>CM053787.1:220241070-220801070 GCA_028749045.1 Cupressus sempervirens | reverse complement strand
GCACAAATTAGTACAAGATAAATTCTACCAGATTTTCTTTTTCACTAATCAGGTACGCTCTGCATCCTGCACGCGCGTATGTTTCCTCCATATTTATTTTCAGTGGGACTATATTCAGCAGCTTTATCGTCTACTTTGAAGGAGGACAACTTGATGATCTGAACAGCTTCGCAGGTTATCTTTACCTGCACAAGATCTAATGATAATTGTGATCGTATAGATTCTCAAAATATTTTATAAAATTGTTCAGGCCATAGATCCTCATGACTGTCTTTATGCATCAATTAGAGAGGTAAAGTTATATCATGGATATTTCAGTTTGTTTCCTTTGTATATTCTGGATAGTCATAATAAATGAAGCAATCTTTAAAGAAACCTCAGATGAACACACATAGATTTCTGTTTTTATCTTCTCACTCTTGTATAGATCTTTTTTCCATTTTCTTTTCAAAAGAACAGTAAAATGATAGCAATCGACGCAATGACTGCAGACATCTATGGTTTCTCACTAATTCAAACTTATTCTATTCTATTCTTTCCTAAAACAAATACAAACACATAATTTTAATTTTGCGGAATTAAATATTATAAGTGAATATCAAAATTATTTGAAAATTCCAGTTAACATGTTCTTTGAGTCACATATGTAATTTGCCTGCTTATTAAATTTAAAATCAAACATCTATCAAGTGCAACTTGATTACATGATGTACGTACAGTTGTCGAGTTTTATTTCTTTTCCATACCAATGCACACTATGGCCAGCATTAATATATGGCATTGTGTCAAGTCTGTCTTTAGTTTAAATAGGTGAGAGGAACTAATAGTTGAGTGGGATCTGACACCTCAACATATTATCTAATTTTAACACATTTTTACTATATATTATAATTAACTGATCTATATGTAAATAATAAAAAATTCAAATGTTGATTTAAAATATACCAATACTTAACATATGAGAATTATAAATGTTATAGGAAAAATAAATAAATGAATTCATTAGTGAGTAAAATAAATAACTTTTTGTTTGAAACAAAATATCATAGCTATCTAATATACGTATCACTCAAAACATAATATGTTTACTTAATAAAATAAGATGTCCGCTTAAATAAACATTGATATGTTAGTGTACAAATACTATTCTTATGTGTACAACTATTGGGGTAGCAATACATATGCATAGATAAATCATATCAATAATATTTGTCATCACAATTATAAAAGGTGAATACTAATAAATGCCCTAAAATGTGTGAGATTGTCAAAAACTTTTAGTGTTCAACTAATGGTTCATTTCTGTTAGATATAGGTTGTATTTATATAATAATGTATTATTTTCATAACAACAAATAATTTTTTTATTGAAACATTTGTCCTTTTGTGTTTACAATAAAAGTTATATATAACAAATATTTATGATTAATAATAACTGTTTGGTCCATTTAAGTTGCATTTATGTTACATTTAATATAGTAATACAATATTCTATTAACAATAAATGATAATTTTAAATTCAATTATTAAAGATTTTTAAATTAAGCTTTGGTCAAATGTTTAAAAAGTTACTTTTTGGACACATTTCACTAAGTGCACTATTTTAACGAGTCTCATGACGAGTCACACTTTTAAAATTTAGTTGTAGTAGTTCAATGTCTATTTCACATTTCTAAAAAAAGAATGTCTTATGATATCCCATGTAGCAGCTACATGTTCATGAAGTTATCCCTCACGACTATTGGTTCCTCTCCCCTATATTAATGTTTAGATCATATGTCAATTGATCATATTACATTCACAAGTTATTCAGTGACTTGATTGAAATGAATTTTTGATGGATTTATTTTGCATCTCATTTTGTTTTTCCACCCTATTCTTGAAGGGAAAATTTGATCTCATGTAATATCTTTTGTCAATCAAGGGGAGATGATCCAGTAGCTGTTAAAGCCAACCTTTCGACTTTTCAACATTTATGAAGCTCTCTACAGAAATGGATCAATCAACAACCAAGAAAGCTAAAAAGTGATTAACTATTAGTGCATGTCTGATAGAGTATTAGTACATGTGCTATCATTTTTGGAGGCTTTTTGAGTAATAATTGAGAGGATCGCGACTATTAGGTACAATACTTGTCATTACTATGCATTTTAATAAAATAGCATGTAGGATCAAAGACTTGTTGAAATAGAATGTTATAGTAAATATGTAATGATATAAATAAAATATTTTAAATTTATAGTTAAGAGGAATTGAATAATATTATAATCAATTGGCATAGCAAACAAAAGATAAATAGATGGATGTATAATAAAATTATCATTACTTTTAAATTGTGTATTATGTTATATTTTACTATTATAAAATCTCTTTATATCAACTTTATATGCTGAGATATATATTTTGTAAAATGTATATTTCTGTATCAAAGAAAATATAATATATGTCATCTCAATACTATTTTTAATTTGAAAAGATACATTGAAAGTTAACAAAAAATATTTGTAAATATTAAAGTATGAAATAATTTTAAAGAAAAAAGTGGATAGTAAGTATTAAATTAAACTAATAACCTTTTACCATGAAAGGTAATTAATTACATAGTAGCACATAAAAGTAATCATAGTGAATCTATAAATAATTTTATTAAAAGTAGACATAGTAATATTAATAAAACTTAATAACTAAGAAAAAAATGAATCTAGAGGAAGCCTCCCAAAATGGGGTACAATTAAAATGAACTAATTATCATTGAGATAAATATAATATATAATATATTAAATTAATAGATTAATACATTGAGTTTACAAATATCTAAACAACTTAAAAGTAGTTCATTCTCATTGGTTGATTAGTGCTAAACTAATTCACAAATCATGTGAAATTAATACAATAGTACTATTTTATGAAAAATATAATATAATAACAAATATCACATTTTCACTAATTACAACAATCAAGCCTAAACAAGAAAATATTTATAATTAATTTTTTTATTTTGATTTTTAGTTTGAGTTTATACTTTCATTATAACATATGGTTGTTTTATCAAATAATATAAAAATAAATATTAATATATTTTAGATAGAAGAACATGATTAATAAAGTAAATTCTCAATTTATGTATCATGTCTTTGACAAAAAGTAGCAATAAGAGGGTGCTAGATTGTGGTACAAACACAACACACTAGATATAGATTAATAACATATTAATAGTCCAAGTATATTTCTAAGATTTAATGTGTTTCTTTTTTTTTTCCTCTTTTTTTTTTTTTATCATCAACATTTCACATCATTCTCCATGATCCATCATCAGGATGACAGAGTTCAAGGGAACATAAAAATGTATCTGCAACACATATAAGAGAAGAACATAAAGTCTACCTCTATCAAACACTTTCTAAAGAAAAGAAAATCACCACCACTACTTATCATCAAAACCAAAGTCCAGACTACCATATGAGAGAATACTCAATATTTGAGCACCCTAACTTTGTGTTTCTAAAAATCTTACTTGGAAATTTGAAATCACTCCCAATTGTGTACAAGAGCTTTCTTGGCAAGTAGTCTATTTATAGATAAGGTTTCAAGTGCACATCATTAATTATGATTCCATATCAATATGCTTTTTGCAAGGATGTCTCAAATTAAACAAATAAATAGTGAAACCAATGATCATGTAAAAAGGGTGCTCACACTTGCATAACTAATGTGGCATGATGTCATTAGTTGCTTTTTGTAACTAGGTGTAAATTTCATTTTTTTATGGATCTAGTTATCATTGTACTAGCAACTTTAAGGTCATAATAATTGGTAGAATCTTGTCAAAAAATTAAACATTAAGGTAATAATTATATATATTATATGAATAATTGTCTAGGGTATCAAATCAATGATTCCTATCATGTCAATTGGAACATGTTCACGTGTTGGATTTTTTCTCCTAGCCTAGTTTAGAAAATTTAACAAACACATGAAATATAACAATCATAACATGTCATATGGTGTTACTAAAACTTAATAGACCTAGTCTTAATGGTATAGCTAGAATAGGTTAAAATTATCTCTAGGTCTAGAAGACTTATCCAATTTTTATTTTTTAAATATCCAGTTGCCTTTCCTTGATCTCTTTAATAATAGTATATTTTCCTACTTCTCCTCAAGGAACTTGAAAATATCCCAAGAATCATCTTCATCAACCACATTATCTAACCATGTCTTCCCATGGAGTAGGTAAAGGCTGGTTGTGGAGATGAACATGACATTATGAACAATTTTGCTAGCATCCTTTACATGGTTTCTTATTCCTTTCATTTCCTCCATGTGATTAAGTGTCATCTTAGACTTTTATATTTAGTGTTTAAACTTTCCCACCTTGCCACTAAAGCCAAAATTGTTTTTCTTAAGCCCCTCCATGGTGATAGTAATCAAGTTCATTAAAGGGGATATGCAAGGAGGGGGGATTAGTTTTCACCAGGGATCGAGGGGAGGGTGAATTTAAATAAGGGACAGGGGAAATATTCTTTGGAGGACTCTATGAAAATTTGCAGGTTGAGTCTCCTTCTACATTATCCTCAAAGCCCTTTCTTCTATTGTACCCAACCACGTCTCTACTCTTTCTACCATATTTTTTCTATATTTTTTCCCTTTTTCTCTATAAAGTCTCTTAGAGTGGAGATTTTTGTGCTATAGGATTTAAATATTTCCCTCAAAATCAATATTAAGAATAATACTTAAATATTTTTTATAAAACAAAATTCATGGGCCTCTAGGGTCATCTTTGTTTTGATATCAACTAGAGAATCTAAGGGAAGGGAGGCTTCAAAAGACTATGAGAGAGAGAGAGAGAGAGAGAGAGAGAGAGAGAGAGAGAGAGAGAGAGAGAGAGAGAGAGAGTGTGTGTGTGTGTTATTGAGTGAATAAGTGAGTGAGTGTGTGTTTTGTAAATTTTTGAATCTTTATGTAGTTCTTATTAGTAGGTTTTCTTTGGCCCCTCCCACTGATGCACTCTAAAATACCTCAAAGCATATCAAAATCTATTCCAACTTTTTTCCCACCCATCTTGATACCAAAAAAAAAAATTCATACCTTTATAAAGCCTAGTATATCTTTGGATACCAACCCGACGTGGTTAACTTTAAAAATGCCCCCAAAAATGTATTTTTGGCTTGTTCTTGTGTGTTTTTTAACTTCAAACATGTATCTGGCAACTTTTTTCCACCCAAATTTGATGAAATGAAAAAGGGTTTCTTAAGAATGTTCTTAGCTTTCCATAAATGTAATGTTTATCAAATTATGAGTCTAGTAAGTAATTATTAAGTGCTGATAAAAACATTGCTTGAAAAATAACTATAACTTTAAAATAGCACAACATTTTTCAAATCCAAAAGATGCATCACATTCTATGCTTCTTCTACTATAACAAAATAAAAATAAAAATAAAACTTTATAGAGTTTTTAATTAGTTAAGGTGGTCAGACAGGAGGATTTTTTTATTCTAAAAATATTATAGGAGAAAATTTATAATTAATTATTTATTTAGAATAAAAATACTTGAAAACATGTGTCACATCCAGGCATAATTCTACTTCTTATATCTAGAATATTATTTAAAAATATTATAATTTTATTTTGATTGAGGTGGTCAGACATACATCTACTTCTTATTTTTGTTTTGAAGGTTTTGTACTATTACATGAAAATTAAAAAAATTTAGGAATCAATTTTAATATTTTTTAGATAAGGCATAGTAGTATAGAAACTAAATTCAATTTCCTAAATATAATTTTGTCTCAACTTTTTGATTGAAAGTTCATAACAAGTTGATAATTGTACATCAAGTTGACATAACCCTTTTTTTTTAATTTTTCACTGCCACTTAAGGGTATAGTTTGGTTGACCATGGTCCTACACATACTCGAGTGGGGGTGAATTAGGATCTTAAAATTTTATCCTTTAAACCAATTACATAAATCCACACCTAAGTCATCTTATATAATAGATCTACCATTAAAATTGTAATGCTCAAACATAAATGAAATACATTGAACATCCATAAAAAGTTCAACACGTAACACAATGATTTGGTTACAGAGAAACACTCCAAGATGAAGGCACAATTGATGTGGGGATGAGACCCAAAAATATGCATTGTTTCAACAATAAAGTTGACCTATTAGGATTACAATGTTTGATCATAAGATATGATCTACCCTATGATGGGCCTACCTTGTTAAAAGCTTAAGAGATTATTATGTCTCACCTTGTTAAAGGATTTTACACTCACAATGAAGTAAGGACTCTAGTAGGAGGATTACATAGATCTGTTAAGACCACTTTGTTAAGAGATTTACCTTGTCTTAATTAATAATAACTGATTGAGTACACGACCCTTGGTTTTCTCTGTAAGTTGATCTTGAGTCTCATCTTTTTTTTTTTCTCTGATCTAATCTCCTAATATGATAACTCTATTTAGTCCTTCACTATTTTGATTTCTTTGTACTTGCATAGCTTTTATACTTTGTCTTCACTCCTTCACATGTGCATAGATTCATACACATCTTTCCACATGCATAAGCATTATTTTACTTCTCTCTTCATATTATTCTAGGGTTAGAATACTCCTTAAATAAATATTCTATGATGGTTATAGATCTTGATTGATGGCTTACACTTCATCATCTTTTATCATTTCTATCCCTTTTTTTGATTTGTTAAATTGAACAACTTGGGATCATTCCATTATGAAATGATGTGTGATTGAATCTTTAAATGGCTTTACAAATATTAAGTATTATAGTAGCATCAGCTATAATATTTTACTTATGTGTTTTTGCCATTACAAACATATATGTTAGAACTAAACTACTCATTACTTGAATGCTTTGATGCTCAGGCATCTAAAGATCTTCATGCTATTAATTAGCTTCTATGTACCTACTTTCTTGGTACTTAGTATCATGTCAACATGCTCAGTCTCAACCATATCATTCAGCTCTAACTATATTTCTTGGCTTGTACATCTTCTCCATCTCTATTGAATAATCAATAATCACTATCCTGGTCAGTATAAGTATTGTATCCTTAACTAGATAACTTGGTTGTAGTGATGACCTTGTAATGTTGGCTAGTAAATGACTAAGTGTTTGGACACTAATTGACAACATAGGCTTAGAGATAAAAAAATATCCCCCTTTGTCATTAGTGGAAAAAACACTTTGACATGAATAAAATAATACCCTCCTAAGACCATAGTTTGATTATGTAACTATGATATCTGATCTTTGATATGCATATTTTTTCTCCTTGATTTATTCTATCATTTCTTGTTTTATTTCATACCCCCCTTGTTTTTGTCACTGATGGAACTTGGGGCTGCTAGGGGTAATTGATACTTATTAAAAAAACTACAAATAACTTGCCACAATATTGGCATAGACTTTATTCCAAAATTTGAAACTTAATCTCTAGCTTGAAAACTAGATCAATGAATCCTTGTGTATGAGAAAATTGGGTCTCTTCCTTCAAATGTCTCGGGAAATAGAGACCACCTTCAAAATAATCTCTATATGTGGCAATAAATGAAGCTACATCAACATCAATTTATGCTTAATCTCTATATCTTTAGCCATGAGCTCACCTAACCTCTTTTGACTGAATGTTAACTTTCACTCTAAGAGGATGATCTTGAACTTGCAGTCTTACCTAATGTAATAAATTTTTCTCTAATGTTTGTATGTAATAGCTCTAATGTATGTTTAGTATCTATTGTAAAGAGATCTATATCACACAATTTCAAATATGATGAATTAATGGTTTTCAGAATTGTTTCTAGTTATGTGATAGAAGTAGAAAGCACAACTTTTCTAAGAACAAGTTCTTGTGAGATTTTTTGTAGTACTTTATATGTTGTATTCTTCTTTTAGACCATTGTAATAATTTTTCATTTGTGTCTATGTCTTTCATTTGAATTTTATCAACTAAATATACTATTAGAATGAATGTTAATGATACTATGTTGGGGGAGTATCCTAAGCATTGGAGAGTATTGAGATGTTGCACTCATGACTATGTTTGTCATTGATGTCAACATAGCAATGTTCCTGTAAAGACTACAAGAACAACAGTCAGAGATATTACTAGTATGAACAATGGTTTGATTTTCAGGTGATCCCACAATAATGGGTTCCACTTTTTGACCAATTTTGACACTGAAATCAATATTTTTGCAACAAACGTCACGTTCAAGTGACTATATCTCCAAAACTATAAATAATTTCAAGATGACATAAACTAGTGATTTTGAGTACTTTGTTCCTACTTTGTAACCATATTTTTTAATATAAAAAAAAAATTTATTTATGTCAATTTTTTTTATCTCCTCCAAAAAGTAGTACATAATAAAATTCAATATTATAAAAAGTGACAGTTCGTTTGACACACATAACTTTTTTTCTAGAAATGATAATGAAGTAATTCTTTTGACGTTGGATTTGTAACATCAATATCCAGTGTCTGCATTTGGTTTGATTTATTTTTGTTGAATATTGTATAGTTTATGAAGTTTTGAAGTGACATGAACCGTAATTCAGACATATGTTCCGTTTGACACAGATAATTTGAAGTCAATTTATCATAAACCATTTTTTTTTTTTTTGAATAGAAAGGTATCTCAATAAGCCAATGCCTCCATATTTTTCAAAAAAAATTTGACCTAATTTACTAATTTTCCTGAGGTGTCAAAGTTGGTTGATGTTCAATCGGTAATGAAGCTATAATGAGTTAAACTCGTATTTGAAAGTCTTAATGATTAAATTATGTAATAAAATTATAGTCGTTGGAAAGCTTGCTCTGAGCAACACATTTTGACATTTTTTATTTTATAGTAGGAGATCATTCTCCTGCAATTATGGCAGTCAAAAGAGAAAAGAAAAAAGAAAAAAAGGTTAAAACTTTTGTGATTTTTCATGTTCATGCAAACATGGCGTTCGCACGAACATGTTTACCATGTTTGCGTGAACGTATGTTCGCGCGAACATGCAATTTTTCTCATTTTTGTTCATCTTACTAAAGTGGAACCCATTATTGTGGGTTCACCCTTTCTAGTGATGCACAGTTAAGGACATGTTCTAGACTATGTCTTGATGATGTGGTTAAGTGAACATAGTCTAAGTTGATGATCTATGGTAGTTGTACCTAATTTAATGAGAGAACTATAGAAATAGAGTATTGAAGGACAATGTTGTGATGTTTGAATGCTATCTTCCATCAAAGATGCAATGAATAATTGTGCAGTCACACAACATTAGAGGATAGTTATGTGGTGATGTTAGCGAGTGCGCAAGCCCTGGTATCACATGTGTGAAGTTTTGTATAGACTATGAGTTGACAGTGCTATTGTAATTGTAATTTTATTAATTACCTTATTATAATTAATTGGGAAAGCCAAAAGGCCAACTCAAGGAATTATTATTAAGATATGGTAGAAAGGAAAGTTGTTTTCCTTATTTGTGAGTGTATCAAATATATGAAGTGTTGTATGAATTGTGAAGTGCAAAAAGGAGTAGAATGCTTACTGAATGTGAGTAAGTGATCCAAGGGTTTATTGGATGCAAGATCTAGTTACAAGATCTGAAGGAGTAGAAGCCTAGTTGATAGGGAAAAAATAATTTGGATAGTGGGTTCATTGGTCTTAAACTTGAAGTTGTTTGGGCAGTGGGTCCAACTATCTTCCACAACTCCTAATAGGGTTGTCATGACTCCTAACAAGGATTCAAAGTCTCCTAAAGGGAACTCATATGTACTAAATGTTGTAATAGACACTTAACACAGTATATCCTCTAACAAGGAATATTTATATTACTACATCATCTTGTGGGTGCCATCCCCACTAGGGTTTTCCTAGTTAACATATCTGGTGTTAATTGTGTATGAGTATCTTGTTATGGTTTTAGTTTATATTACTCATATGGTTAAGTTTTTTAAGGTTGACGTTTATGATAATAGTTGTATAATTGATCCCCACAAAAGTTATATCATTGGACTATATATTCTAACAATTGGTATCAGAGCATCAGGTCCTTGCAGGATAAGTTTAACTGCTTTGGGAGATCGATGACGAATTTATTCTGGAAGGATAGTCCAAGATTCAATGGGTCCAAATATGATAGTTGGAAGGAAAAGATGAAGACTCATCTATTGTGCAAGGGCCCAAGAATTTGGCTTTTGACAAAAGGTAAAAGATAATTATCGATGAAAGAAAGCTCGAGGAATGCGGTGAGGGAGAAAAAAATCTGTTCATGTGTAACATGAGAGCTAGAGAATCCCTACTATCATCTCTTCTAGAGAATGAATAAAATTAGGTAAAATCACTTCAAACATCTTATGAAATTTGGAAAGCATTAGAAGTTACTTTTGGATTTGATGATCATGCAAAAAAAGGAGATTGCAAAATTGGATTTGTGCATTTGAAGATGCTAATATGAATTTGTGAGAAATTATGTTAGTAGAATATCATCAATTTTTGTAGGAATTTGGTCTCTTGGTGGAACTAAAGAAGATGATGAAGTTATATGGAAAATCTTGAAAAGCTTTACACCACAACTCAAGAAAATAGAACAAATGATTTAACTAGCAATTCCCTACACTAAAGATTTTACAAAGGAAACATTTCTTGGAAGATTAAAGTCTACAAAAGTATAACCAAGACATTCTAGAGATCTAGCTAGAGTTTAAATAGCTTTTTGTTCCCTAAACATTTGACCTAATTTGTAAAGGAGTGCAAGCACAAGAGGAGATTTTGCTGGTAGCAGTAGATCTGGTGAAAATAAGAAAATTAAAAAGGTATAGCCCTTCTAGTAAGAAGAGAGATATATGGTAAGAAAATATTTAAATTTTGGACTTGTGATGAATTTGGTTATTATGCATCTAAATTTCCTAAGAAAGAGAAAAATTATAAGAGAAAATTAAGCCTAGAAGAGATAGAAATTGTTTGTATGCTAATGAGGATGAAGAATTTGATGAAAGAGGTTAGTGTCAAAGTGATGATGAATTAGGATTAGTGGCTATTGAGGAAGATTATCCAGAGAGAGAAATTAGAGAAGAAAGAGCGTTAGTTTTGCAAGTTGAAAAGAAGTCTAACTGGATAATTGAAAGTGATTTTTTAGATCACATGGCTGGTGATATGAATAAATTTATTAAGTTCAGAAACTATGATGGAGGTGTTGTTAGTGGTGGTAACAATGCAACCTATCATATTATAGGGATTGGATCCATTACTTTAGATGGAAGGACTAACACCAACAATGTTTATTTTTTCAATTGATTGAAACATTTTTTGAGTGTTGGGTAGTTGGTGCACAAGGGATATTAGTTGTAGTTCATAGAGAAGACCTGCATTATCAAGGATAAGAATGGTAAGATGATTGGAACTTGAACTAGATCTAGAGGTAATGTATTTTAGTTGAATCCTACTAAAATGACATATTTGGTTGAAAAAATTGACAATAGATGGTTATTGCATACGGGATTTTGTCATATAAACTTTGATAATATTGTGAAGGTTAGTAGCACATTTGCAGTTAGAGACTTGCCTAAGATAACAAAGCCTACTAATTTTGTGTGCAAAGAATGTATTTTATCTAAGCAAAAGAAAGTGTATTTTCCTAGCAAGAATTTCGCTAACATAGAGAAGTTGGAGATCATTCACACATATCTGATTGGTCCTACAAGAACAAGAGGATTCTATGATGAAAGGTACTTTATGATTTTCAATTATTATTTCACGAGAATGATGTGGGTAGCATTTCATAAAGAGAAATATGAAGCCCTTGAGAAGTTTAAGATATTTGAGAATAGAGTTGAGAATGAATCTATTGTTAAGATAAAGCGATTGAGATCAAATAGAGGAGAATTTACCTCTAGAGAGTTTAACATCTTTTGTGAAGAGAATAGAAGCAAAAGACAATTGTCTGCACCTACAACACCTGAGAAAAATGGGATTGTTCAAAGGATAAATAAATTAGTAGCAGAAGAAGCTAGAGAAATGTTATTTGAGAATTATGTCTCAAAGACATTTTGGAGAGAAGAAGTTAATACATTAGTGTGCACTCTGAACAATGTGTAGATCATACAAGATATGAGCAAGACACCTCATCAGTTATGGTTTGCTCATTCATCATCACTCAAAAAATTTAGAATATTTGGCAGAAAATGTTACATTAAGCGAGATGATGACATTGGTAAGTTTGATCCTAGAAGCAATGAAGGTATGTTTCTTGGCTACTCATTAAAGAGAAAGAAATACATATGTTTCAACTATAGAACTGAGACAATAAATGAATGCACAAATGTAAGAGTTGATGAAAAGTTTGGTACTAAAGAAAAGATCATAGATTATGATTTAGATGAAGAAGAGGATAATTTTGGAATTGTTAGACAAAATGCTGAATTTTTCTTTGAGACTAACAATGACTTGCAAAATGATGTGCTACCTATTGAGCATAGAGAAGAACAAAGTTCTAAACCTAGAGATGAGATAAGAGTTGAGATGTCAACTACTACCTCTAGTAGAAATATGACCAAGAATCACCCTCTAGAGTAGATAATTTAGAGTAAAGATAAAGGTGTGATGACAAGAAACATAGTGAATGAGGAATTATGTCTAATTTCTCAAGTGGAACCTAAAAGTGTAGATGAAGCTTGTAAGAATAATCATTGGATTCAAGAAATGAAGGAATAATTGGATCAAATTGAGAAGAATGAGACATAGGAGTTTGTTCCTAGACCTAAAGACAAGAATGTGATAGGAACCAAGTGCAAGAAACAAGGACAAACTTGTTTGTAAAGGTTACTCACAACAAGAAGGCCTAGATTATGAGGAAACATATGCACTTATAGCTAGAATGGAAGTAGTAAGGTTCTTCTTGGATTATATAGTGAGTAAGAAGTTCAAGGTCTATCAGATCGATGTCAAGTCAGCTTTTCTAAATGAAGAACTTGAAGAAGTCTGGATTGAGTAGCTTGATGGATTCCCTCAGATGGAAAAAAAAGAGATGGTATGTAGACTAAAGAAAGCATTGTATGAACCGAAACAAGCGCCTACAACCTTGTATGCAAGGTTGGATAGGTATTTGGAAAAACTTGGTTTTATTATAGGTACAACAACTGGTAATTTGTATTTGAGAGAAGTTGATAATGGTTTATGAGTTTGAAATGAGCATGATAGGAAAAATAAAGTTTTTCCTAGGATTGCAGATTACGTAGAGAAGTGATGGTATTTTCATTTCACAAGCTAAGTACTTGAAAGACTTGTTGAAAATATTTGGACTAGAGAGTTGTAAACTTGTTGGTACATCCATGACAACTAGTCATAAGTTATCTAGCAAAGATGAGACACCTATAGTTGAACAAAAGAAGTATAGATCTATGATTAGAGGATTGCAATTTCAGACTCACAATAGACTAGATACAAAAAATGCAATTTGGATTGTATCTAGATTTCACGATGATCCTAAAGAGTATCATTATGTAGTAGTGAAGAGGATATTTAGATATTTGAAAAGGACATCTGATTATGAGATCTGGTATGACAGATCAAGTGATTTCTCTTTGTGCACATATACTAATGTAGATTGGGTAGGCAATATGGATGATAGAAAAAACATCAGGTGCATTCTTTCTTAGAGAAATATTTGTTTCTTGGCTGAGCAAGAAACAATATTGTATTTCATAGAGTACAATTGAGGCAAAATATGTTGCAACAACAAATAACTATAATCAAGTTATGTGGATGAAGCAGACATTAAAGGATATTGAGATTGAGTTTATAGAACATATTATCATTTACTGTGATAAAAAAAGTACAATGGTTATATCTAAGAAACATGTATTGCATTCGAAGAAAAAGCATATATCTATCAAATATCATGTTTTTAGATAAAATGTAGCAGAAAAGGAGATCAGATTGCAGATATCTTTACGATGCCTTTTCCTAAAGATATTTTTGAGTGCCTGAGAGGTATGCTTGGGGTTAGGCCCCTACCTACTTCTGAGTAGATGATGTAGAAAGTGCATCAATCTAGTGGTATAGACAACTATTGTTTAATTGGACCAAATGCTGATGCTTCCTAAATTTGGGAGTATCTAGTATGTATTGAGTCATTGAGGACTCATTGTATTTGGTATTTGTTATTGAATAGTGTCTTTAGACATTTGAGTTGATTAAAGAGTCAAAGATGTAGTTGTAACAATTGGTATCTTTGTATCTATTTGAGGCCTTTGAAATTGATGTCAATAGGGGAGAATTTGCATGAAAAAAATATCCTAAGAAAATGGGGAGAACTCATAAGTATGTATGGGAAAGAGATATCTTTTTAGGGAGATTTAGAAAGATTCATGAAAAGAAGCAGGAGCATGCAACTAATGTGCATTTGATGTATTGTGAATTATTAGTGTGAAGTGAAAAATTGATGTGTATCTAGAAAGAGGATTAACACTTGTCATGTTGAGATCGTTTAGCATATAAACAAATAATGCCAGTTCTAACATCTAGAGGATTTCAAATTAATGAAGAGGATTTGAGAAGTTGACATCAGTAGCATAGTTCAATTTGGTAATCTTGGAACTTATATGTTTTTCATTTATGTTGCCATCAATACCAAAGGATGAGATTTTTAGCATGAAGTTTGATGATACTCTATTAGTGGAGTATCTTAAGAATTGGAGACTATTGACATGTTTCATTCATGATTATGTTTGTCATTGATGTCAACATAGCACTCTTTCTGTAAAGACTGGGAGAATAGAAGTCAGAGATCTTACTGGTACGAACAATGGTTTAATTGTTTGGTGATGCACAATTAAAGAAATATTCCAGACTATGTTTTCATGACTAGTTAAGTGCACAAAGTCTAATTTGATGATGTATGATAGTTAGGTAAAAGTACAAAGTTGTTTCACCTTTCAAGTTGACTTATTAGAATGAAGGAATTTGAGTGTTTCTATCCAAAAATCGAATTCGCTCAAACATATGATCTAGATAAATTCATTTTAGCTAAGTTATATATGGTTTCACACTTTTCCAATTAGAAATGTCTATTAAATGCATGTTTTATACTAGTTTATATCCAATTACTAAAGAAATCAATTATTTCAGAAATCTGACATTTCAATAAATCTTATTATTTCTTATGATATTTTTTTAGTAAAACTAACACACCATTTTATAGAGCTCAAAGTCTATAATATTCTCATATAGAGTATATATTGTTTTAATTAGATATAGTATATAATAATTAAAAAATTCTACAAGAACACATTTTAACACTCAAAAAGATGTCAATTTTGAGAAAGAAAAAATATCAAACCATATTTTAAAAAATGAAAAATTATTTGAATTTCTAGAGAAGAGAGTCCTCTTTCAAAATGTATAATTTTTCTTTTGGTTAGAATAGATTTGTTTTGAAAATTTTGGTGGGAGATGAAAACTATCGATTTCAAGTGAGTTGAAATTTGAATCACTATAAAATAGAAAATACAAGTCTAAAGTCAAATTTTATTTTTGATTGTTCTAGCTATATGTGTTATCTATAACATAGTCTGAGTTCAAATGAAAATAAGATTATTTTCATATAGTTTTATGGTGGGAACTAAACCCCCAATTATGTACATTTTTCAGCAACTAAAATATTATCTATAAAAAGTAGGAAAATATATCATTTCTTTTTTCAAATAATTATTAATAATTATAATCCTAAACTTCAACCATTTCTACACATTTCATTAGTTTACTTCATTTTCAAATTATAAATAATAATACTAGTGTTATTTCAATGAAGGTGAACAATTATACTTTTGTTAGCCATTTCCTTTACAAAGGATGACACAGGTTTGTACTTTTATCTAGTTGTACCGAATTTACTAAGAGCAGTACATAAACAAAGTATTGAAGAATAGTGCTATGATGTTTGATTGTTGTCTTACATCTTAGATGTAATGAAGAAGTACGCAGTCACACAATGACAAAGGACAATTGTGTGGTGATGTTAGTGAGTTCACAAGTCTTGGTATCGCATGTGTGAAGTTTTGTATAGATTGTGAGTCAATAGTGCTATTGTAATTATAATCTAATTAATTATATTATTATAAATAATTGAGAAAGCCTCAAGGCTGACTCAAGGAATTATTATGAAGATATGGTATAAAGAAACATTATTTTCCTTATTTGTATGTATATCCAATGTATGAAGTGTTGTATGAATTATTTAGTGTGAAAAGTAGAAAATACTTACTGAATGTGAGAAAGTGCTCCAAGGGATTATTGGATGCGAGATCTAGTTACAAGACCTAAAGGAGCAAAAGTCTAGTTGATAGGACAAAGATAGAGGAAGAAAGTACATTTTAGTTCTATTCCTCTACAAGAAATAATGCATAGATCATTTGGACAGTGTGTTCATTGATCTTAACCTTTAAGCTATTTGGGCAATGGGTCTAGTTGTCTTTCATAACGACTAAAATGGTTGGAATCTCCTAATAGGGATTCAAAGTCTCTCAACTAGGACTCGTATGTACTTAATGTTGTAATAGACTCCTAATAGGGTCTATCCTATAACAAGGAATATTTATATCAGTACATCATCTTGTGGGTACCATCCCCACCAAGGTTATCCCTCCGGTCAAGGGTTTTCCTAGTTAACATATCTAGTGTTAATTGTGTATGAGTATCTTGTTGTGGTTTTAGTTTATATTTCTCATATGGTTAATTTTGTTTATGATAATAGTTGTATAACTGATTTACTCCCCCCCCCTCGTGTCAGTTACATTAGTTTACTATATATGCTAACATATACTATCTAATCCAAAATTGTATGTTGAATATTAAAAGCTACGATCCCAAATACATTTTTAAAAATATCTTTAATGGTAAGTAGTACTTGTCTTCTCTTCTGGTCTCTTCTCAGTTGTTCTTATTTTTCCTTACAAATCAAAAAGGTTTGTAGCTCCTGCATTTGCTCTAGTGTAAGATTATTCAAATCATACATAGGTAATATAATTACCTCATCAAGGCTCACTAACTCATCACCTTCCTCACAAAAATGAGTTGCATCCTAGGATCATGAAGGTGTATCACTTGGTACTGATAATTGTAATTGTTTCCCCTTTCACTCAATCTTGACTTTGGCTCTTGCACTTATGTAGAAATCACCTATTGCATAGGTATCACAATTGTAGACTTTGGATTCTTTGCATGATAACTGAATAAGAGCTTGAGCATCCTCTTGCTCTTTCTATTTTTCTTCATCCTATATTGATTTAGTGCATGATTATTTATCAAAATTTGTCTCCTTTTTCAAAATTGGCATACAAGTTAATGTTGTATATATAATGAAAGTTTTACCAAGTTTCTTGGCACTTGTATCCTCTGTAAGTGATGTGATATTAATACCACCAATCTTCTTATTTTCAAGATTTTGAATAGTTAGCTATCTGTAACAATACTAGTTTAGTATAGAGTTGTCTTGAATCTTTCATTAAGCCTTGAATTTCCTCTTCAGTTAGTATATCTAGATTAGGAGGGGTGTGAGTGTCATATTCAATTGTAATAATCTCTTTCTGTTCACAATGACTAACAAGTTGCTAAATCTCCTTGGGTCAACTTGGCCATTCCTTTTTTATATTCATCTTCTAATTCTGTGGAATCTCATCCTCCCCTCACTTTCATAAATGCAGTAAGAAACCAAAATTCTTCTTTCCTTATCTGAATACTATCTTTTTCAACTTCATGAACTTTATTTTTCAAAAATTTATATGCCCCATCTCTTGGCATAAACTTCTTGAAAAAATCTTTAAGGGCTATATACATATGAGCCTTCCCAAAATCTAGCATAGCTTGTTCCTGTGTTGCCTCTCTTGTTTTTATTATTGACTAGGTGACTGTGAGGGGTGGTGAATCAGAAACCAATAAAAGTATACCTTAATTCACTAATTAAAGCTTCACCATATAATCTAATCTAACTGCATGCATGAAAGATTGAAGGAAATAAAACTTTCATAAAACATGACATAATATTTGGTAACTTAGGATGCTTCCAAATAGAAAGTAAAGCTAGGGTGGGGATAATACTCACAAGCTTTATTACTATAGTATAATGTTACCATACTAAAGCTTATAACTAATCACTTCTAGTGATCTGCCCTGTTAGGAGCAATAAGGACTATTAGGTCCACCTTGTAAAAGGATTTATATAGTATAGTTAAGTATCCAGTTGGTTAGGAGATTTATACAAGACTATTAAGTCCACCATGTTAGAGGATCTGACTAATGCAACTATTAGGATGAACCAGTAGTAGATCTCTTATCTGCAACTCTATTTGTTGAATGTGAATCCTTTGATGTGAACTAATCACCTTGTTGTGATGGATAAGACTCTACTTTTCCTTATATTGCTTGTAACCTTGAATTCTTAAATCACACTCATCTTCTTCTTATTTCTTCAAATCCAATTAATTGCCTTATGGAATCAACTATAATACCAAATTCAATAATCTTCACCAAGTTAGCTTACTGTTAGAACTTGGGTTCTAAAGACCACTTGGGTGATGTTCTAATACTCGACAACACTATAAACACTCGATATACTCTAGAACTTGGTTGATATTGTTGTTGGTTCAGATTGATCACTTAGAAGTAGTAGGAACTCGGTTAGCACTTGGTGATTCAGTGAATACTAAAGAACTTGGCAGCCATTGAAGGACTCAATTGACACTGAATGGCTTGGTCAAAACTACCTCTATTTTCTTCATTAATGTTGTAAGCTCGGTAAACACTTGATAAGCTCGATTAACACTACAGAGCTTGGTTAACACTAAAACTTTTATTATTTGAACTAAATATCTTAGTGGACTCTTTGAAGCTTGACAGACTCTATGAAGTTTGACAAACATTGCAAACCTTGGTCAACACTATTTATTGAATGTGAGGCTTGGTAGCAACTAAAACACTTGGTATACACTACTATTTGTATGATATTCTCAATAGAAACTGTAGAGCTCAGTAACAATGTAGTCAATCTAATTAAGTGTTTAGTCACTAACTAATAGTGAATGTTTCTTATACAAGAACTAACTGTGGAGGAACAGAACACCTATCTTCTTTTGAGTAATGTGAAATCTTTGATATGCTAACTTTATCATATGCATGCAAATGGACTAGATTTGGTAAAAGAAGAAGGGAAACATATATTTTGTCTGATGCACTTCTAACACTAGGTAAAAGTATCAAGTCTGTAAAAGATCTATGGAGCATAATATCAAGGTAAGAAGTGCAAGTCAAATTCACCATCCCCTAAGAAAATTTCAATTGCAATAGTGCAAATTACTCCTCACTTTAACGAATATCCATTTGTACAAGCATCAATGATTGTCAATCATTATAACTATGTTGAAATTTTGTCAACTGGTTCATATTCATCCTCTACACCTGGCATATTACTTTTTAACCATGAGACCCTTCTATCAACATCATTCCCTATTTATATATAGAAATAATTTAAACATAAAACTATATAGTCTATTCCACCATTGATGCCAAAGAATTCTTTATCATCACTTCATTTACAATAGTCTATTATTTTGAAGATTGAACTCAATGTCTTTATTTTCATCGGCTATTTGAGATAGTATTTCCAGCAAATTGTGAGTACAAGAAGACAATACAAATAATTTTCTTACAGAAATTCAAGATGACTCAAAAAATGAAACACCAGGTTTTATGTTCAAGATTCTTCAATGGTGAGTGCTAATTGAGTTCATAAGGCTTGGGAAGGATTGACCTAAAAAGTAATACACAAGCCATTTCATTTCTTATGGATTGTGATGGTAGTAACAACACAAAGACCAGTTGTTCCTTCAATGTCCACCAATAGTATGAACTTTTGGGTTGGGAAATTTCCTAACAAAGGAATATTTACAACTTCACATACTCTATTTTGATTGAAGTATATTGAAATTTGAGACTATTAAATAGTTTCTATTACTGAAGTTATTCAATCCTTGACCTTTCTTTAATTGGAGATGTTATCTAAAGCAATTATTTTCCTTGATGATTTGCATTATATGTCGATTGTGTTAGAAATATAAGAGGAGTAACTGAGAGGGGAGGGGTGAATCAATTACTACTAAAATAAATTCCAAATCCCTTAGATGTTAAGTAAAATCCAAAGTAATAAAACTAATTACTGTTGATACTCAGTAAACACAAAGAAATTGTTGTAACTCGATAAATACAGAGTGTGAATTACTTTAGTAGATCTTAAGATGTTATCAGTAATTACTTATAAGCATGAAAGAAATAACATGAACACATAAGACACTAGGATTTAATGTTGAAACCTGATTTGGGAAAAACCACAAAATGTAACTAGTTACTATATTTCACTCTTTTGAAGTGAGCCCTATTAGGAGCCAACCCTATTAAAGGTTACAAAATACACTATTAGGTGTGACCCTGTTAAATGATTTAATCACCCTGTTAGGACTATCCTTGCAAAAGGTCTTGAAACAATTCAATGGAATTTCCACCTTGTTAGAGGATTTACAAATGGTTGTTAGACCAAATTTGTTAAGAGATTTTAGTTCACTACTACAATGGTTAGAGAGTAACAATGAAATGACTTGATTATGATGCAACTAAATTGCTGATTACAGATCTTTGTTCTAGTTCATACTTGATCCTTCCTAATTGAAAAATACTTTTCTTCTCCACAAGGATACCTACTTATCCTTCAAGTTTACTTCCTCTCTTCTTATCTCTTTGAACTTATTCAACTTGAATCTCACACTTTGAAATCACAACTTGTCCTTTTACTTATACATTTCAGATTGTCAAGTCAACTCAAATACAAATTAGAATAACCAATATTCATCACCATAGTCGACTAGAATCAATAGATAAAATAATTAAGCTTTACATGTCAAAATAAGAAAATCCTTTGTTAGCCTACCCAACTCATTAGAAACTGATTCTGAAGCAATTTCCTATGTTAACCAATAGAAGCTCAGTTAACACTACAAACTTACAAAATTCCTTTGGTAATCAAATGAACTCAGTTAATACTAACTCTGTTCAACTTTCCCTTCATTAACTAAGTGAGCTCGGTTAACACTCTTTTCTGCAGAACTTCCTTCGACACCCGAGTGAGCTTGATAGACACTGCCTTCTGCATAGAGTAAACTAAGGAACTCTTGGTAGACTAGGAAAACTATCTTCATTGACCAAGTGAGCTAGGCATGCACTAACTGTCAACTGATTTGACATTTGTGTAACATCAGAGACAACATATGATTAAGCAGTTGTATCCAACAATCTCCCTCATTCACATTTTTTTGGACACATTGTTGCTATTATTATCAGACTATGTTAGACTAGCTTTATGTTGATGGATTAGTGGTATTGTTTTGAGACTATCAAATATTATGTTATGGATTTAGTTGATATATGATGAGATCATTTAGACCTTACATTTCATGTATGCATGATGATCATTACATTGCTTTCAGTTATTGATGATGATTAGTTAGATGGTTTATTATCTCATGTGTTTTATTATGGATACTTACCCCATACTTGCATGTGTACGGTGTGCGTATTTGCTCTTATTGTATGGCATTTTTGATATGGTTAAGGAAGGGAGTCGTAGTCACCTGCAAGTCGAGATCTACACGATGTGCCACTTCCTACCATTGCCTATTTAGCTTAGCATTATATATATTGTATGTACATGCATGGTTTTTATGCAGGTTGCAGGTACCGAGTATTGACTTCCCTGAATTGCCAGGATGAGGGTGCCCTATTATATTATCTCAATGATAAGAGAAGGGAGATAAATTCTCAAGTCCAAATCTCAAACCCTTAAAACCATTGTCCTAGAGAGATAGGACAAGTATCTGGATATTTTACCTTCTGAATGTGTCAGATGACATAATTCGTGATTTTTAACCCTTTAGACTGATTTTGTATGAATTGTTCTATGATGGGTTTTTATATTTTATCTTGGAGGTCTATGGTGAATTTTCTATTAATAAGTCTTAATAAATAGATTTAATTAGTAAATTAATTATTTGGAGAAAATTAATATAATATCATGATCTTTGATATTTTGACTATAATTAATTAAAAGAAAATTAATTGAGAATAAGAATTAAATAAATTAAAATTAATTTTAATTATAAAATAATAATAAAGTAATAAATAAATAATAATAATAAAAGTTATAAAAATTAAAATGAAAGTTATAAAAATTAAAATAAAAGTTATAAGCTTGCCTAGGAGTAAATGCACCTTTTTATTTCGTTTATGTCAACAACATGGGGGTTAGCGAACAAATTAAGCACATGGTGTCTACAACCTTATGACTCATCTAGAAGGTTGGAAAAAACTTGTGCTTAGTTGTCTACACCTTCTAGTTGTTTCTAGAGACATTCTAGGTGCTTCCTGGGAGTCCTTTATATTTGAGCACTCCTAGAGGCTTAGGGAGAGTGTTTTGGAGCATTGGAGGACTTGGGAACTTTGGAGAAGGGAGGAGCTTGCTTTGTGGGTTTTCTGAGGAAAAGTGAATTAGCATCAGAAACCGGGTAGACTCTTGTGATTTTATTTATGCTATTTCCGCATCTTTCACTTCCTATCTTATTCATGTCTTCCATAGGTTTTTTGAGGGTTTTCCCTATTTTAGTTGTATGTATTCTTAATATGGGTAGTAAAATCTATTTTGGAAAACCTTTTATGCATAGATCTGAAGAGAACACAGGGCTAGGGTTTAAATTATAGCCAAATCCATTAGAAAATTCATTGAGAAATTTGGAGAACAAATATTTTATGGATTTCTTAGAATTGAAAGCCCTTATAAATTGTGTTGATATGGACATGTTAATACATACATACATACATACATACATACATACATACATATATATATATATATATATATATATGTTATGCTTAATTAATCTCTGCGTATATATATATATATATATATATATTTATATATATTTATGTGTACATATATATATATGTATTTATGTGTATATATATATATATATATATATATATGTATTTATGTATACACATATATATGTATATATATACAGAAATACACATATATATATATGTATGTATGTATATATATACATATATATATATATATGTATGTATGTATATATATATACATACATATATGTATATATCTATATGTATATATATATATATATACATACATATATATATATATGTATATTTATATATATACATACATATATGTATATATGTATGTATATATATACATATATATATATACATATATGTATGTATATATATATATACATATATATACATACATATATATATATATATTGAAATATTGAACGTCATATCGCTCTGCAATTTACGTTTTTTGTAAAATGTTTATATAAAAAAAAATTAAATTAAACCCGAATCAGTATTAAAACTAAATCGTATATGATACGATTGGTTTGTTTAAAAAAAAGATAAAATGCAAATTAAAGTGGGCAAGGAGGGATGAGCCCATACCCCCACCCCACTCTATATACATGGTAGAGGCTGGTGATACTACTTTCGCAGGCTTGCATCAGCAGGCCCGCATGGTACTCCCCTTTTAACGATGACATTTTTTCATAAATATATATATGTAATCGTGTTCATTAACGTGGGTAAAAGTTATGAAGCGATATGTGATTCGATTTTTATATTTCAATCTTTATAAATATTATTATATATATGTATATATGTATATATGTATATATATGTATATATGTATATATATGTATATATATTATTAGTTATAAACAATTATTATATTTAAAAGATTGAATTAATGGGTCATTCTTTTAAAAGATAAATGCTTTAAAATATTAATAATAGTTTGTCAATTATTATTTAAAATGGAAAGATATTAATAATTAACTTAATTAAACTTAGTTAACTAAGGTTAATCATTAGAATGTGTTATAAATCAAAGTTTTGAATTATGTAATTATTGGGTTCATTAGAATTTTTAATTGATTATTGAATCTCGATAGGGGTCTTTTTTAAACAATGTTTATATAAACAATAGAACAATTAGAAAATTGAGTCTAATGGTTTTGGGAGAGAAACTTTTGTCTATCAAACAAAAACATGGGTTGGAAAAACGTACAAAATGTTCCTCCATTCATTATCCAAAATTGGAAACGGAAACTGAAAACCTCCACATTTAATTCAAGTATGTAATTTTAGCAAAACCAAAACATGTGCTTGCATTGTGTATTCTTTATGTTTCTGTTTTGAGTTTTGGGTTGACTAGTGTTGACCACTTATAGGATGTCCACCAGAGGCTTGGGGGTTATGATTGTGATGTCATGATGATGTCTTATTTCTGATCTTTATTAACCCAACCATGGTTATGTGATGGAATGCTCTATGTAATGTTTGTACTTACTAATTGTTATAGCTAAGATTCATATGTATGAGACACTTGACTTAACCATTTTTGAGTCATCGATCAGTTATCCTTGGGATATTTTCCAGTCACCATAATGGGACTGAAATGTTGATTTATGATGTCATGTTGTGACATGTTTTGACTCAACCATTTTGGAGTCTTCAATCAGTATGATTTCAGATATATTTTGGTTATTGAGAACCAATGGATACTTTTGATTATCAGTGATGCTTCAGTTGCCAATAGAGAGCTGTTGTGGTCATGATTTTCTATGGATGCTTTTCAGTTGCTCATGGAGATTTGATGCTATTATTGTGGATATTTGATGTTCTTATTTTGGATTATCTTTTGATTTTTCTTTCTAATCACTTGTATAGGACTGGGGTGATTTATGATTCCATGAGCTTAGGGTAGGTTATCTGCTTGTAGTGTCGGGAAGTGGCTTGCAATGGGGCTCGGGGCCCTAAGAGGCTGCCAAGGTAACTCATTGTAAGTTGTTTTAATAAGTGAAAACATTCACACCTAATTCTAACTTAATGAACCTAAAAAGATAATTGTTTTGTTCTTGCCCATGCCTCGAGTGCTTGTACAGACTAGGATGGGAGTAGAGAGAATGCTTGGTTGCGACCTTCCATTTTATAGTATGTCTTGTCAGTATGAGAGGATACTACTGGCCGCATGAGGATTAGTAGGGACCCGTGGAGTATAGCTAACTGCTAGGGTAACTTCTACATGATATATGCGATGACACTTTCCCACTTGCATAGTAGGTTTCCTACATGTCATTGTGTACGTCTAGGGATTAGATGTTAGTTTTGTAATTGGAACCTTTGATTTAGTATACTTTTAGGATTCCTGGACTTATAGAAATTTATGTTATGTGTTTTGGATAGCCTATTTGGGACTTGATATTATCTCCTTAACACGGTGGGAGTGGACCACGTAGGTTCCATGTGGTCGGGTGGTAGTGTTTTTCCACTCTTATCATTTGAGATCCATTTGAGACATCGTGGCTGATGCATCCTTCATGATGGTAGATATGTATCCTTTCACTAATGATTAGCATATGTTAGATGATGTTATCTTATGCTTATATTTGCATGTTAGATTACTTTATGCATATGATGTAGTATATGTTAGGAGTGACATTCCTACTATTTTAATACCGATGATCTCCTTGGTGATTTGGAATGTTACGCATAGAGGGATGGGTAGGACCCACGATGGTCTAATGATGCTATTAACGGTTGGGAGGAACTGTGCACTTATTTTATTATGTTTGATCTTTATGATGGATGTATATATCTTCTATGATGATGTATCATGTGTATCATATGGTTATCTTTACTTGATGTATCATGGATTAGAATAGGATGATGTACCTTATTCCACATATGTATATTCTTTTAAGCTTTTCATACCCTGTGACATGTACAGTGGATGATTGAGCATTTAGACATGTAATGTATAAACATTGAACTTATCATTATTATATCATGTGATTGTTGTATTAGATGGATTCAATAATGTTAGTTGATTTAGATGTAATTCAACGTTAAGAGATCTTTAAAGAATGTATCTTGCTATGTTATGTTATGTTTACTTTTAGATGGTTATTGATATTGCCTCTGTTATTCTTGTATCAATTATGAATGATATTACTTTCATGTTTTAAAAAAATAAATAAAAAATGATTCCAAACTTAGTGAAATTCTAGGTTAATTCTTTGGATCCCTTGGCAGGGCATTACATTTGGTATCAAAGCCTGAGTTTCTACATTGGGAGCTTTGGGTATTTTGGAACAAGCTAGGATTTGAAACTATTAATTATATTTCTTCAACTTGAAACTAGGTGAACTAAACTTGTACTATTACTTGTATATTTTTCATACTTCAACACTTAGTTTTCAAAACTGAGATCTTACTTAAACCTAAACATAGAAAAACTGAAATTGGACTTAGTCTATTGCAAACATGTGTTTTCTTGGTTGTAATAGTACTTTGTACTATTGTAGGATGGTATCTGGGACTAGGTCTTCTATTGGAGGCCGTGGTAGAGGTCGTGGTCATGGCAGAGCTATCAGTGTCCATGAGTCTACCCATGGGGGAGTTGCTCATGAAGAGAGCAGAGGAGAGCACACTAGTAAGCAGCAGGAAGAGAGCCATAGAGAGGACCAAGCTGAGTCTAAAGAGGTTGATTCGAGACAAATGATGCAGACTATTTTTGACCATCTACCTCCTGTTCAAGATCAGCCCAAAACACATCAGTCAAAACAAGAGCATAGACCTAGGTCTAGGAGCCCTCAGAAGGATCGTCAGAGGTCCATTGTGTCCACTTAGATGAAGGATCTTTCGAGATCCAAGGTCAGGCCTTTCAATGGGCAAGGTTCTAGTTATGTGGCCGAACAGTGGCTTATTGCCCTCGACAGGATTTTTGCCATGTAGGATTTCGACATCAACGTTAAGGCAAGATTTGTGATTACCAATTTGGAGAATTTTTGGGCCACTTGGTGGACAATTGAGGAGAAGAAGCTAGGTATTGATATGAGCAGTGTCACTTGGGAACTATTCTTAGAGAGTTTTCATAAATGATTCCTACTAGAGGAATGGAAGCAACAAAGGGCAGATGAGTTTCATAATCTTAGGCAATATACCATGTCAATGACCGAGTATGAGCGTAAGTTTTATGAGTTCATGTCTGGTGCAGGAGCACCTAGGAAATATGCCAAGTTTCCTAAATCATTTTTGCCTTGTAGTGGTCTTGGCTAGACCACATGAATAAGGGCTATGGGATAAAGCCCCAAGTGTGTGAGTTGTGTTTGTAAATAGGTTTTTGTTGTGTTTGAGTTTCCAAGTTGCTTCTATGTTGGCAAAATTGCTTAAATTGCTTGTTAGAGCCTAGAATGGTCAAACACTGACCAAGACCCCAGGAGGATGCGAAACATGGAAAATATGTTAAAAGTTGTAATTACATGGAAATAGGTTCATTTAACCATGTTTGAGGTCATGGAGCCATTAAATGCACAATAGTGCAAAAGTTGCACTTGGCAACTTTGCAACTTTGCAAAGTTGCTTGACAACATTGACAAAAAGTGCTAAAACTTTATAAGGGCTTCAAGAATCAATTGGAAACCTATGGGATCTGTTGATTCACGTGGGTAAGAGGTATTTAAGACCAATCCAAGTTAGTTTGAGGGTTGGCATATGCTTTTGTACAAATTTTGGCATTGGAATGAAGAGCAAACTGAGCATTTTGATGATAGTTTTCTGATTTCACCCTTCATCCACACCTTTAATGGATTGATAGGGTTGCTATTTTCATAGGTTTTTTGTTTTTTCCAAGAGGCCCTAGGCGAGTTTGCATACCCGGCTAGGCAATGAAATCAACAAATAAGTGTTTGAAAGGGGCATAGAATGGGGTGTTGGGTGCAATACAAATTCATGGAAGGAAAGAGTGGTGAGTGAAGGAAGTTAATTCCAGGAGTTCAGTCATTTAGAGTCCATTTGAGTGGTGGAAGGAAGAACTCTCTATATTCCTGTTCATACAAACAAGAAACCCTTGTAAATAGACATATTTTTGGAAATCCCTTGTACGGATGACCTGGGTGTTGCAGACCTGAAAAATCTTCAAGGGGAGCCAAAAGGGTATCCAAATCATAAATTTTTTTGAGTACTTCTTAAGGGTTTGAGGAGATATAAGCCAAAAATCAGTTTTGGAGGCCTAATTTTGTTATTAGTCTTGGTAGCCCTCTTAACTATGCAATCTTCAAATCGATTGGAAACCCAATACTCCAATTCACTTAGTGACCCTAAAAACTATTGAATGAGACCTAATACAAGCCTTGGAATTCAATATAGCCAAGAATGCACTCCTGGAAGCCAGTTGTCAAGAACGGTGCAATGAGAGCACTAGGGAGACCCCATGGTGAAATAGAGTTTTGAGTTGATTGGTGAGGATTAGTGTAATAAGGGAATAGAGAGAAGATTCCCTTGGAGTAGGGTATAGGATAAATACCCTAAGAGGCTAGGAGAAAGCCTAAAGTGAGTTCTAGTAGTTGAGGCTAGAACCTTGTTCAAAATCCTCCCCATCAAATTGGTATCAGAGCCTTGAAAGGTTTGGGACAAGACATTGTGTATGTCTTATTTTGGAAGTGAGTCAGTGGGAGAAACCACCATGGTAACAAATGCTGAGTTGGCAAAGGAAGTGATAGAACAAAGGGAGAAAAATAGGCTCCTTGAGGAAGCCTTAGAAGCTATGAAAGATAAGCTTGATGAAGTGGTAGAGATAGCTGGAAAAATGAAAGAGAAGTTGGAAATTAATGAAGAAAAGGGAAAGGAAGAGAATGAAGAGGACTATGTACCTGAACCTGATCCTCCATTACAAGAGGAACCTTTCCTTAAAGCCATCAAGGCATTGGGTGGCAAATCTCTTGAGGGGATACCCCTATTTACTGGTAAGATGAATTCAGAGTTGGTCATGGAATGGATTGAAGGGATGGAGAACCATTTTGAATGTGAAGGCGTATCAGAGGCACAAAAGGTGAAGGTTTCCAAAGCAAGATTAAGGGGACCAGCCCTAACATGGTGGAAGTTCATTCAAGAAGAGAGGGAAAGAGAAGGCAAGAAACGTATCTCTAATTGGAAAGCTATGGTGGCAAAAATCAGAGATAACTATTTGCCTGAAGACTATGAAATCCAGCTACACAAAAAGAGACAAAGCTTGAAGCAAAAAGATTTGGATGTGGCCTCCTATACTGAAGAGTTTCAAAAACTTTGCTTGAGATCCAAGGTCCAAGAGGAGGAGAGCATCAAGGTGGCTAGATATTTAGGTGGTTTGAAATGGAGTATTCAAGAGGAGATCAGCCTTTGGACTCCTACTACTGTTCATAAGTGTTTTCAATTGGCACTCAAAGTGGAAGATAAGAATAGAAGGAAACAAGACTCTAACTCTAGGGGTAGAGGAAGAGGGAGAGACTCTAGAGGACATAGAGGTGGTTATGGGGGAAGAAGCAATGAACCCAAGGCCACAGGAGACTCCAAGTTGATTGAGCAAAGTGGGGAAACAAGTGGAAGAGGTAATTTCACTAGAGGAAGAGGATTTGGTGGTGGAGCTAGAGGCAGATCAAACAATTTCAGCAGGGGTTCACATTTTGCAAACATGAAATGTTACCATTGTGGACAACTTGGTCATCCAGCCTATAGATGTCCTAAGAAGGCATCATCTTCCCAAGGGGATAAGAAGATAACATATGTTCAAGAAGAATGCAGCAACAATATAACTTCAGAAGTGAATCTTGATTCTGAGAAGGGAGAAAATCTGATGTTTAGAAGAGTTTTGATCAAGGAGCCTAGCAAAGAAGAGCCTAAACAAAGAAGGGCACTTTTTAGAATAAAATGCAAGATACTTGGTAAGGTTTGCAAAGTTATTATTGACTCAGGATCAACTGATAATATCATCTCTGAAGAGGCTGTCCAAAAGCTCAAGCTAACAAAGATTCCTCATGATCATCCATATAGAGTCACATGGCTGAATAAAGGGAAGAATGTGTTGGTAAATGAACAAGTTTGGGTGGATTTTTCAATTGGAGGATATCAAGACAAAATTATTTGTGATGTGTTGCCCATGGATGCTTGTCATCTACTCTTGGGTAGACCATGGCAATATGATAGGGATTTTGTCTATCATGGGAAGAAGAACTTGTATACATTCAAGAAAGGAGGAGTGACATACAAAATCCAATCACTTGTTGAGGAAGGCATAGATGCAGCAACAGATCAGCATGTTCTACTCATGAGTGGAAAAGAATTCTTACATGATTTCAAGGAGAACAATGAAGTTGGGTTTGCCATAGTTGTGAAACCAAAGGAGAAAGATGCTGTCAAACAAACACCATTGCCAAGAGAGGTAAAAGAACTATTGGATCAGTTCAAAGACATCATAAGTGATGGAGAACTTGCCACACTCCCTCCACAAAGATCTATTAGTCATCAAATAGACTTTGTTCCTGGATCCTCATTGCCCAACAAGGCTGCTTACAAGATGACTCCAGATCAGAATAAAGAAATTGCAAGACAAGTACAAGAGCTACTTGACCAAGGTCTCATTCGGAAGAGTATTAGCCCATGTGCTGTACCAGTTGTTTTGGCACCAAAGAAAGGAGGTAAGTGGAGAATGTGCACTAATTCTAGAGCCATAAATAGGATAACAATTAGATATAGGTTTCCTATTCCTAGAATAGAAGATCTAATGGATTGTTTGGGGGGTACTAAGTATTTCTCCAAGATAGATCTCAAGAGTGGCTACCATCACATCAGAATGAAGGAGGGTGATGAATGGAAAATAGCCTTCAAAACTACGGAAGGACTTTATGAATGGCTAGTAATGCCATTTGGCCTCTCTAATGCACCTAGTACATTCATGAGGCTAATGAATGAAGTGTTGAAGGACTACATAGGATTTTTTGTAGTGGTTTATCTTGATGATATTCTCATTTTCAGCAAGACTAAAGAAGAACACATGAAGCATTTGGCAATTGTTTTAAAGAAGTTACAAGAAGAAAAATTGACCATTAATCTTGAAAAAAGTGAGTTCTTGAAACAAGAGTTGGTTTACCTTGGTTTTGTAGTTTCACAAGGTAACTTGAAGATGGATGAAAGTAAAATAGAAACCATTCTAAACTGGCCTACACCTAAAACAGGGGCTGCAATAAGAAGTTTCCATGGTTTGGCACAATTCTACAGGAAGTTTATAAGGGGTTTTAGTGAGATATGTGCACCAGTATTAGACACCATCAAGGGAGGACTAAAAACTAAGTTCTTGTGGACCAAAGAAGCCAATGAAGGGTTTGAAAGGTTGAAGAAAGAGGTAGCTACTAAACCCATTTTGGTTTTACCTAGTTTTGACAAGTTGTTTATTGTAGAATGTGATGCAAGTAATATTGCTATTGGGGCTGTATTAAGCCAAGAAGGAAGGACAGTAGCATTCTTTAGTGAAAGGCTAAATGAATCCAAATCTAGGTACTCATCGTATGACTTAGAATTGTATGCATTGGTGCAAGCACTTAGGAAGTGGAGGCACTATCTTTTACCTAAAGAGTTTGTTGTATACACTGATAACCAAGCATTGAGTTACATCAACACTCAAGAGAAGTTGAGCCTAAGACACATCAAATGGATGGAGTTCCTACAATCCTACACATTCACCATCAAGCACAAGAAAGGGCAGATAAATAAAGTAGCTGATGCATTAAGTAGAAGGCTGCTTACTATCCAAGAAATACAGTTAGAGAGTATTGGAGTTGAAGGTTTCAAAGACCTATATGCTGATGATGAAGACTTCTCAGAGGCCTACAAGGTATGTGTAGATTTTAACAATCATTTTCATAGCAAGTTTGCTGATTACACTTTGCAAAATGGGTTGTTGTTAGGGGAAATCAATTATGTGTGCCTAGAGGATCAATGAGAGAAAATCTGATCCAAGAGAAGCATAATGGAAGCCTTAGTGGACACTTTGGTTTGAACAAAACATTGGAGTTGGTGGAAAGATTCTACTATTGGCCTAGGATGCAAAGAGATATCCGGAAGTATGTTGAACAATGCATGATTTGTCAAAAGGCCAAGGGAACTTCTACAAATGCAGGATTGTACCAGCCCTTACCCATTCCAAATAGGCCATGGGAATGCATCAGAATGGACTTCATAGTGGGCTTACCAAGAACAACATCAGGTTTGGATAGTGTGTTTGTAGTTGTGGACAGATTTAGCAAAATGAGTCATTTTATTCCTTGTAAGACTACTCATGATGCTAGCTATATTGCTCACTTATTTTTCAAAGAATTTGTAAGGATTCATGGCTTACCAATCAGTATAGTTTCAGATAGAGATGTTAAATTCATGGGGCACTTTTGGAAGACCTTGTGGAGAAGGCTAGGTACTAACTTGGCACATAGTTCAGCTTACCATCCCCAAACTGATGGTCAAACTAAGGTAATTAATAGGGTGCTTGGAAACCTTCTAAGGTGTTTAACAAAGGAGTATGGCCAAGTGTGGGATCAAGTCCTACCACAAGCTGAGTTTGCCTACAATGATAGCACAAATATAACTACCGGTAAGAGCCCTTTTCAAGTTGTTTATGGTTATCACCCAAGAGGAGTTTGTGAGCTACGAGAATTAAAGAATCAAGAAGAGATTAGTGGACATGCAGATGATTTTGCCCAGTCCATGAGAGAGGTACATGAGCAGGTCAAGAAGTCCTTGATAGAGGCTACTCAAAGGTTAAAGACTAAAGTAGATGAAAGGAGGAGAGATTTACAATTTGAAGTAGGAGATTTGGTGATGGTACACTTGAACAAGGCTAGACTTCAAAATGGTGTTCCAAGCAAGCTTCAAATGAGGAGGATAGGGCCTTGTAAGGTTCTAGCTAAGTATGGCCCAAATGCCTACAAGATTGAGTTGCCAAACAATCTAGCCATCTCTCCCATCTTCAACATTCAAGATTTGGTTAAATACAAGGGTCCTAATGTCATGGAAGAGGAACATATCATAGAGGTAGATAAGAAAATTCCAGAAATCAGTATTCCTCTCCAAACCAAGCCTCAAGCTGAAAAAGTTCTAGATTCAAGAGTAAAGAAGAAGACTAGGCATGGAATTTATATGGAGCATTTAGTAAAATGGAAGAACCAGCCTGAATCTGAAGCGACATGGGTAGCTGAACATGAATTCAAAAAGAGAGGTATCAATCAAGATCTCTTGAATATTGACCCACCTTAAGTTTTTTTTTTGTCATAGGGGGAGAATGGTGCAGGAGCACCTAGGAAATATGCCAAGTTTCCTAAATCGTTTTTGGCTTGTAGTGGTCTTGGCTAGACCACATGAATAAGGGCTATGGGATAAAGCCCCAAGTGTGTGAGTTGTGTTTGTAAATAGGTTTTTGTTGTGTTTGAGTTTCCAAGTTGCTTCTATGTTGGCAAAATTGCTTAAATTGCTTGTTAGAGCCTAGAATGGTCAAACACTGACCAAGACCCCAGGAGGATGGGAAACATGGAAAATATGTTAAAAGTTGTAATTACATGGAAATAGGTTCATTTAACCATGTTTGAGGTCATGGAGCCATTAAATGCACAATAGTGCAAAAGTTGCACTTGGCAACTTTGCAACTTTGCAAAGTTGCTTGACAACATTGACAAAAATTGCTAAAACTTTATAAGGGCTTCAAGAATCAGTTGGAAACCTATGGGATCTGTTGATTCACGTGGGTAAGAGGTATTTAAGACCAATCCAAGTTAGTTTGAGGGTTGGCATATGCTTTTGTACGAATTTTGGCATTGGAATGAAGAGCAAACTGAGCATTTTGATGACAGTTTTCTGATTTCACCCTTCATCCACACCTTTAATGGATTGATAGGGTTGCTTTTTTCATAGGTTTTTTGTTTCTTCCAAGAGGCCCTAGGCGAGTTTGCATACCCGGCTAAGCAATGAAATCAGCAAATAAGTGTTTGAAAGGGGCATAGAATGGGGTGTTGGGTGCAATACAAATTCATGGAAGGAAAGAGTGGTGAGTGAAGGAAGTTAATTCCAGGAGTTTAGTCATTTAGAGTCCATTTGAGTGGTGGAAGGAAGAACTCTCTATATTCCTGTTCATACAAACAAGAAACCCTTGTAAATAGACATATTTTTGGAAATCCCTTGTACGGATGACCTGGGTGTTGCAGACCTAAAAAATATTCAAGGGGAGCCAAAAGGGTATCCAAATCATAAATTTTTTTGAGTACTTCTTAAGGGTTTGAGGAGATATAAGCCAAAAATCAGTTTTGGAGGCCTAATTTTGTTATTAGTCTTGGTAGCCCTCTTAACTATGCAATCTTCAAATCGATTGGAAACCCAATACTCCAATTCACTTAGTGACCCTAAAAACTATTGAATGAGACCTAATACAAGCCTTGGAATTCAATATAGCCAAGAATGCACTCCTGGAAGCCAGTTGTCAAGAACGGTGCAATTAGAGCACTAGGGAGACCCCATGGTGAAATAGAGTTTTGAGTTGATTGGTGAGGATTAGTGTAATAAGGGAATAGAGAGAAGATTCCCTTGGAGTAGGGTATAGGATAAATACCCTAAGAGGCTAGGAGAAAGCCTAAAGTGAGTTCTAGTAGTTGAGGCTAGAACCTTGTTCAAGATCCTCCCCATCAATGTCTTTTTCAGGATTCAGTGAAAATTCAGCTCAGTTGACACAACATTTTATTAGAGGTTTGAACAACCGTATAATTGGGGGTGTCAAGGTATTTGAGCCAAAAATCCTCAAGGATGCGGTATGTTGAGCTATCCTTGTTGAGAAAAGTTTCAACCTTGGTCAAGGAGGTTTTGTAGGAGCATTAGCAGCATTAGGATCTAAAGGCAACTACAATTCAGGTGGTAATAGGAAGCCTCCTTTTTCTAAGGGGAAATAGTATCAGCAGCAGAAGGGATCGAATTCTCAGGCTCAAGGAGGTGGAAGAGGTTCTAACTCCAAGAACAACCACAATACTCAACACAATAAACAAAATCAACCAGCTCAGAGCAATCAGTCTTTTGTTAGCAGGAATAACTATCAGAAATCAAATGCACCACCTATGGGTAAATGATCTAGCAAAAATATAGAATGTTTTTCATGTGGTCAGATTGGACATAATGCAGTTCAATGCCCACAACAAGCACCTCAGTTTTTAGGACCTAGGCCTTCAGTTTCAGAGCCTACAGTTGGTGATGTGGGTAGAGCTTGTAGAGTATTTGTAGTAATAGATCACCATCAGGAAGATCATCAGGGAACAGTGGTTGAGACCACAGGTTCTATTCGAGGTATATCTCTTTCAGTATTTTTTGATTCAGGAGCTACAAATTTATTTATTTCACCATCTATAGTTTCTAAGTGTAAGCTGGATGTGGTGAAGCAAGATCATGGGTGGCAAGTGGAACTAGCCTCAGGCATTAAGGTCTCCAAAGATTTTGTTGTTCATAAGTGTGGGCTTAGTTTAGGACAATTTGATACTACAGTTGACCTTCAAGTTATACCCCTTGGTTCATACAATGTGGTTTTGGGCATGGACTGGCTTGGATCTGATAGAGCCAGTATAGATTGTAGGAAGAAGATTATTATGTGCCAAGATGACCAAGGGAATGATGTGAAGATAGTTGGGATACCAAGGCCTATATCTCTACGGATGATTTCTACTATGTAATTGAAAGTATGGTTTTCGTAAGGGATGTCAAATATTTGTTGTTATGGTAAATGATCTTGATGAGGAAGATCCTATGAGGAAGACTTTAGGTCACTCAATTTTATAGGAGTACGCAAATGTTTTTCCAAGTGAAATTCTAGGCATGCCTTCGAAGAGGGACATCGATTTTAGTATTGATCTAATTCCTAGAGCAGAGCCTATCTCTAAAGCTCCTTATCGTATGAGTACATAGGAATTGGGTGAGCTACGTCTTCAACTAGAGGAACTTCTAGCCAAAGGGGGCATTCGACCTAGTGTATCACCATGGGGAGCTCCAGTGCTCTTTGTGAAGAAGAAAGATAGTTCTTTGCACCTTTGTATTAACTACAGACAGTTGAATAAGGTGACTATTAAGAACAGGTATCCTCTACTAAGGATTGATGACTTATTTGATCAGATCAAGGGAGCTACAGTATTCTCCAAGATTGACCTTAAGTCGGGATACCACTAGCTTCGCATTAAGGAAGTCGATATTCACAAGACCACTTTTTGAACTCGCTATGGGCATTATGAGTTCACAATGGTACCTTTTGGGTTGACTAATGCTCCATCGATTTTCATGAGTTTGATGACTGGTGTTTTTTGATCATATCTTGACAGGTTTGTACTTGTTTTTCTTGATGACATATTGATATATATTAAGTCTCAGAAGGAGCATGACAAACACTTGCAATTGGTCTTACAGTGTTTAAGAGATAATCAGCTTTATGCCAATGCAACTAAGTGTGAATTCTTCAAATTGAAGATTCAATATTTAGGGCATGTCATTTTAGGTGATGGTATTTTAGTAGACCCTACAAAGATTCAGGCGATAGTAGATTGGCCTACACTGACTAATGTGTCAGAGATTCATAGTTTCATGGGCCTAGTTGGTTATTATCGCAGATTTGTCCAAAACTTCTCTAGGATAGCACATCTTATCACTTCTCTTCAGAGGAAAGGACAGAAGTTTGTGTGGACGGAGAAATGTGAGGAGGCATTTTAGAAGCTCAAGGAACTTTTAACTAGTTCACCGATTTTAGCCATACCTGATCCAGAGGGAGATTTCATGGTGTGTACAAATACTTCTCTTGAAGGGATTGGAGCAGTTTTGATGCAGAATGGATGGGTGATTGCGTATGAATCATGCAAGCTCAAGGATCATGAGCTAAATTATCCTACGCATGATCTTGAGTTAGCAGCAGTAGTTCATGCTTTGACAAGGTGGAGACATTTCTTGCTTGGGCATAGATTTGAGCTACATAGCGATCATCGCAATCTTTAGTACATTTTCACTCAGCCTAATTTGAATGCTTGCCAGAGGCGATGGATGGAATTTCTATGTGAGAATGATTTTGAGGTAAAGTACATTCAAGGAAAGGAGAATGTGGGGGTGGATGCTTTGAGTTGCAGAAGACATGTGGTATCATCTATGACTCTTAGTGTGGATTTGAGGAGTCAAATTCTTCAGACACTTCCTACAGATTCTTGGTATTAGGAGGTGTGCGGGGAATTAGATTCAAAAAGACCTTTGGAGGGTAAGTTTGTAGGCTACGTTCAAGAGTCAGATGGTCTTTTGAGACATTTGGGGAGGATATATGTGCCTTTATTGGATGAGCTTGGCACCCTGATCCTAGCAGAAGCCCATTGTACACCTTACTCAGCACATCCAGGTGTCAAGAAGATGCATGCTGATTTGAGACGTTTGTTCTTTTGGTTTGGGATGAAGTGAGACATTGCTGATTATGTGGCTATGTGTCCTAAGTGTTAGAGAGTCAAGGAAGAACACCAGCACCTGGCAGGACTTTTGCAACCAAATCTCATTCCTTCTTGGAAGTGGGATATCATCTCTATGGACTTCATTGTAGGATTACCTATGACTATTCATCATCATGATGCTATCATGGTCACCATTGATTCGTTGACTAAGGTGGCACATTTTTCACCAATCAGGTCTTCCTACATAGCAACTTCTATAGCTAATGCCTTCATGCATGACATTGTGAGATTACATGGCATTCTTAGAAAGATCATTTTTGACAGGGATCATGTATTCACATCCACATTCTGGACATTGCTGCAGCATGAGATTGGAGTGCAATTAAATTTTAGTTCAGCATATCATCTAGAGATAGATGGTCAGACAAAGAGGGTGAATCAGGTTTTGGAAGATATGTTTCAGATGTATGTGAAGGATAGGCAAACACATTGGGAGGACTATCTCTACCTAGTGGATTTTGCTTACAATAATGGGTATCATAGTTCTATTGGCATGGCACCATTTCAAGCATTATATGGACATCCTTTTTGTACACCCTTGAGTTGGGACAGTCTTGAGGATCGCATCTTGTTGGGCCCTGAAATGCTTTGTGATATGGAGCAACAGGTAGTGTGTATCTGTGAGCACTTGACTACGGCACAGGATAGGCAAAAAAGTATGCTAATGCACATAGGACAGATGAGCAGTTTGCTGTGGGAGATAAGGTTTTCTTGAGAGTGCATCTACGAAAGAGTTTGATCCGATACAAAAAGGGTTCTAAGCTAGCACCTCGCTTTATGGGACCATTCGAGATTCTAGAGAGGATTGGCCCGGTTGCTTACCACCTTGCTCTACCACCTAGCCTAGCTCGTATTCATGATGGTTTCCATGTTTCAGTACTTAGGTAGTATATCCTTGATGTTGTACATGTTCTTGATTGGAATATGTTGTAGGTAGAGGATGGGCAACTAACATTGGAGCCAGTTCGTATTCTAGAGCAATGGGACTTGACCCTCAGGGGTCGAACCATCAAGCAGGTAAGGGTCCAATGGGACCCTATTGATGATTCTTCAGATACATAGGAGGATGCAACTAGATTATGGGAGTTATATCCCTACTTGTTTGTAAGCTTCCAGGAGTAAGCCTAACCCAAGGGGGGGTGGATGTAGTACCTGCCCTTGTTCACATTTTTCTGGACACATTGTTGCTATTATTATCAGACTATGTTAGACTAGCTTTATGTTGACAGATTAGTGGTATTGTTTTTCCACTCTTATCATTTGAGATCCGTTTGAGACATCGTGGCTGATGCGTCCTTCATAATGGTGGATATGTATCCTTTCACTGATGATTAGCATATGTTAGATGATGTTATCTTATGCTTATATTTGCATGTTAGATTAATTTCTGCTTATGATGTAGTATATGTTAGGAGTGACATTCCTACTATGTTAATACCGATGATCTCCTTGATGATTTGGAATGTTACGCACGAAGGGATGGGTAGGACCCATGATGGTCTAATGATGCTATTAACAGTTGGGAGGAACCGTGCACTTAGTTTATTATATTTGATCTTTATGAAGGATGTATATATCTTCTATGATGATGTATCATGTGTATCATATGGTTATCTTTGCTTGATGTATCATGGATTAGTATAGGATGATGTACCTTATTCCACATATGTATATTATTTTAAGCTTTTCATACCCTATGACATGTAGAGTGGATGATTGAGCATTTAGAAATGTAATGTATAAACATTAGACTTATCATTATTATATCATGTGGTTGTTGTATTAGATGGATTCAATAATGTTAGTTGATTTAGATGTAACTCAACATTAAGGGATCTTTAAAGAATGTAACCTGTTATGTTATGTTATATTTACTTTTATATGGTTATTGCTATTGCTTTTGTTATTCTTGTATCAGTTGTGAATGATATTACTTTCATATTTTTTTTTAAAAAAAAAAATGCTCCCAAACTTAGTGAATTTCTAGGTTAATTCTTTGGATCCCTTGGCGAGGCATTACATTAGTGAACTTTAGATAGGGGAATGACCCCTAGCTTACCTCTTAGATAGAAAAATGCATATTTAGGTAATGGCTTGGTAAATATATCTGCAATTTGTTCTTTTGTATGCAAATATTTCAATCCGATTTCTTTTTCCTATACTAATTCTTTTACAAAGTGATATTTTATAACAATGTGCTTTGTTTTGGAATGCATCACTAGATTCTTTGATATGTTGATTGTATTGGTGTTATCACAATACATCACTACTGGTGCTTTGATTTCAACCTTCATTCCTTCCAACAACTATTTGAACCAAACAATGTTAGAGCAATTCACTACTACTGCTACATATTCTACTTCTACTGTAGATTGAGATGTGTAGTTTTGATTCTTTCTTGTCCAAGATACTTGTCTTTTACCAAGAAAGAATGCTTCAGCATTGGTGCTCTTTCTATCATCAAGATTTCCTTCCCAATCAACACCAGTAAATAATTGTAAGTCAAGGTTGTGTCCAAGTTTGTACCATATGCTATAGTCTTTAGTACCTTTTAGGTATCTCAATATTCTTTTAATTGCCATCATGTAGTCTTCTCTAGGTTTAGCTTAGAATCTTGCTACTATTCCAATTGTGAAGGCAATATCAGGCCTTGTATGTACCACATACTATAATTTCCCAATCATTGATCTATATAAGGTCTAATCTACTTCTTTGGAGTTATCATCTTTTGTAAGCTTAAGTCCAATACACATAGGGATTCTAACTAGTTTTGAATCTTCTATTTCAAATTTCTTGAGTATCTCGTTGACATACTTACATTGAGTGATATAGATACCATTTCTATTCTACTGTATCTGTAATCCAACAAAGAATTTTATTTCACCAAACATGAACATTTCAAATTCTTTATTTTTCTAAGAATGCTTTGCATAAGTCATCATTTCCTGTGAATAGAGTATCATCCACAAATATTTCTACCAACACAATCTTCTTGCCTAGTCCTTCCTTGATATATAGGTTACTGTTATCATTTGTTCTTTGAAAACCAATCTGTATCAAATAGTTATGTAGTCTTTCAAACCAAGCTCTAGGAGCTTGTTTAAGACCATATAGGGCTTTGTGTAATTTGCAGACCATGTCCCTTTTTTTCTAAATCAACAAAACCTTATGGCTATTTAATGTAGACTTCCTCATCAAGAATTCCATTCAAGAATGTAGATTTAACATCCATCTAATATACTTTGGATCCGTTGTGAGCTGTATAAGCCAGTCAAGTCCTAACACCTTCTAATATTTCAATAGGGACAAAAGTTTTATAATAATCAATACCTTCTTCTTGAGAATAGCCTTTGCATACCATTTCTTTGTTTCTCGACACCTTTCCATCTTCATTTAGCTTATTTTTGAATAACTATTTTGTACCAATCACATTTTTGTCTTTGGGCCTAGGTACAAGAGTCTAAGTTTTATTTTTTTCTATTTGTTCTATTTTTTCATTCATAGCCTCAATCCAAATTTCATTTTCTAGTGCATCTTTAACACTTCTAGGTTCAAATTTAGAAAGTAAACATGTACCTTTAGTTCGATTCTTGCCATTGTTCCATCTAATTTGTCTCCAATGATCTGATCGAGTGCATGATGCCTTCTGAGATATTTAGCCAATATAGGTTCTTTGAATTTTGAATGAATTACACTATCTTCATTTTGAATCTCAAATTTAGACTTAGGTCCCTCTATCTATGGCTCGATTTCTTTAGACTCGGTATGCACTAGTTCTTTAGCCTCTGAATGTGACTTAGGTCCCTATGACTCGGTTTGCACTTCCTACAACTTAGTAACTAATGGAGACTTGGAGAGCTCAGGAGATGAAGTCTCCTTTTTGTTAATATTGTTTGGTAATGTATTAGCTTCACAGTAGACAAATCTTTTGTAATCTTCTGGCTCCTTTTGCCTTTCTTCTTTAGTCTTTTTTGCAAACTCATCAATTCTCACATTTGCACTTTCTATGACTTTGTGAGTGGAGAAATTCAAACATTTGTATGATTTACTTCTACAGGAATACCCTAGAAATATACCTTCATCACCTTTTACATCAAATTTTCCATTTCTAGATTCTTTCAAGATATAACATTTGTTACCAAATACTTTCAAGTAACTTACATTGGGTTTGTAGCCATACCATTGTTCATATGGTGTTTTTTTTTTACTCCTTCTTCAACTAAACTTAGTTCAAAGTATGAAATGGAGTGTTGACAGATTCCTTCCGATATTTGATAGCAACATTCTTCTCAATCATTAGTGTCCTTGCACAATCCATATTGGATTTGTTTCTTCTTTCAACTATTTCATTCTACTCAGGAGTACCAGGGGGTAATACTTGTCTTTTGATTCCTCTTTCAATGCAATTTTTTTTGAATTCATTTAAGATGAATTCACTACCTCTATTTGATCTCAAGCATTTCAATCTTTTTCTAGTTTATTTTTCTATTCTAGCTAGAAACCATTTGAATTTCTCAAAAGCTTCTAATTTCTCTCTTAGATACATAACAATCATCATTCTAGAATAATCATCAACAAAAAGAATGAAAAGCTTTTCTCCACTATACTTTTCTATTCCAATGGGTCCACATAGATTAGTATGCAAAATTTCCAAAACATCTTCTGACTGATAGTTTTTTCTTTTAAAACTAGTCGTTCCCATTTTACCAGTTTGGCAATTTTTGAGTAATCCAACATCAGGTTTCTTGAAACTAGGAAGACCTCTTACCCTTTTGAGTTTGCTGATCTTGACCATATTATCAAAGTTTACATAACATAAATTTTTGTGCCATAGTGAAGTTTCTTCTACTTTAGCAATAAAACATGAACAATCACCAAGATCAAGATAAAATAGGTTACCTTTTGTTTGCCTGTCTGATCCAATTAGATTTTCTTGGTTATCCTATAATCTTGCCTTGCCATTCATGAATTCTACCCTAAATCCAATGTTGTTCAACTATGCCACACTCAATAAATTATGCTTTGGTCCTTCAACCCAATGGGCATTGTCCCATACAAGTTCAGTGGTTAATGAGATACAACCCTTTCCTTTTATGCAACAAGGTTCATTTTTTTCAAACCTTACAGTACCTCCATCACAATGTTCAAAATGTTCAAAATTATTTTTCTCTGCAATCATATGGTGAGAACATCCACTATCTATGATCTATGTTTCCTTTTTGCTAACATGAAAGACAAGTGCCATCTTATCTTCATCATCTGATTCATCTTTTACAACAATATACACTATTTCATCTTCACTATTATTAGAATCTTTAGCCATAAAAAAACTTTTCTTATCTTTGTCTCTGTAGGATTTGTGACATTTGAATTCCTTATTGCATTTTTACTTATGGCTTTTCTTCTCTTCCTTGCCTACTTTGTTTGGAAACCTAGCAACACTATGACCAATTTCTTCACAAGAGAAACATTTTAGAGGGATTTTACCTTTGTACTTTCCTCTACTCTCAGAATATTTCTTTGCAAGTAGAGCTTCAAAAATTTCAAGATCACTATCAGAGCTTTCTTCACTTTCTGATTGATTATCTTTTATTTTACTTCCTTTTTCTTTGAGTGAGAGTTTAGCTTCAAATGCAGATTCAATATTCTTGGAAGTAGGAACATAGTTGTCAAAGTTGTCTAGTTCAAAAGTTGTCAGTCTTCACACTAGGGCATCCAAGTCTAGTTTTTAATTTGGATCACATATCTTTTCTCGAATAGAAGATACTCTAATTGCGTAGATAGGAAGAAAAGTTCTGAAAATTTTACTTACAACAATTTTTTCTTTTATTTCTTCTCCAGATGCTTTGATTGACTAACATTAGCCTTGATTCTTTCCACATATTTTACAACATTTTCATCTTCTTTTATTCTCATTTTATCAAATTGTCCTCTATGGCTTTTTGATTTGGCTATTCTTAAATTGTCATCTCTTCCATAGATTTCTTTTAGTTTGTTCCACATATCAAAAGAAATTTTATAGTCTTTGACCTCATCAAATTTAGCATAATTGAGAGAAAATGCAATGTCAATCATCATGATGTTATGGTTCTTCTTCTAAGCAATATCTTCAACTAATAATGTTCCAATGGGAGTTTTATATTCTTCATCAAGATATTTGCATCCTAAATCACTAATGGTAGTTAGATGAAGCCTCAAAAGTCCTTGTCATGCTGCAAAGTTATCACTATTCAGCTTTGGAATATCTCTCTTATAAGACTTCCTAATCTTTAGCTTAGGTCCTTGAAACCTTCTCTACAAGCACCAAAATCTCTGAAACCAATTGTTGGAAATATAAGAGGAGTAACAAAGAGGGGAGGGGTGAACTAGTTACTACTAAAATAAATCCCAGATCCCTTAGATGACAAGTAAAATCCAAAGTAATAAAATTGATTGCTGCTGATACTTGATAAACACACATAAATTATTGTAACTCAAAAAATGCATAATGTGAATTACTCTAAAAGATCTTAAGATGTTATCAGTAATTAATTGCAAGAATAAAAGAAATAACATGAACACATTAGACACCAGGATTTAATGTTGAAATCCAATTTGGGAAAAGCTGCCAAATGTAACTAGTTACTATTTATCACTCTTTTGAAGTGAGCCCTATCAGGAGCCAACCCTATTAAAGGTTACAAAACACACTATTTGGTGTGACCTTATTAACAAATTTAACCACTTGGTTAGAAGTGGCCTTGCAAAAATTCTTGAAACAATTCAATGGAATTGCCACCCTATTAGAGGATTTACAAATGGTTGTTAGACCAACTCTATTAAGAGATTTTAGTTCACCGCTACAATGGTTAGAGAGTAACAAAAAAATGATCTGATTATGATACAACTAAATTACTGATTATAGATCTCTATTTTGGCTCATGCTTGATCATTCCTTATTGAATAATACTTTTCTACTTCACAAGGATACCTGCTTATCCTTCAAGTTCGCTTCTTCTCGTCTTATATCTTTCAACTTATTCAACTTGCATCTCACACTTTGAAATCACAACTTGACCTTTTACTTATACCTTTTAGATTGTCAAGTCATCTTAAATACAAATTAGAATAACTAATATTCATCACCATAGCCGGCTAGAATCAATAGATAAAATATTTAAGCTTTACATGTCAAAATAAGAAAATCCTTTGGTAGCTGACCTAGCTTGATAGAAATTGATTCTGAAGTGATTTTCTATGTTAACCAATAGAAGCTTAGTTAATATTGAAAACTTAGACAAATTCCATTGGTAAGCAAGTGAACTTGGTTAATACTAACTCTATTCAACTTTCCCTTCATTAACCAAGTGAGCTCGGTTAACACTCTTTTCTACATAACTTCCTTCGACGCCCAAGTGAGCTTGGTGGATACTACCTTTTGTACAGAGTAAACTTAGGAATGCTCGGTAGACCTTGAAAACTATCTCCATTGACGAAGTGAGCTTTACATGCACTAACTATCAATTGATATGACATTTATGTAACATCAAGGACAACACACAATTAATCAGTTGTATCCAACAGATTGATAGTGCTTGAAGCTTTGGTGTTATTTTGGCTCATTTGGATATTCTAATAGGGCCCAATATGTTGATGACCATGGACTTGAAGAAAACTCAATAACAATGCCTAATCTATGAGAGCACAAAATCATATATTAATTATTTTGGATCACATAGTTGTAAATTGCTACATACTAAAATATTAGAAAAATAAGACATAAAACTATAAAGCATGGAAAAAAGAAGTAAAATGAAATTAACCATTTTAAAATGAGCCCCTATTGATAGAAAACTAAATCAATGATCTCATCACTAACCAAAATAATAGATAACATCAAACTAGAATAGTTTGCAACATTACTTTACATCAAAACTAGAATCACAAATACCATTTTGATGTAGACAAGTAGAGCAACTTATCTATTCATCAAGGATACTACAAATGTAGGGAATGTTTCTTGGAAACTCATTTAATCATTAATGCTCATTCAAAATTAAAATAAGACAACTCTCTAAGGCATGAATTTGTTGATCAAAGATTGATACAAGTATGATAATATGGTTCAACCACTATTTTGTCACTGATGTCAAACCTGCTACTAGCTAGAGAGACAATTACTTAGTTGATCTAAGTACTATCAGTTATTTGAATGATGAAGAGGATTTGATCAAATGAGGCAACAAAGAGAACCTAAAGGAAAGGTTAAGTTATGATATGGAAAAGAAGTATAAAGATAAATTGAGATTGTGATAACATAGTGGATTGATTATCTACTTAAGGTTGCAAAGGATGGATACATTGATATAATTTTAGAAGAAAAAGTTATATGTATTGAGTTTTCTAAGCTTAACAAGCCACAGAGTAGGTTCTAAGCAATGCTAGTTTAAACCGAGCAAAAAACTAGTTGGAGCTGAACAAAGTTGATTTTTTGTGTATGTTAGGTGAATTGTAGACAATGACGAGCTAAGTGAAACTTAGTGAATGTCAAGTGAAGTTTATTTGATTTCAAGAATTAATAAAAAAAAATTCATGCTAGGTGATTTGATAGAGGATGCCAAGAAACATAGTATGTGTCAAGCATCAGAAGCAATTAACAGTAACACATTTCTATAATCCATTTGTAAAGTACTAATTTTTCTGGATTTGATTGTGTGTGTTTATTTATCATCAATGTTTCAGATCACATTACATGATCCATCATCAAGACGATATCTTACTATCAAGGACTTTCTCATCCTAATGATGGATCATGTACTATGATCCGAAACATTGATGATAAATAAACACAACCAATTGAATCCAAAAAACTTAGTACATCAAAAGCAAGTTAATGCCGAGTGACAACATTATGAGTTTGATTGTGAATTTGATTAATCTAGGCCTATAAGTTTGATTTCTTGTATTATGTGAACCACGTGGGAGATAAGCTTGATGATCTAGTGGCACATATTTCAAGACAAACTATTTTGAGTTGAATTCAAGGAGGATTGTGAAGGAATTTTATAGAGGAAGTAAGAATAGAAAGATAGTTAGATTCAATGAATCCTACCTAATCCTGAAATAGACGATTGTGGTTGAGCACAAAAAAATCTAAATTCTCTTTATAAGGGAGTGCAAGGCTAGCTGAAACTATTGGCATATGTGTGAACCCAAGGAAGACAAGAAGTCTAGGGTGTTGTTTCATATGGTGGCCTAAGGAAAGAGTCTACAATTGACATGCAAAGTAGAGAGACTTAAGAGGATGAATACTTGAAGGGTGAATAAGCTATTAGAGCTTAAGTGAATGAAGCTAAGTAGAATGGAGGACTTCCTAGAGATTTTTTTATCTACAAAGTGAGTTGTGTTTTGTTATTAGATCAAGCCTTACTGTTACTGTCTAATAGTTTTATCAATTTAGGTAAAATCTTTTTGATTAAGGTTGACTAACTGTCAAATTTGTAAATCATTTAATTGGGTGACATTCTAATGGAATGGCCTAAAGTCCTCTAACAAGGCTCACTCGTAATAGGGTAATTTAAATCCTTTAATTGGGTCACATTTAACAATGTGTATTGTGACCTTCAATAGGGTTGGCCTTTCACAAGGCATCACTTCAAAAGAGTGAGAATTAGTAGCATGTTACTGGTGGTCTTTCCCAAATTAGGTTTCCACATAAAATCCTAGTGTCAAAGGTGTGAATGATTCTATTGTGTTTCATGTTTATATTTCTACAAAGTGGCTTTGACCTAGGACAATAATTTGCAAGTTTATGATTTGAATGATCTAATGGATGCATGCATGGTTTATATGAAGAAGTTATTTGCATGAGTATTTTTAAGAATTGTTTAGTTTCATTGGGATATTTTTTTGACCTTGGATAACTAATTCACCCTCTCTCCCCCCACCCCCCATTTATTCTAAACTATTCCAAAAGAACCTTCCAATATTGATTCATACAACATATTATCATTGAATTTGTGATGTAATTCTACAATGTTATTCTTAGAAATACAAAAAAAGGAAAGAATATTTGGGGGTGTATATATAGATGCCATAGATAAAAATCTTTAGTAGACATGTATCCAAGATGTGGAAGCATAGTCGAATATTTGACAAGCCCAAAAGAATCATAGCAATCAAATTCTAGAGAAAAAAGGAACAATCAACATCTTACTAAGGAGTAACTAATTATAAAGTCAGATTCATTAGAAGATTTAATGCCAATCACATTTGAACATACCTAATTTAATGTGGACACATATCCTCTTAAAGGGCTACCTAACATGATGCTTGTCTCTGAACCTTGAGAACTCCTAATTTAGTACAAGTTCTTTAATAATGGTATAGATTTGGCTAATTTGGATCCTTCAAAGGTTTCATTGTATTTTGATGAATTTTGGATTTTTATAATAATTATGAGTTGTCTAGTGAGAATTTTTAGTGTATCCATAAATTTCCAGTTACATTAAAGCAATCATTTTGAGTCATATCATTGTTGACATTATTTGTGTGGTTTTAGATATTATTTCTATCTTCTTTTCATAGCTAGCAAAATCATTTTGATAGTTCATTTTCCAAGTTTGGTAAAGATATCAATTTTATAAAAGAATTCACCCTAGTTGAAAGCCATACAACTTTGTTGCATGTGGGGTATTTTTCAGTATTGGAATTGTTGTCGATAACTAAAACTCATCCTCCTAGTAATTATTTAATCACAAACCTTCAATGCAAAGTAACTCAATCAATTTACTCCTAGAATGCTATTACTGTGTAGCATGTCAATGGTAAGATCACCCACATAAATTCAATAGCATGGTCACACTACTTCAATATGCTGAAATAAAGGTTCCTAAAAAGAGGAATATAATATTTTCAAATTTGTTCTATTGTTAATGCTTTCTTATTGTCTTTTATAACTTCTCCATTAAATATTGTTGTAATGAAGTTTATTTGTGCATGTAAGTTAAAGAGGTTTGTGTGTCTCACATATATATAAAATTAGTCTTTAAATGTTGCTAGCTTCCATGGTATTAGAGCATTAATAGTAGTCTTGTGCACATGTTGTCTGCTGCTATAGCACCATGACTTCCCTATTCCAACATCAAAGACCTTGTGAAACTTGTTGTACTGATAGGAGCAAGGAACTAGTATCGTTTTGGACCTCTATGGGAATATCTTTGCCTCATAAATGAGCATTTAGATGGGTACATCTGTATGCATGTTTGCTTCTCTAATAGTGAAGCACTATGTAATCCATAGAGAAAGCACACATTTGAATCCAAGTGAATGTGGCATATTTTACCCAATATTATGGAGTTTATATTTTTGGTCTCATGGTCAATTCAAATGCATTTATGTTGGAATTAATGTTTTTGAAAGTTTGTTGGGTGAGGGTAGAAGAAGCTTGACTGAGCTTGTGGCAAGAATGGAACCTAATTCTCTAGAATAGGAACATGCAAATTTTATCAAGGGTTTACAAATGAAACTATATTATCCCAAATAAAAAAACATTTCTTTGTATTTCTTGGAACCATTATTGACAATTTGACAAAGGAAGATGCTGTACATTTTCTAAAGGATGTTTCCAAAGTTGTAGGATTCACTTGCCAACTACTTGTCACCATGGGTAAGACACTAATGATACCATATTAAATGGTTTTAGCATTTTACCTATACCAATATGAAGATGATTTCTAATTGTGTGTTTTGGTAGAAATTCAACATTATTTCTATTTTTTTATTCAAAATAGCAGTGGATTCATTACTTATAGTCAATATTACTAAGGTTTTCTATTATCAAATTTCTATATTTTGAAACATGCCCATATCAACAAGGTATGAAAATTTTGTTAGTTAACATTCCTTTCACTACATGTTCTTCTATTTTGGTAGTCGTTCTTGGTTTTACACTATTACTATATGAATCATTGAGTGGTAATTATATGCAATCTAAAATTGTCGCCTAGACTATGGGCCCCCATTCTTCAATTTATCAATTTCCTAAATCAATGCAATGCAATATTTTATTAAATCAATTGAAATCATTTTCCTTGATCAAATTGCAATTAATTTAACTATTTCAATAATTCCTAAGGTTTGATCATCTTATTCTAAATATTATTTAATTAAAAGAGAACTACTCTTTTAATTAAATAAAATAGCTCCTATTTAGCTAAAATAACTTGCTCCTTTTAATTAAATAAAATCCCCTTTCAATCAAAAGAAAATACCTCTTTTAACTAAACAAATAAAATCTTCACTTAAATCTCTCTTTACAATGAAAAAAAGGAAATAAATTAAATAAAAATAAAAAATCATTTTTCTCTACACTTAAATTTGATCATCTTATTCTAAATATTATTTAATTAAAAGAGAACTTTTCTTTTAATTAAATAAAATTGCTCCTATTTAGTTAAAATAACTTGCTCCCTTTTAATTAAATAAAATTCCCTTTTAATCAAAAGAAAATCCCTCTTTTAACTAAACACATAAAATCCTCACTTAAATCTCTCTTTACAATGAAAAAAAGGAAATAAATTAAATAAAAATAAAATTTCCTTTTTCTCTACACTTAAATGCACATATTTCTAACTAGGATTCCTTTTTTTCCTCTTTCCACTTTCTTCCCAAACACTCCTCTTTTCTCATTGGTAGAATATTGCCTCACATGGATAAAGCTCTATTATCCCATTTTGGTTGTGAGATGCCTCCAACCTCCACACTTTCCTTTATAAGGAGACCTCTCCTTTTCATTTTCAAAGAGAGATTTTGGAGAAGGAGTTTGAGCATTAGGGTTTAAGCCTTAGGGTTTAGACATTTGATGCAGGAGCATCTTGGGTGTAAGTGCAATTTTGCATCACCCAAAAAATATATTTTAGTTTCAGCCTTTTCTATTTTAATAAGGACTAGTAGACAAGGTGGTTATTATTTATGGGAACTTGCCATTTTTAGTAAGTTTGTCATACAAGTTCAAAATGGTCTCATTTTCTATAGGAAGGTTCATTTTAGAGATATAAGCCTACCATAAAAATTTCATTGCTCCAACTTAAGTATCAGAGAAGTTATTGTAGATTTTTGGTAGGAAAATTTACAGAAAAATCTTCAAGCTCATTGTTTGAGGCCTTAGAGTGCCTAGATGAGGTTTGAAACCTAGATGGAAGTGCGCTAGTGCAATTCTAAGCCTGTAGATCAAGAATTGGCATTTTTGAAAAGTGGTTATAATAGCCAATCGAAGGAACAGTCCATGAGTTATGGCCTTTAGAAGTTGGGCTACCAAAATCTCAAAAATAATTTGTCAAAGATATATTTGGCCAACTCTATGTGTATTGTTAGGGTATGTCAGCCTTAGGTATTAAGTTTGAGCATCTAAAACCTTCTCGGGCAGCATAAAACTACTTATTTAAGAAAGGTCCGAACAGTGTCTAGGACAACTCAGGGTGATAGTTCACAGCACTATCTTGCAGATTACTGTAATGAAGGTGCCCATTTGGGTTAGCATATTGTAATTGAGAATTCTATAATTCCACATTTGTGGTGATAATAAGATGTCCATATTTTGTTTCTCACATTTGTTGTTGTTTCTTTGTTTTTGTTATGAGTTTATGGTATTAAGGGGAGTCCCTTGGATCAAGTGGTATCAGAGCTAGAGTTATTTAGTGTGTTGATGGATCACCGATTATGAGGTAGTTTGCACTAGGATCATGGTTTGGGCTAAGTGTGTGGATAGATCATCAATTGTGAGGCAGTTTACACTACGGTTTTAGCGAAAGCACGAAAATGCCTCCATGAAGAGAGCATGGAAGAAGAGTTGTAGGTGTTACATTTGAGGGTTTCTAGGCCCTCTAAAGGAAAATGCAAAGAGGAATAAATCTTCTTGTAAGAGATGAAAGTGAGGATGAGGAAATAGTAGAAGAAAATGTCGAAGTAGAGGTAGTTCTAAATTTAGACAAAAGAGAGGCTTTTTAGGGCCATCTCCAAGATTGGAAAGAGACCTAAGTTTGAGGTTCCCACATTTTCAAGAAATCTTAACCCAAAAGAGTTGATCAATTGGATCAAAAAACTAAAGGAGTACTTTGAGTATGAAGATATTAAGGATCTAGACAGGGTCAAGTTTGTGAAGGTAAAACTAAAGGGACATGCAAAGATTTGGTGGCAAGAGGTTGAGTTGGAGTGAAATATAAAGGGAAAGGACAAAATCACTAGATGGGATTGGATGATAGCTAAAATGAAGAGACAAGTCATTCCTATGGACTATGAGCTTGATTTGTTAAAGAAGATGCAAGGAATGAAGCAAGCAAGAAAATGTGTTCAAGAGTATACTGAAGAGTTCTACTGAGTTCTCATTAGAATTGGCCATGCGGAAGATGACAAGGAGAAAGTCACCCATTATATTAATGGTTTAAGGCAAGGCATTCAGGATGAGCTAAGTTTGGTTTGAATGAACAGTATTGAGGAGGCATACCAGTTTGCCCTAATAGTTAAGGAGAAACTAAGCAAGAAGTTTGACAATAAGAATAGTGGAAGAGGTCGTGGTGGAAGATCTGGTGGATGATCTTATGGAGGCTATAATGATGATCATAAGAACAAGGATGAGGTTGGAAGTAGCACCCAGAATCAAAGGGGAAACAATTCCAATCATTTCCATGATCAAAACAATAGAGATTAGAGAGGAAGAGGTAGAGGGCAAGCATTTGGAAGAGGAGGCTTCCATGTAAAATGTTTTCACTACAAAGAAGAAGGGCATAGATAATTTGAATGTACCTAGTGCCAAGGAAGGATAGATTGAAGAATAGAAGGTCCAGCTAGAGTTGCACATGTTGATGAAGATCCCAAATCTCCACATTCTAAAGATGCTAAAAGAGGAGAAGTCCTAGTTAATAGAAGAGTCCTACTGAGTGGTGAGAATGAACCTAATCAAAGAAGGAGTTTGTTTCAAACAAGGTGTAGATGTGAAGATAAGTGTTGTGATGTGATCATTGATGGTGGAAGTATTGAAAATATAGTGTTAGAAATGATGGTCACCAAGTTAAAGTTGAAGAGATAGAAACACCTACATCTATATTGTATTTCTTGGGTGCAAGATGACTACAAGGTTATGGTCAATTAGTATTACTTAGTGAATTTCAAGATTGGGAACTACCAGGATGAGGTACTATGTGATATCATACCTATGGACATATGTCATATGTTGTTGGGTAGGTTGTGGCAGTTTGAAGGAATGTTGTACATGATGGGCGAGCAGATACCTACACTCTAACTAAGGATGGAGTGAAACAAAGTTGAAGTCATTGAAAGATAAAGAAGAAAAGGTATGTAGTACTACTAGAATATATTTTGTTGATGGAAAAGAGTTTCTTAAAGGTATGAAACATGAGCATATGTGTTTTGGTATAATTCCTTAAGATAGTAAAGAAGAAGTAGAGGAGGTACCTGCAAAAGTTGTAGATATTTTGGAAGAGTTTTTTGATATTGTATTAGATAATGTACCTAATGGATTGCCCCCAGTGAGGAAGATTAGTCACTAGATGGATTTGGTTCCAGGAGCTAGTTTTCCAAATAGGGCAACATAGAGAATGACACTAGCAGAAAGTGAAGAGTTGAACAGGCAAGTTCATGAGTTGTTGCAAAAAGAGTTGATTCAAGAGAGTCTGAGACCATGTGCTATACCAACAATGTTAACACCAAAGAAGAATGGAAAATGGATGATGTGCACAAATTCTCATGCTATCAACAAGATCACCATCAAGTATAGATTTCCTTTGCTAAGGATGGATGATATTATGGACTATTTAAGTGGACCTCAATATTTCACAAAGATAGATATGAAGAGTGGGTACCATCAGCTTTGTATCAGAGAAGGTGATGAGTGGAAGACTACTTTCAAGACAAGGGAAGGACCATATGAGTGGTTAGTCATGCCTTTTGGGCTAACCAATGCACCAAGCATTTTCATGAGGCTCATGAATGAGGTACTAAAGGAGTTTCTAGATAAGTTGATCATTGTTTACCTAGATGATATATTGATCTTTAGTAAGAAATTAGAGGAGCACTTGATTCATGTTAACAAGGTGTTTGAAAATTTGAGAGAAGAAAATTTTTTGATAAACCTGAAGAAGTGTAGTTTTGTAAAGAAGGATTTGGTGTACTTGGGATTTGTAGTCTTTGGAGAAGGTCTAAAAATGGACCTAGAGAAAGTGAAGGCTATCCTTGAATGACCTACTCCCAAGAGTGTGACAAAGGTAAGATCTTTTCATGGGCTAGCTACATTTTACAAAAAAGTTCATAAGAAGTTTTAGTAGTATTTGAGAACCCTTGGCTGAAACAATGAGAGGAGATAGGAAAGAGTTTAAGTGGACTATAGGAGTAGATAAGAGTTTCAATTTGTTGAAATAGAAAGTCACTAAGAAACCTATTTTAGCACTATCTAATTCTAACAAGGTGTTTCAAGTAGAATATGATGCTAATGGTACTACAATAGGAGCTATTTTTAGCCAGGAAAGTAGACCAGTTGCTTATTTTAGTGAGAAGTTCAATGATGCAAAAAGAAAATATTTTATTTATAATCAAGAATTTTATGCTATAGTTCAAACATTGAAAAAGTGGACACACTATCTTGTTCCCAAGGAGTTTTTTTTGTATACTAATCATCAAGCTTTGCAGTATTTGAATAGTCAAGGAAAATTGAACAAAAGATATTTAAAGTGGGTTGAGTTTTCGCAGAGTTATACATTTGTTTTGAAACACAAAAGTGGTAAGTCTAACAAAGTTGTAGATGCTCTTAGTAAAAGAGAAATTTTGCTAATAGAGATGTAGATAAAGGTGGTTGGGTTCAAGGAACTTAGTACATTGTATCTAGATGATCCTGATTTTGGTGAAGTGTGGAAGGCTTGTACATAACCTGTTACACTTGATAGGACAAAGTGGTTGGATTTTATGATCCAAGATAATATGCTATTCAAAGGAAGCTAGTTGTGCATTCCAAGAAGTTCAATGAGAGAGAACCTCATCAAGGAGAAGCATAGTGGAGGATCGGCTCAACATTTTGGTAGAGATAAAACTACAGCTTTGGTTGCTAAAAAATATTACTAGCCATAGTTACAGCAAGATGTGATGAAGTTTGCACAAAGTTGTCAAGTATGTCAGATGGTGAAAGGAGTGAAGCAAAGTATAGGGTTGTATCAGCCATTACTTGTACTAGAGAATCCATGGAAGGATGTCAGCATGGACTTTGTTCTTGGATTAATGAGGACACAACGTAGACATGATTCCATTTTTGTGGTGGTTGAAAAGTTTTCAAAGATGACACATTTTATTCCTTACAAGAAGACTAGTGATGTTGTTCATGTAGCAGAGTTGTTTTTTAGAGAAGTGGTGAGATCACATGGTCTACCAAAGAGTATAGTTTTAGATCGAGATACCAAATTTGTTGGGTATTTCTAGAATACATTATTGAAGGAGTTGAAGGAAAATTTGAAGTTTAGTTCACCACATCATCCACAGATTGATGGACAGATAGAAGCTGTGAATTGTAGTTTGGGAAAATTGCTAAGATGCTTGGTTGGAGGTAAACCAAAAGGATGGGATATTGTTTTACCATAGGGAAAATTTGCATATAATAATTCTATCAATAGGAGTACTAGTAAATCACTATTCTAGATTGTATATGGGACTAGTCCCAAAAATATTTCTGAACTGAGGAAGTTGGATAATGGGGAGATAAGTAGTGTTAAAGTAGAAGATTTTGTTGAACATTTGAAGAACATCCATGAGGTGGTGAGGAAGCACATCATAAAGGTGAATACATAGTATAAGGCTAAGGTAGATGTGAAAAGGAGATATAAGGAATTTTAGATTGGAGATGAAGTCATGGTTCATTTGAGAAAGGAGTGTTTTCCAATAGGTACATGTAATAAGCTAAAGATTAAGATGTTTGGATCATGCAAGATAGTGAAGAGGCATGATTCTAGAAATGCATATGAAGTGGAGTTCCCCATTAAATTGAATATTTCACTAGTATTTAATATTTTAGATTTGATAGAGTATTATGAAGGAAGTGATGGAGATGAAGTTGTAGAAGCGCAGTGGAGCATTCTAGCAACTAGTTTAGCTACCAAGGAGATTGAGGAGATACTAGATAGTTGTATTGGAAAAAGTAGGATTAACAGAACTTATGTGGAATATCTAGAAAAATAGAAAGGGAGACCAGTGGAGGATTCATCATGGCTAGTAAAGGAGGAGGTCAACTAACTTGGTTTTCCTTTGAACACCTGAGATGTAATGGGGTCACTTCTCAAATTACCTTGGGTGTTTGATGTAGGAGCATCCTGGGTGTAAGGGCAATCTTGCATCACCCAAAAAGAATATTTTAGTTTCAACCTTTTCTATTTTAATAAGGACTAGTAGATAGGGTGGTTACTATTTATGGGAACTTTCTATTTTTAGTAAGTTTTTCATACAAGCTCAGAATGTTCTCATTTTCTATAGTAAGGTTCATTTTAGAGATATAAACATACCATAAAAATCTCATTGCTCTATCTTAAGTATCAGAGAAGTTATTGCGGATTTTCAGTGGAAAAATTTGCAAAAAAATCTTCAGGCTCACCGTTGGAGGCCTTAGAGTGCCCAGATGAGGTCTAAAAATTGAACGGAAGGGCACTAGCATAGTTCCAATCTTGAAGATCAAGAGTTGGCATTTTGAAAAGTGGTTATAATAGCCAATTTGAGAAATGGTTCATGAATTATGGCCTTCAAAAGTTGGGCTACCAAAATTTCTAAAATAATTTGTCAAAGATGTATTTGGCTGACTCTATGTGTATTGTTAGGGTCTGTTGGCCCTAGGTATTAAGTTTGAGCATCTAGAACCTTCTCGAGTGGCATAAAACTACTATTTTAGAAAGGCCTGAACACTGTCTAGGACAACTCGGGGTCATAGTTTGCAACACTATCTTGCAAATTACTGTAATTAAGGTGCCCATTTGGGTTAGCATATTGTAATTAAGAATTCTATAATTCTGCATTTGTGGTAATAATAAGAAGTCCATTTTTTTTTCTCGCATTTTTTGTTGTTTCTTTTTTTGTTGTTATTAGTTTATGGTATTAAGGGGAGTTCCCTGCATCAACATTGGAGCTTCATTGCAACTTTTTTTTTCTTGTCTTCTTATCTTAATCTCTCATGCATCCATGGCTTCGATCACTAGGTTTTGTCCTTATGTTTTCATATTAACTTAAAGTCATATTTGTTTTCCTAGACTAATATTGCATTGCTATCTCCTTTCACAGATTAGATTTCCTTTCTTGAATTTCTTTGCATTATTATCATTTTGATTGGTTTTCATCTTTATTTGCATGCATATTTGATGATCATAGAGATTAGAACTCTTTCTTTTCCTCTTTGAATCTCTCTTTTTATGGTGTGCTTAGATGGGCACAAAGTAGATCAAATTGAGGGCCACCATTACAAACCCTTGCACTCTATGAATAGAGAGCTATGGATTTCCATTTGAGATCTCATTCTTGAGAAATCTTAGATATAATGATTTATAGAAGTGTGTCAACATTTTAACACATAGTAACTACTTATAATGTCTCTTGTTTTGTTTGGCTAAATTATCTTTCCTCTTATTGGCGTTATTAAGAGTGGCACGTGATCTTCGTCACATTCATCCATCCCCATGTCTTATTTTATACATCCTAATGTTTTAATCTCATGGTATGAGTACCATGAAAATTTTTCCATTCTATAAATCACCTACTTTTTTCCCTTATCAAAATGAGTATTTCTACCTATAGAAGAAATAATTTCTAATAGTAAAGGTTTTTATGCTTGTTAGATATGTGGAAGAATCCAAAAATTCTTTATTCAACATACCATGACAACAAGGGAGTAACTAGGTTCATCATTAACCTATACATCCCATCCCCCATTTCTATACTAGAATAAAGAAGCATCAATAGTAAATATTGGGTTTTCTTTCTCTTTACTCATCTCAACAAATACTTTTTTAGTATTTCTCTTCCTTCTTATAGTACTTGGAATGATGTCAGCTGTTGCTATTCCACATAGATGGAGAGGACTATAGCTATTACCTATGATGGGTTATACAAAATCTTCCAACTCCTTGTGATTTTTATGATTATTGATGCAAGAATAGTGAGAAGAGATATGTCTATTTCTTGAGTTTTTTTTTTTTTTACAATAGTTTTCACTAATTATATATAGAAACTAGGTATAGATCACTAAACAAATGATTGACATGAACTAAAAAGATAAAAACCAAGAAAATGTAGAAAATAACACACTATATAATAATTTTTTAAAGGGTGCTAGCTCAATGGAAGAGCATATTCTTTACAAGCAGATGGATGGTGGTTTGATTCCATCATTCCCTATTATGACTAAATACACTATTAAATATGCTACTAAATATTTGGTCAAATATACTACTAGATATGTTACTAAATATATCGCTAAACATGTCACTAAATATAATAAATGTATGACCAAATATATGATTAAATATGTTACTAAATATGTGATTAAATATACTACTAAATCAATGATCAAAATTAGTGATCAAATACATGACTAAAATTGCTTAGTAGTAAATTTATTATTGTTATAAATGACTTGATATTAACTACTATTAGTCATGTGACTAAGTTTAGTCACATATATACAAATTTTACTAGATTTTTAAGTCACATATTGCTATTTTTGTACTAGTGAAATCAACAATGTTCATCATAAAACTTGTTAACAAATAGGGTTAGTCTCTACTCACTTCCTCTTTCCTTTTTAGTTTTGAATCAAAAGTCTCTGGCTAAGTATCTTCTTTAACCTTCACCTTTTATTTACCATTATACTCCCTTCTATCTTTCTTCTTCATCCTTGGTCTTGGGTGAAAGTACAAAGTTGTGTCATCCTTCAGGTTGACATATCAGGATGACTAAATTTGAGTATTTCTATCTAAAAATCTATTTTTTTGAAACATATGATCTAGATAAATTCATTCTAGCTAAGTTATATGTGGTCTCACACTTTTCCAATTGGAAATGTCTATTAAATATATGTTTTATACTAGTTTGTATCTAATTACTAAAGAAATAAAATTATTTCAGAAAAGTGGCATTTCAATAACTCTTACTATTTTTTTAAAAATAATACGTAAACATCATTTTATAGAGCTCAGAGTCAAGAATATTCTCATATAGAGTTTATAGTGTTTTAATTAGATATAGTATTTTGTAATTAAAAAATTCTACAACCATGTATTTTAACACTGGAAAAGATGTCATTTTTGAGAAAGAAAAAAATATTAGATCATATCAAAAAAATCTAAAAATTATATAACATTCTACAGTAGAGAGTCCTATTCTAGAATGTATAATTTTTCTCCTAGGTAGGATAAATTTGTTTTGAAAAAAGTTGTGGGAGATGAAAACTATCAATTTTAGGTGAGTTGAGATTTCAATCCTTATAAAAGAGAAAATATAAGTCTAAAGCTAATCTTTATTTTTGATTGTTCTAGATATATATGTTATCTATAACATATTATGAGATCAAATGGAAATAAGTTTTTTTCCATATGGTTTTGTGGTGGTAGCTAGACCCCTAATTTTTAGCATTTTTCAGCACCTAAAAATTTATCTATAAAAATTAGGAAAATATATCAATTCTTATTCAAAATAATTATTAAAAATTATAATCCTAAACTTCATCCATTTCTACACATTTTATTAGTTTACTTCATTTCCAAATTCAAAATAATAATACAAATTTTATGTCATTAAAGGTAAACAATTATACTTTTGTTAGCCTTTTCCTTTTCATCTCATTCTTGCCCAAGAAAGACACTTCTTTATAGAGATCCAAGTTTCTACTAGCCATATTTTGTTTTCTTTGTATGGATTTTTACCATCCTCCTCAACCTCCTACAACCTCCCTCAATATCTTTCTTAGACTACACCAAATCAATTTTGGTTGTTTTCTTGTGCTTTGAGACCCTTCCAGTATACTACTTTATTTTTTAGAATTTCCAGATGAGTGGATGAAGCGGAGGGTTGAGGGGTGGGGCCCATAAAAATATAATCTTTGTCAAATCTAAGAGATTTATGGGCATTAAATGGGCCCTTATTATCAACTTAAGAAACACATGTAGGTGGAAAAAGCGTGAGATAGAATTTATAAATATCGAGAATAATCCCTTGATGGAAAATGGAATTGTTTCCTTTCTTCATTCTCTCCCTAATCTCAATCAAAATGGTTTCTAGGTCATGGAATAGAATGAAATGAATAGAAACAATGTTGTGGTTATGAAATTAATTGAATAGAGGAAAATGGTAGAAATAGAGAACCCCAAACCTCTTTTCAAGAGTAAGCTATTTCATTATTACAAAACATACATCATTCCAATGCTTAGGAAGCTTGGCATGGTTGAAACCCCCTTTGTACCTAACCAGTTCCTCGTAATCTTTAAAAAATATCTTGAGGCTCGTCACATCTAGGATATTTGTCACCTTCTTCTATTTTCTCCCCTCCATAGAAAGCCCCATATCCACAAATATAATCTCTTCATTGACATGAAGGGATATACCATTAATCATCACCGTTCTATCATTGCAAGAACTCAAAAAATATAGGAATTTATTATTATTATATCTCATGATGGCTTCCGTTTGCAAAATGTGGCCTCCCTCCTTTAGAAGTATCCAAGTGTAGGGTTCTATGATATAATCATCAATACATGAGGGTTTCACTCTAACCATATCACTACCCATATTTGCCTCCTCATTAGAACTCTCTGAAATCTCCAAACTCACAAAGATAAAATGACTCCTAAAGACAAGTTTGTGTTCAATATTTCTCACAATAAAATAACATATACCTATTCCTTGATTCAAAAAGTATATAAGGTACCATAATTATTACATAAAGTGGATTTTAAATGTATTTTCTAACTCAACAATACCACCAAATGTGTACTACCACCCTTGCAATTAATTAATGAGCTATTTGAACTTAAAAAAATGTGCATAGGAATATTTTTAAAAGCTTTGATCTTTCTTATTGATTTATTTCTAACACAATCTCTACTAGTTATTTTTAAACCTTGCCACTTTTTCCAATAATTATTTCATTGCCCTCCATCCAAACAATGTCATTTAAATTGTATGTCATATCTTTAGAATGATTTAAAATTAAAATCATTAATTTATCCTTCCAAAATTCACTCCTTAAAAAATTCATCATATTAATATCCCCCTTAAAAAATCCACCACCAAGGATAAAGCATAACTTAGCCACCTAAAATTCATGTTTATCATTCCCTATGTGTGTTTATTGTTTCCTTAATATAAGGGTAAGCATATCAATTGGTAGAGTGTTCATCTACCTCCAACACCTTAAACAAAATATTTGTGTCCCTAAGCTTTCTATAGCATCGGAAATAACATTTCCTTCCCTGTAGGTGTGTTGTAGGTCATATATTTTGATTTTAGTATGGAGGCACCAAATGTCACCATAATACCAACAATATAACAACCATGTGTCATAGCCCCCTTATAAGTCCAGAATTACCTTGGAGTCACCCTCTATAAAGATATGTTTTAAATGTTGATAACTAATTTTAATCCCCAATAGAGCATCATGACTTCTGCCAAATTACTAATGGAATTTCCCAAATTACTAGAAAAATCCATGAGTTGGTTACAAGTCAAATCCCTCACCTGACCTCCACAAAAAGTATAACCATTTCTCACTTATCTATCCAAATTAAGCTTAACCATATGGAGGGTGGGGCAATCTATTTTGTATTGTTTCTAGCTAGTGACTTTGTGCTATGATATGCCTAAAGAGAATTCATGGGATTCCAATTCAAGGCTTCTTTCTATTCTTCAATTAAGGGGAGAGTTTGAGGTATTTTCCACTTACTACATTCTAAATTCTCATTCATCAGCTTGGGAATAATATTAGCGACCACTTCAATAGAGTTATTAGTCTCCCTAGACATCCAATTATTTCTCTCTTTCCAAATTGCACAGTAGACATGAGGAGTGGTAATTTTCCATGATAATCTAAGCAATGGATTGAAAAAATGGCAATCCTAGTTTATGAAAAATAACTACAAGTCATTCTAAAAGACCCATTCCAACAAGAACTTCTAGAGGACTAGAAACCATTTTTTTAAAGAATAGGGGCATTGATGAAAAATATGCTATGTATATTCTTCCTCAACCTTTTAGAGGTAGCATCTATTAGGAGTTCCACGGATACCTCTTTTTCTAAGATTATCAATTGTTGGAATGTTTCAATGTAATTTTATCCACCAGAAGATGTTAAACCTTGGAATTAGAACTTTATTGAAAACTTTGCTCTAGTAGGGGGGTTGGTGGGTGAACCTTTGAGGAGACCACGAAGTATTAAAATTTCACATAGAAGTTCCTATTAGAATTTATTCCAAAAAAAACATATTCTCCCATAGGAATTGTTTATCCCTATATAAATAAGGAATCTCCAACATCTCACTCACCAAGGGACTAAGGTTGATAGGAATCACCTCATTAAAAATTATTTTTAAATTTCTCTATCTAGAAATGTAATCACCCACCTTTTCCTTGTAGGCGTGTTTAAGGATTTCTTCTAAATGACAAAATTTTCTTTGGGTTAGAAATTTTCCTCTGAGCCAATTATGATCCCAAATTATAAATCTCCCTCCTTTCCCAACCATTCATTGTATGCCCTTCTTGAGGAGGTTTTTTATTTTAACCAAGTTGTTTCAAATTGTGCAACCTTAAGCCTAGTCATACTCCATAAGGAAACAAACAAATGATATATTATCAAGGTACTTAGCCTTCATTTTATTAAACCAGCTAGCCTAATTTTCAATGAACCTACCCCACTTTAGTGAGAAGATATTTTTTGAGCTATGATATCCTTCTAACTCCAACTCCCCTCTTCTCCTTGGGTTTGCACATTTTTTCCTAGTTAACATGCTTTAATCTATTCATATCATCACCCCCTATTGATAAAAAATTCCCCTAGAGTTTCTCTATCTTATCATCAATTTCTTGAGAGATTATAAAGAGTGAGAGGAAGCAAATTGGTATCCCTTGGAGAATTGCTATTATTAATTGGAGTTTTCCCACAGTTCTCAAAAACTTCCACTTCCATCTCACTAGTATTTCCTGCATTCTTTCTAACATGGTACATTCCAGAACTAGTAAGAAATTTCTTTCACCCTGAGAAGGATACACAAGTAAGTATCATAAAGACAAGAGAATTGAGAACCAAGGATATACCTTAGTTGATGTTGAAAATATTGGCCATTGTTGAAAAAGTAAATTTTACTTTTACTAATGTTTATTCATTTACATGACCTATTAGCATAATCATTGAGATGGTTGTGCTAGGCCCTACCCATCACCTCTACAATCATTATAAAAAGGTAAAGGGAAATGCACAAGTAGAATCTTGGAAAATAAATGACTACATGAGTAAAAATTTTAGTCACAAGACTAAAATATTTAGTCACCTAACTAAAAGTGATCAAATTCTAGTAATGTTTTATAATTTATAAGTGATTAAATAAATGACAAATTTGGTCATTAGGACAAAGTTTGACAAAGATAAGTGACTAAATAAATTATCAAATAAATGACTAAATGATGGGTCACTAATAACTATTCACCAAATCAAATAACTAAATGAATGATCATTGAATTGTTTATCACTTTTATAAAACATTGATGGATTTTTTATCCTATCAATACATTATTATCAGTTAGCTACCTCGAATAACCTCTCAAGAGATATTGCACTAGAAATCAATTTAGAATCATCCCAATCCACACTCAAAATTCTCAAAATCTATATATAAACACCTAAAGAAAGTGAAAACCCTTTATGCACTCCAAAGAAAACTCCAAGTCTATCTCCACATATCAAAAATATTAATTATCAATTAACTAATGAATAACCTCAACATATAGGTCATATTAATCATATTTACATCATGTAATAATCATCTTTATAAAATATAATATTATTTTATTATCATTAATTTAATATATTTTAATATTTAGTAAATAGTGAGAACTACTATTCAATAAAAAAATTAAGAAAAGGTAGAGGGGCACATATACTAACTATATCATTGCCTACCAATACTCTCTAGTCTAGCCTTCTATTTTATAAAGTCACCTGCAAGTGGTCTCATTTTCATCCATTCTTATCCCTTTGCCTTCACCAAAAGCACTATGCTTTCACACTAATATTATAACTCTGAATTTTGCACACTTACCCTTCTAGGTTAATCGCTTCCTATATGTGAAATCTTCTTTAACATATGTGGCTCCTTATGCATCTAAGAAATTGTGGCTATGAGAGTTTTGTTTCATCTTTACATTAGAATATAAAAATGAAAGATATAAATCTTAAACCTTTGAAATATAGAATATTATTTCTTTCTAATGGAGTTTAAGGTTAAAACTATCCACTTGAGGGTTTCATTCTCTTCATAAATAATTTTTTTCAAAACCCAAAAAGCTATGGTTAGATTGGTTAAAATTCTATAGATTTTAACATGGTTGTTGAGTTTCTTTGCAAACTAATGATCCTCTTTTCATTTGCACTACTTTTGTTTCATATATATCAATGTCTTTCCATGATAAATTCCTATACATGTATTCCTAATTATCACTTTCACTTTATTGTAGTAGTGAAGATGTCTATTTCTACTTTGTTGGAAATAATATGCTTAGTATTTTTTTATCATGTTGCTTCATTTTAGGCATATGGGTGCTTCTTTAAATAATAACATGTTATTGTTCATGTGTTTGATTTTATGTATGTGAATATTAATTGTTATTTTTCTAATACAATCATCTCTATTCTTAAGAAACCATCTCTATTCTTTTTGCCCCTATCATGTATTCAATATTACACAACTACAATATATGTAGCTGAAAATTGTAATCACCCATTTTTTGTCTGGTTAATTATAAGTCTTTGGTTAGAATAATTAAATTAAATTAAAATACTAGACTACTATAACACATTAAATCAATTTTGCATAGTTAAATAATCATTGATCAAGGCATCCCATAATCATTTATTTGATTATATTATAATGTTTGACCATCTAAATCCCATGTTATTTATTTAAAAGTATATGTCACCTTTTTAATTAAATAATTAGACCCCTTAATCCTAAGTTCACATTAATATGGTTTTCTATAATCAAATATTAAAAAAATTCAATATAAAGCTCACTCTTTTAGAAATTTCCTAAAAGTGCACATAAATATGATTTTCTAAAATCCAATAAATAAATGACTCAACTTAACGTGCACTCTTTTTAGATATTTCCTAAAATATGAGCACATGGATCAACAACAGGAAGATGTTTTCTATTGTTATTTTGCCTCTCTCATTTTTGAATTTTTGAAGCATTTTATATAGACATTTTTCATATTAGCGTGTTCTTAATTTCTTGCATATAGTTGCATAATGCATGTAATACTTGAGTTTTTTTCATCTTAAACATTTAGTATCTATTTCCTAACTTGTCATGTTCGTTAAATAACATAGCTTAATTTGAAGAAATTTTAATTTTCTATCTATTCTATTTTAGATTTCTATTTTTTTTTTAGATTTACTAGTTTTTCATTATGCATGCATCAATAGAGATCTTTTGATGCTTGCAAAATCATTGCATGTTATTTATTTTAATCTTAATCTAATTTAATTTTTGCAAGTTATGATTAGGAATTTTTAGGATGACATTTGAGGATTTAATCAATAAATCTCTTAGATGGCAGGGTTTACATAAGTATCCATAATATTGGTAAACACAAATTATGTAGACACCCTACCATACTATTTCAAATTTTCTAGTTTCAATCTTAGATTGGTTTCTCTAGTGTCATCCTTCCATAAAAAATATCATAGAAGTAATTACTTTCATTTTTGCATAGTTTCTTTTTAATATAATTCTCATATATATCATAATAGTAATATATCTAATGTCATAATTAGTAATATGCTTCTAAATAGGAACCTCTATAAGGATTTCCATTTATAAAACTAATTACACATTTTAGTCATATAGTAATCTTTGAAGATGAGACACACAATTCAAATAGAATCATATATTAGATATTCATATATTAGGTTTACTATTCCACTATCATTTTTGTTTTTGATAAGAAAAATAGGTTTTATAGGGATCCTAAAACCCAAAAGTTGTTACATATCAAAGGGCTATAAATAAAACAAAAAAAGCTCAAAAATAGAACTATGTCCAACAAAAAGGCTATATTAAAAGACATGAAGAAAGATAAACAAAAAATCTACATAAACCAAAAAGCCAAAACACAAAAATTAATAATCGTATGCTTACTCCTCCACCTTCCTTTTAAGGTCTTGTATAGTTTTTGCTGCTTCATATGCTTTCTGACACTCCTTAGCCATTTTCTCCTGATTCTTCAAGCAGGTCCTATCTAGCTAGCTATGGGTTATGTCCGTGATGGTTTCCTCATCCATCTTATCTTCATCTTTGTCCTTTCCCTCATTATCCTCCAGAAGAACCCTAGCTTTTAGCTTTCTAGCAAGAGTAACAATGTTTACATTAAGAGAGTTCAGAATAGAGATCATCTAGTTAGCCATGTTATGGTTGTAAGTCTCCAAAATTTTCATCCTTTTTTCAACCAACTTGATAGCATCCTCCTGATCTGTCAAATTTCCTTTCTCAAATTTATTCCCCTGTCTTTCCAACTAGTCCATTCTTTCTTTAACATCCTCCAATTAATGAAACAACCATTTAATTGATCTGAAATTGTCTATCATGCTATTTCTTGCATTGTTAAGTAGGTTCATTCCCACTTCCCTCACATTTTCAATGATGGCCACCAACACCAGATCAATAAGTTCCTCCATCTAGATCTTTCCCTCTTTTTCTTCAAGGATTTGGAGATTCATGACTTCTCTCACAATCCCCATCTTTGAATTTCTAACATTGAAATTTTTCCAAGCCATACACATATCTTTTATAATCACCTCACCACTTCCTTGCTCTATTTTCTCCTTTTCATGCTCCAGTGGGGGACTTGGAGAAGGAGGAAGCACTGAAATCCCTAGACCAGAAACAATTTTCCCCTCTAAGGTTATGTCCTCCTCTTTCATCCTCCTCTACTTCTTTTTGTAGTTTTCAACTGGCTCCTCTCTATCTTCATTTTTCTCACCCTTATTCTCCTCGTCTGTATCCATGTCTTCACCTTTTTCATTATATTCTTCTTCCCCCTAACCAATAGTTTGGGACCCAAGGCCCCTGGGGCTTTTCCTATACGAAACCTTAGTTGAAGTAGGTGTTTCCTTATCTTTTCCCCTTACCTTCTTTCCAGATGAGAGATAATCTTCCTCCTCCTTTGAACTTATACTCTAAACCTCTTCAGTATCTAAGGAGAAGTTAGAACTCCTTGTCTCCTCCGAAGAAACCCATACATGAGCTAGGGTTTTACTCTTAGATTGAACCTTAAAATGCTCATAGATCAAGAGCAGTAAACCATCATGTAGGGCTAGTATAGAAGTAGATTTTTTCTTGTGCCTAGAAATGTTGTTGTGCATGGAAGAATACAAATCAAATGTAAAGGAAACCTTAACCCCATAACAAAAATGATTAAGAAAAACTAAATGATGGGTTCTAACCCTATCAAATCTATTATCTAGAGATATATACTCCCTTAACACACACCTTCAAAGCTTCTTAATTGATTCCATCTCATAGTAGGTCTCACATTTCACCAGTTCCTTTTTCTCTTCCATATTCTTGGCAAAATCCTTAACCGCATTCACAGATACTTTTTTTATCTCTATAGAACTTTAACCCCTCATCTAAAATTTTAGTGACATGAGCAATGACCTTCATAGTAATTTGATATGAAACCCCATCCACTTTGACTGTACCATACTTCCATGAATTTACAATAAGATTGGTTATTGTTGGGTCATATCCATGAAGCTTGGTGATATAATTTGTAATTCCACCCTTTTCAAGATTCTCCCAAAATTTGGTTCTTTGCTTCCATTTGTCTACCTCACCTACTAGCTATTTCCTACTCCTTTCAACCACCATATCTATAGCCTAAACATTACAATTCTCATAAATGTTGTCCTTTGTTTCCCTTTCTCAATCCACTATATACTGTGTTCTAAACCGCTTTGTCTTTCACGACTTTGTCTTTTGATTCAATAAAAATGGTAAGGGAAATATACGACCCATAAAGCATGTCAAACCCACCTATTTTTTTTGTATTTACCATAATTGCATTGGTTTTCACCCATACTTGCATTAATTTCTATTATTAACTTAGGATCTCACCTGCACCTCAATGGATCCTCCCTTGATCAATTAGGTATTTTGCATCTACTAGAATATTCCCATTGGTATTCCATATCATCACCGTATCTTTCTTTATTGATTTGTTGGCCGACCAATCAACCACTTAATTAGACTCCCCATACCCATTGCTTACATAAATGCATTCAAATTTGCCAAGTTTTTTTTACATATTTCTTCAATTATATTTGTAATTGTTTAGGCAGGATGAAGAACCCCTTTCATACATCTGATAATATTATTTGAGTCTCCCTCCAACCATAATTTTTTTACTCTTGCATCTAGGGCTAATTTAATAGTGTGGAGAGTAGCATTGGCTTTAGCTTAATGGTTTTTCTAGATTCCCAAGGGGTAGGAGAGAGCATCAACTCCTCCCCCAATATAGTTTCTAATTCTTCCTTTGCATCTAGAAAGACTAGGATTCCCTTTTGCTACTCCATCAAAGTTAGCTTTATGTCAACCCATAGGTGGGAGTTTTGATTTCACCTCTTGTCTTTTATTCTCCTCTCCTTTTCCTTATTCTTACCTCCATCTTCAATATCTCCTCCCTTTCCTATCTAGAAGTTTTCCTTCATATTACTATTGATTTTGTCTTCAAGCACATAAGTAGGTTCCTCCCTATCTCTAAAAAATTGATTATTTCTCTCCTTCCAAACTCTAGAACAAAAGAGAGGTAAAGTATAGGAGCTTATAGCATGAAAATTTGATCCTTTATACATACTATCTCATTGAAAAAATAAATCCAAAACATTACCTAGCTTGCACCAACTAACCCCATATTTCTTTGTGAGAAAATCCCAAACCTTCATGGAGTATGGAAAATGGATAAAAATATGATCAATTGACTCCAATTGATGCTTTTAGAGAATACATATATTTGGGATATACTAACCTTTCTTTGGAAAATTATCCAAGGTGAGAATTTTATCTTCTAACATTAGCTAGAAGAACATATTACTCTTAGGGGTAAAGCTAGGTAACTAGGCCTTAACCCATGGAGGTTTCTCTTTTAGGCTCCAAAGAGAATTATACCCAGATGCCACCAACTAGCAACCATTAGGATTATCCTCCTATATTAATTCATCTCTCTTATTGTTCAAGATCATTGAATTATGCATCACCATAATCGTCTTGAGATCATTTGAGATTAGAGATAGGTTTGTCCATCCCTGGTCTATTCTATAGTCTCTAATTTCCAATCCAAATTGCCTAATACAAATATTTTCCTAGTTGTCAAAGAGAGGATTTTTAATGAGAGGACCCTAAAACAACTAGTTATTATGCTAGAAGAGGATGTCTTCACCATTTCCCAGTTTCCACTTGGTCTTAGAATTAGCCAGGTTCCTTTCTTTAAGAATACCATTCCAAATGACTAAACCATTTGGGATGTCAAGATCATTGAGCAGAAACCTTAGACAACTCCACTAAAACATCTCTCCATTCCCCCAAACTATTGAAAATGTGCCAGATCTGCTTAGCTAGAAGAGCCTTATTAAGATGTCTTAGTTTCCTAATTCCAAGACCTCCATAACACTTGGAGAGGCAAACATTATCCCAAGCCACAAGAGGGTATCTTTTGTGTTCCTGGAGACTAGACCAAAGAAGATCTCTTTGGATCTTCTACATATTATCACCATATTTAGCTAGTATCCCAAAGAGACTTAGGACATACATTGGAAGATTTTGAAGAGAGGATTTCACCAAAAGACATTTTCCATCTTGGCTTAAAGTGGTACCTTTCCATCCTACCAACTTCTTATTGAACCTATCAAGAATCTCATTCCAAAAATTATCTAGTGGCTTAGTTCCAAATAGGAGGCCAAGATAGCTAGTTGGAAGGTTGCCAACCCCACACCCAAGAATCCCAACAATCTTCCTTTATCTTTCTATAGGAGTATTAATAAAGAAAATTGAGCTTCTTGCGCAATTAATGAGCTATCCTGATCCCTTGACATACACATCTAATAATTTCTTCATCTATTTAGTCTCCTAAACCAAAGATTCCTCTCCCATGATAGTGCCATCCACAAATTGTTGATGAGTAAAAGAAACATGTCTTGAAGAAGGCTTGATACCTTTTAATATCCTATCCTATCATTTTCTCTAAACCAACCTACCAATACACTCAACCATGATAATGAACGGGATAGGAGATAGTGGATCCCCTTGTTGGAAATATAAGAGTAACTAAGAGGGGAGTGAATAAATTACCACTAAAATAAATCTTAAATTCCTTAGATGTCAACTATAAAATTGATAAAATTGATTATTGCTAATACTCGATAAACACACAGAAATTGCTATAACTTAGTAAATTTAGAGTGTGGATTACTTTAGTGAATCTTAAGATATTATCAATAATTACTTGCAAGCATGAAACAAATAACATGAACACATGAGACACCATTATTTAACATGGAAACCCAATTTGGGAAAAACCACCAATGTAACTAGCTACGTTTTTTCACTCTTCTGAAGTGAGCCCTGTTAGGAGCCAACCCTATCAAAGGTTACCAAACACATTGTTAGGTGTGACCCTGTTAAAGGATTTAATCACCTTACTAGGAGTGGCCTTGCAAAAGGTCTTAAAAAAATTCAATGGAATTGTCACCTTGTTAGAGGATTGACAAATGGTTGTTAATCTAACTATGTTAAGAGATTTTGGTTCATTGCTACAATGGTTAGAAAGAAACAATGAAATGACCTAATTTTGATGTAACTAAATTGCTGATTATAGATATCTATTATCGTTAATACTTGATCCTTCTTGATTGAATAATACTTTTCTGCTCTGCAACGATATCTTCTTATCCCTCAAATTTGTTTCCTCTCCTTATCTCTTTCAACTCATTCAACTTGCATCTTACACACAATTTGAAATCACAACTTGACCTTTTACTTATACCTTTCAGATTCTCAAGTTGACTCAAATACAACTTAGAATAACCAATATTCATTACCTTAGTTAGATAGAATCAACAAGTAAAATAATTAAGCTTTACATGTAAAAATAAGAAAATCCTTTGGTAGCCAACCCAACTCTGTAGAAATTGATTCTAAATTGATTTCATGTGTTAACTAGTAGAAGCCTGGTTAACATTGTAAACCTACAAAATTCCTTTAGTAACTAAGTGAACTTAATTAACACTTACTTTGCTCAACTTTCACTTTGTTAATTGAGTGAGCTTAGTTAACACTCTTTTTTTCTTAGTAGACTAGAAAAACTATCATCATTGACCAAGTGAGCTTGACATGCACTGATTGCCAACTGATATGATATTTGTGTAACATCAAAGACAACACAGAATCAAACAATTGTATCCAACAATCTCCCTCTTTGGCATTGATGGAAACACGACATGTCATAGCATAATAAAATTTTGAGAACAAGACTCCCTCTATCAAAAAGTTTCTTCCTCTCTGATTTTATGCAAAAAATTTCTCCTAAAGTGTTCCCCCTCTATGAATGAACTTCTTAACTTCTCTTCTACAAAATTTTAGAAAGCTATGATAGTAAACTTTTCCCTCTTTGACAGCACATGCCAAAGATAATTCTAAATAGTAGCAATATACCTTGAGTACAGATTCATTTGCAATATGTTTGTGTCAATACTACATCAACTAATTGATCTTCAATTTGGTTCTTATTGATGCATCACTAAACTTTATTTAGTGAGCTTTAGATAGGGGAATGCCCCCTAGCTTACCTCTTAGATACAAAAATGCATCCTTAGTTAATGGCTTGGTGACTATATCTACAATTTGTTCTTTTGTATACACATATTCCAATCTAATTTTTTTGTCTTGTACTAATTCTCTTACAAAGTGATATTTGATAGCAATGTGCTTTGTTTCAGAGTGCATCATTGGATTCTTTGATATGTTAATTGCACTGGTGTTATCACAATACATCACTATTGGCTCTTTGATTTCAACATTCATTCCTTCCAACAATTGTTTGAAACAAACAATGTTAGAACAATTCACTATTGCTGCTACATATTCTACTTTTGTTGTTGATTGTGATGTGTAGTTTTGTTTCTTGCTTGTCCAAGATACCAATCTTTTACCAACAAAGAATGCTCCACCATTGGTGCTCTTTCTATCATGAAGATTTCCTTCCCAATCAGCATTATTAAATAATTTTAGGTCAAGGTTGCCTCCAATTTTGTACCATAAGCCATAGTCTTTAGTACCTTTCAAATATCTCACGATTCTTTTAATTGCCATCATGTGGTTTTCTCTAGGTTTAGTTGAGAAACTTGCCACTATCTCAACTACTAAGTGTTAGTGTAGTTTTTTATTTTTCCTATTTTGCTAAGTTTTTCCTACATTTTTAATAATCTCGCTTAGGTTAATAAAGCATGTCTTATTAGGTGAATGGTTGTGAGGTGTCACCTTCCTACATGTGAGCATCCATTAGCTATCTTGGAAAGATACTTTACTATCTTTAGTCCGATAGATGGTTGCTCCTCATTGGTTGGTGTTGTCACCTCCTCCCTCTTCCTAGCCTATATAAGCATGCTACCTGGCTTGTATTTGCATCTCTTTTTTTTGCATCCTCTTAATGCTATTTTGCTTGCAGCATTTGCATTACTCTTTTGGAGACTAACTCTATGATGTTGTTTTGATTTTGTATCATTTGCATTCATAGTTTAGATATTTACTCTTTGCACTAGTTTTCTGGGTTATTAATCTTTTCAGATTCTAACATGGTATCAGAGCTTTTCTATGTGCAAGAGTAAATTTTAGTTTCCTTATTTGAGAGATTCGGGGAGGGCAAATAAATTTTATTGTATTTTTTTGAAAAATGAAGTATGCTTTTCTCTTGCATCTTTGGATAATCCCGAGAATCAGAAAAGTTTTGACAAAAATGATTTTTCTCTGGGGTTTCAATCTCAAATCTGACAACCAACTTGCATATTTGGAGTTTTTAATCAGTTTTGCAGGTTCCAGCATGCCATTGATGGACTTAGGAAGCTGATCCAGCATTTGCATGTCATATTTTGGTTGCTGGGGTCATTTTTTTATTTTTGGAGCCATTTTTTACTGTTAAAGGCGTCTGATTTACACTGCAGCAACATCTTTTGTACATCAAAAAGGAAAACGCTTTTTGCGTTTTGTTCCTAGCCCCGAAAAACCATCTGGGTATCTTTTACATTTTGCATGCAAGTTGTATAGTTTGCAAAATCAAGCATGCAAAGCTACAGCCATACCCCTCTCCATTGACAGTCGCAGATTTGAATGCAGTTTTCAAATGTCTCATTCTTGCTCATACTGACTCCGATTTTGATGATTCTTGTTATGAACTTGGCTATTTTTTTGTTCTCTATCCACTAGTGGAGTTTTTATTTTATTTTCATGCATGAATTCTTCAAAAATTGCAGATTCTCAGCCGTGACTATGCACAGTTCTCATTTTGGAAACTTCAGAGGATAATAACTTTCTCATATGACCTTGTATCGATGCGATTCTTTTTTTGAAAGTGCATAATTTTTTGAGTAGATCATAGTGGTGCTATTTGTTTCCTTGATTATTGTGCCCAAGTTTCACTTTTAGCATATTCTCTTCATGAGGGTTTGTAATGCATTGAAATCAAGAACACTAAGTATTTACTTCTAGTGGTAGTTGTAAATGCACTAAAATAAAGTGCCAAATCATATTTTTTTGGGGGGTTCTTTGATTGAGTAAAGAGGGGGGGGGGGGGGGGGAGCGGGGGGGGGGGCATTGTTGTGGCTGGGTTCTCTTCTTTCTAGCATTTCTTCTCTACATTTCTTCATCATGGATCAAACAAATATGCCCATCCTAACTCCATACTATTACTTTCAGTGGAAATCATGCATCAAAATTCACTTAAGGAAAGCTAGATTAAATAGGATAACTATGGGACTTGAAACTAAACCTGCTAAAGATGAAGATAAGCCTAAGTAGTTTAACAAATGTGATGAGGCATTTGGAACATTGCGTTTATCTGTTTCTCCTGACTTGTTATTTCACATTGATTCTTTGGATACACCAAATAAAGTATGGACAAAGCTAGAAACACTATTTGGCACACAACATTCAATGAGGGGTCATATGTTGGAAAATGAATTAATTAGTTTGAGTCTAGGCAATTTCAACACAATCCAAGATTTCTTCACTAAATTGAAACCAGTAAGGCTGCAGTTAAAATAATGTGGAATTGAAAAGAAAGATGAACAACTAATTCTTAGTATTCTCTCTAAGCTAAGTTCAAAATATTCTGTGTTTGTCTCTACTTCTATGCTACTAAGGGTGCACTTGGTACTCAATTCACCATGCCATCTTTAGATGATTTTGCTGTCAATCTCACTCGAGAACAGGACAAGCTAATCCAGATGGGCATTCTTAAGTCCTCTAAGTCACATGCCTTGGCTGCTAACCAAGGCACAAAAGAACAACAAGGAAAAAGTAGTAACAACAATAGTAAGGACAAGAAACAAAAGAATAGCGAGGAGAAGAAAATCAGATGTTGGTTTCTTCAAAAACAACTATTGATACACCATCTTCCAAGGGTGATAAGCCTAAGAAAGAAAAGGTCAAATGTGCCTATTGTAAAAGACCTGGTCACGATGAACATAAATGTTTGCAGAAACAACTTGATCACTTGACATACATTCTTGAGAAGAATAATATCAGTGTTCTTGAGTCTATCAAACAAAGTTCTAATGAAGGGTCTAACAAGGAAAAAGAAAACAGCAAGGGGAAAGGAAAGGGCAAGGCCCTTTTTGCAATTGCTTCCTCACCATCCACTTGGGTTCTTGATTCGGGTGCTTCACACCACATGGCTTCATCTAAGGAAGAACTTGCATCCTTGGAGTCGTGTACTATGCCTTCTATTTTGATGGGTGATAACACTCTTGTTGAGGTGAGTGGGAGAGGGTCTGTTGGTGTGGGGGATGGCACATTCCATGATGTTCCTTGTGTACCCTCATTGTCAACTAATCTCCTATCGGTACACCAGGTCACTCACATAGGTTTAGGCAAGCAGGTTGAGTTCACTCCTGATTCAGTGGAGATACATGAGTTACACAATGATTCTACAATTGCAGTTGGGAGAGCAGGTCATCAGTCACGACTCTATATGTTTTCTCACTTTGTTCCTGATCCTCCTTTGACTGTTTCACTCACTCACTCTAATGATGTGAGCAGATTATGGCATGAGCGGTTTGGCCATCTTAACTTCCACTACTTGCATCAGCTTAACCAGGAGAGCATGGTCATAGGGTTGCCTTCTACTTTGACATTGGAGTCACTTGGAATACATGATAGATCTTCTGATGGGTCAGATTCACTTGAGCAGTCTTCTACCTCCACTTTTGATGCAGAGAGTGATTTAGAGGACTCACCTCCTTCCTCTCCTAGTCATCATTCACAAGTTGATGATTCTCCTCTAGATTCTCCATCTTCTGGTCCACTTTGGGCTAGACAGACCTTGCAGTTTGCAGGTGATTGGGTTGGGGATCCATCAGACACCAAGCAGACTCATTTACAATTCCAGGATGCTCTATATATCTTCATTGCTACTGCCTCAAATCCACAGTCCTTTCATGAGGCTTCTGGTATTTCTGAGTGGGATACAACTATACAAGAAGAGTATAGTTCCTTGATGAGGAATCACACTTGGGATCTTGTCCCTTTTCCTAAGGGAAGAAAACTTGTTCGATGTAAGTGGATCAACCTGACAAAATTTGGAAGCTTTGTTGGAGGCGCGGGATGCTTTATCTTTTGGGGGGGCCTCTTCCTCTCACTTGGAGTCCTAATTTTCTTTGGGGAGTCTCTTTTCTCTCTCTTTTGGGGGAATTTTATGTATATGGGTACCTCATCAGGCTTGACTTGCTGGGACCAATTTCTACATCCACCTAAGATTCGCTTATGGGGGGGTGTTAGTGTAGTTTTTTATTTTTCATATTTTGCTAGGTTTTTCCTACATTTTTAATAATCTCGCTTAGGTTAATAAAGCATGTCTTATTAGGTGAATGGTTGTGAGGTGTCACCTTCCTACATGTGAGCATCCATTAGCTATCTTGGGAAGATACTTTACTATCTTTAGTCCGATAGATGGTTGCTCCTCATTGGTTGGTGTTGTCACCTCCTCCCTCTTCCTAGCCTATATAAGCATGCTACCTGGCTTGTATTTGCATCTCTTATTTTTGCATCCTCTTAATGCTATTTTTCTTCCAGCATTTGCATTACTCTCTTGGAGACTAACTCTATGATGCTATTTTGATTTTGTATCATTTGCATTCATAGTTTAGATATTTACTCATTGCACTAGTTTTCTGGGTTATTAATCTTTTCAGATTCTAAACACTAAAAAAAATCTCATGCCTTGTATGTACCACATACTATAATTTCCCAATCATTGATTTGTATAAGGTTTGATGTACTTCTTTGGAGTCATCATCTTTTGTAATCTTAAGTCTAGTACACATGAGGGTTCCAACTGGTTTTGAATCTTCCATTCCAAATTTCTTGAGTATCTCTTTGATTTATTTAGATTGGGTGACATAGATACTATTCTTGTTCTGTTGTATTTATAATCCAGCAAAGAATATTATTTCACCAAACATGGACATTTCAAATTCTTTATTCATTTGTTTTGAAAATGCTTTGCATAGGTCTTCATTTCCTATTAATAGAGTATCATCCACAAATATCTCTGCCAATACAATCTTCTTATCTAGTCCTTCCTTGTTGTATAGGTTGTTGTTATCACTTTTTCTTTGAAAACCAATCTGTATCAAATAGTTATGTAGCCTTTCATACTAGGCTTTAGGAGCTTTTTTGAAACCATATAGGGGTTTGTGTAATTTGCAGACCATGTCCCTTTTGTTTTGATCAACAAAACCTTTTGGTTGTTTAGTGTAGACTTCCTCATCAAGAATTACATTCAAGAATGTAGATTTAACATCCATCTAATATACTTTGAATCCTCTGTGAGCTACATAAGAAAGTAAATTCCTAACACCCTATAATCTTGTAACAAGTGAAAAAGTTTCACCATAATCAATACCTTCTTCTTGAGAATAACCTTTACATACCAACCTTACTTTTTTTCATGACACTTTTCCATCTTCATTTATCTTATTTCTAAATGCCCATTTTGTACCAATCACATTTTTATCTTTGGGCCTATGTACAAGAGTCCAAGTTTTATTCTTATCTATTTTCTCTATTTCTTCATTCATAGCCTCAATCCAAATTTTATTTTCTAATACATCTTTAACACTTCTAGGTTCATAATCAGCAAGTAAACATGTATCTTTTAGTTTGCTTCTTGTCATTTACCTATCAGATTTGTCTCCAATAATCTAATTAGGTGCATGATGCCTTTTGACATATTTTGCCAATACAAGTTCTCTAAATTTTGAATGAATTACACTATCTTCATTTTGAATTTCAAATTCTAGCTCAAGTCCTTCTATATATGGCTCAAGTTCTTTAGACTTGGTATGCACTAACTTGATAGCCTCTAAATGTGACTCTGGTCACTAGGACTCGATTTGAACTTCCTACAACTTGATAGCTGGTGGAGATTTGGAGAGCTCAAGAGATGAAGTCTCTATTTTGTCAAATGTGTTTGGTAATGTATCAAGTTCATAGTAGACAAATCTTCTATAATTTTCTAGTTCCTTTTTGCTTTCTTCTTTAGTCTTTTATGGAAACTCATCAATTCTCACATGTGCACTTTCTATGATTTTGTGAGTAGACAAATTCAGACATTTGTATGTTTTACTTCTATAGAAATATCCTAAAAATATACCTTTATCACCTTTTACACCAAACTTTCCTTTTCTAGATTCTTTCAAGATATAACATTTGGTACCAAATACTTTCAAGTAACTCACATTGGACTTGTAGCAATACCATAGTTCATAGAGAGTTTTTTTTGAGTCCCTATTCAACTAAACTTGGTTCAAAGTATGAACTGTAGTGCTAATAGCTTCCTTCCAGTATTTGAAAGCAACATTCTTTTCAATCATTAGTGTCCCTGCACAATCCATGATGGATCTATTTCTTCTTTCAGCTATTCCATTCTGCTCAAGAGTACCAGGGGCTAATACTTATCTCTTGATTCCTCTTTCAATGCAAGAATTGTTGAATTCATTTGAGATTAATTCACCACCTCTATCTGATCTTAAGCATTTCAATCTTTTTCTAGTTTCCTTTTCTACTCTAGCTAGATACCATCTGAATTTCTCAAAAGCTTCTAATTTTTCTTTGAGATACATGATAGTCATCATTCTAGAATAATCATCAACAAAAAGAATGAAAAACTTTACTCCACTATAAGTTTCTATTCCAATGGGTCCACATAAGTTAGTATGCACAATTTCCAAGACATCTTTTGACTGATAATTTTTGCTCTTAAAACTAGTCTTTCCCATTTTTCCAATTTGGCAATTCTTGCATAATCCAACATTAGGTTTCTTCAAACTAGGAAAACCTCTTCTAAATTTGTTAATCTTGATCATATTATCAAAGTTTACATGACATAGTCTTCTGTGCCATAACCAACTTTCTTCTACTTGAGCAATGAAACATGAAAAATTGATAAGATCAAGATAAAATAGGTTATCTTTTGTTTTCCTACCTAATCCAATAAAATTTCCTTGGTTATCTAGTACTCATGCCTTTCCATTCATGAATTCTACCTTGATTCCAATGTTGTTCAGTTGTGCCACACTCAGTAAATTATGTTTTAGTCTTTCAACCCAATAGGCATTGTCACATACTAGTTCATTGGTTAATGAGATTCAACCTTTTCCTTTTATGCAACAAGGTTCATTATTTCCAAACCTTACACTACCTCCATCATAGTGTTCAAAATTTTCAAACTTAGTTTTATATCTAGTCATATGGTTAGGAAATCCACTATCGATGATCTATGTGTCATTTTTGCTAACATGAGAGACAAGTGCCATCTTATCTCCTTCATCATTAGATTCATTTTTTATAGCAATATATACTATTTCATCTTCACTATTATTAGTATCTTTAGCCATAAAACAAGTTTTCTTACCTTTGTCTTTGTGGGATTTGTGATCTTTGAATTCATTCTTGCCTTTGTACTTGTGTCTTTTCTTTTCTTCATTGCCTTCTTTGTTCGGACACCTAGCAACAATATGACCAATTTCTTCACAAGAAAAATAGATTAGAGGGATTTTACCTTTGTACTTTCCTCTATTCCTTGAATATTTCTTTGCAAGTAGAGCTTCAACAATTTCAAGATCACTGTCTGAACTTTCTTCAGTTTCTTCCTCACTTTCTAATTGATTATATTTTATTTTCTTTCCTTTTTCTTTGAGTGAGAGTTTAGCTTCAAATGCAAACTCAATATTCTTGGAAGCAGGAACATAGTTGTCAAAGTTGTCTAGTTCAAAGGCTGTCAATCTTCCTACTAGGGCCTCCAAGCCTATCTTGTTATTTGGATCACATCTCTTTTCTTGAATAGCAGACACTCTGATTGCATAGATGGGAAGTAAATTTTTGAGTATGTTACTTACAACTATTCCTTCTTTGATTTCTCCTCCAAATGCTCTAATTACACTAACACTGACCTTGATCCTTTCAACATATTTTGTAATATTTTCATCTTCTCTCACCCTCATTTGATCAAATTGTCCTCTAAGGTTTTATGCTTTGGCTCTTCTTATATTATCATCTCCTCCATATATTTCTTTCAGCTTGTTCCACATATCAAAAGTAGTTTTACAATCTTTGACCTCATCAAATTTAGTATAACTAAGATTAGATAAAATATCAATCATTATGATGTTATGGTTCTTCTTCTTAGGAATATCATCAATTGATAATGTTCCAGTAGGAGTTTTATATTCTTCATCAAGATATTTGGATCCAAAATAACTGATGGTAGCTAGATGAAGCCTCATAAGTCCTTTCTATGCTACAAAGTTATCTATATTCAGCTTTGGAATCTCTTTCTTGTAAGACATCATGATCGTTAGCTTAGGTCCTTGAAACTTTCCCTGTAAGTACCATAAGCTCTTATACCAATTGTTAGAAATATAAGAGGAGTAACTAAGAGTGGGTGAATCCCACTAAAATAAATCTTAGATCCCTTAGATGTCAACTATGAAACTGATAAAATTGATTACTGTTGATGCTCAGTAAACACACAAAAATTGTTGTAACTCGATAAATTCAAAGTATGAATTACTTTAGTGAATCTTAAGATATTATCATTAATTACTTGCAAGCATGAAAGAAATAACATGAACACATGAGACACTAGGATTTAACATGGAAACCCAATTTGGGAAAAACCACCAACGTAACTAGCTATTATTTTTCACTCTTCTAAAGTGAGTCCTATTAGGAGCCAACCCAGTTAAAGATTACAAAATACAATGTTAGGTGTGACCTTATTAAAAGATTTAATCACCCTATTAGGAGTGGCCTTACAAAATATCTTAAAACAATTCAATGGAATTGTCACCTTGTTAGAGGATTGACAAATGGTTATTAAAACAACTATGTTAAGAGATTTTGGTTCACTACTACAATGGTTAGAAAGTAACAATGAAATGACCTGATTTTGATGCAACTAAATTGCTGATTATAGATCTCTGCTCTACTTCACACTTGATCCTTCTTGATTGACTAATACCTTTATGCTCCACAAGGATATCTACTTATCCTTCAAATTTTCTTCCTCGCCTTATCTCTTTCAACTCATAGAACTTGCATCTTACACACACTTTGAAATCACAACTTGACCTTTTACTTATACCTTTCAGATTGTCAAGTCAGCTCAAATAAAACTTGGAATAACCAATATTCATTACCTTAGTTGGCTAGAATCAATAGGTAAAATAATTAAGCTTTACATGCAAAAATAAGAAAATTTTTTGGTAGCTGACCTAGCTCAACAGAAATTAATCCAGAAGCAATTTCATGTGTTAACCAATAGAAGCTCGGTTAACACTATGAACTTACAAAATTCCTTTGGTAACCAAGTGAACTCAGTTAACACTAACTTTTCTCAACTTTCCCTTTGTTAACTGAGCAAGCTCAGTTAACACTGTTTTCTACTTAACTTCCTTTGATGCTTGAGTGAGCTTGGTAGAGATTTTCTTCTACACAGAGTAAACTTAGGAATGCTCAATAGACTAGGAAAACTATCTTCACTAACCAAGTGAGCTCAACATGCACTAACTACCAATTGATATGACATTTGTGTAACATCAAAGACAACACACAATTAATCAATTATATCCAACACCCCTAGCGTAAGCCTCTTGAAGATTTGAAGAAATCAGAAGGAGCTTCATTGATTAGTATGGCAAGTGAAGAAGAAGAAATAAGTTGAGAAATGAGTTTTTGCATCTCATGATCAAAACCAAAAGCCTAAAGAACAAAAGAAAGGATAGTCCAGTCCACCTAGTGATAAGCTTTGGAGAGGTCCAACTTGAGTAATAATCCTTCTTTTTTACCTGCTTCCATTGAATGAATGACTTCATGATAAAATCCAAGATCTGTCTTCCAAGGAAAAAACCTATCTGCTACTAAGATATGTTAAAAGGAAGAGCATTAAGGATTCTAGATGTCAACACCTTTGAAGTGATCTTGTAGAATGAATTACAAAGAATAATGGGCCTAAATTTATCCATTGAATCTACCCCTAGAACTTTAGCAATGAGAACCAAAAGGGAAGAGTTGAGTTTTTTAAGGAGATTCTTCGCCCCAAAAAATTCCTACACTACCTTGACAACATCCTCCATAACCACCTCCCAATATACCTAAAATATGAACATAGGAAAACCATCCAGCCCTAGGACTTAATCTACTAGAAGATAGAATAAAGTTTGTTTAACTTCCTGAGCCTTAGGAATTGCCCGCAACATTTTATTGTTGTGTCGTTGAATTAGTTGGGGAAGAGATGAAATAATTTCATTCTGATCCACCACATATAACATGAGATCCCAAGAAAGAAATGAAGAGAAAAAAGAAATAGCTTTAACAAAAATATCATTATCTCGTGTCAAAAGAGCTTAGCCCTTCATAATCCCTGTGATCTTGTTATTATCTCTATTCTTAAGGGTGGAAAGGTGGAAAAATCTATTGTTTTGATTGCCCTCGTTAAGCCAATTAATACAAGACCTTTGTTTCTAGAAGTTCTCTTCTCTGCTTATAATGTTATGCAAATCAGTTAGAATTAAAATCTCTATATTCTTATTCTAATCATTATATCCATCCATCTAGATAATATCCTAAATACTACTAAGCTTATCTGACATCTCCTCGTTTTCCTGAAAAAATATGACCAAAATCCATCTTGTTCTAGACTTTAATATTATATTTAATGTTACTCAATTTCTTGGCAACCCTTAACATAGTAGTCTCTTCCACCTCAATATTCCACCAAGAGGAAATCCTATCCAAAAGGTCTAGATGAGATATCCACATCTTTTCAAATTGAAAAGGAAATGGGGGAATGATCAGATCCAACTCTAGGGAGAAGGGAGGGCTTACAGGAAAATGAGTTCAACTAATCTAGAGAGATGAGAGCATGATCCAAATGAACTTGGATGCACTCCCTCCCTACTCTCCTATTGGACCATGTGTAAACCCCACCTAAGAGATCAACATCTAGAAGAGCCAAATTGTTAATGAAATTTGAAAGATCCAACTTGCTATCCAAATCTTGGGCCAGACCCCCTAATTTTTGCTCATTAGTAAGGGGAGTATTGAAATCTCACTTTATAATACCTTTGTTAAGATTACTATTTTGAATAATAGAGAAAAGCTTCATCTAATAATCCTTCCTCTCCCTCTTAGAATTAGGGGCATACACATTCAAAAGAAACCAAGAATCATTGCTATTCATGTAGAACACTTTACATAATAGAGTATTACCTTCATTAGACATAAAATTGACTTTAAAATGTTTATTGTTAAAGAGAGTAAGCAGGCCTCCCAATGCACCCTTAGGATTAGTGGCCTCACTAGCCATGATGTTGGTAAAGGAAATCTTACCCAAAAGTTCCTTCTTCATTTTTGTTTCTTGGATCAACATAAAATCAAGTATTTGATCCCTAATCATATTATTATATACCTCCTCTTTATGGGCCCCATTTAGCCCCCTTATATTCTAGGATATTATATTCATTTCTTTTTAACAGAGCATTCCAATATGGTTCTTTGGCTCCCATCTGCCAAATTCCTTCTAGTCTCCTCTTGCATGACTTAGATTAAACTCTTTCTACCTATTAACTTTGGTTTAACTCCCACATCTACTTTTACATGGATTTTGGTTGTTGCTAGTGATATAGGGGAAGGATTCCTAATATTCTTCTTTTTGGCCTTTATCTCACTCCCCTTGTTTTCATCAAGCCATTCCACTATTCTTGAAATCTTTCTAGGGGAAGAAATTTTTACCATGTCCAGAATCCTCTCTTCCAAATTACAAGAAGCAGAATGAGCCTTTATAGGAGATGAGAGAACCACCATTGTTCTGTAATTTCCTTGTGTTTCCCTCACAACCTCCACTTCATCACACATTGAACCCTTTCCTCTTGAGATGATGATTTGACTATCTCCTTATTTATCCCTTTATCTCCCCTTGTTGACTCACTTACCACCTTATTATCCTAGGGAATAGCTAGCTCTAAGACTATCAATTCCTTTGCTAGGATAGCCACCTTTGTGCTCTAAGAATCAAGCATTGTAGAAATCATTTCTTCATCCTCCTTACCCAACTTGTATGCATTCTAATTTGGTTCATTCACTTCTCTAACATGGATTTCCACAATCACCTCCTAATTTAGAGGACAATCCTTGATTTCCTTCTTTTTCCAACTCTTTTTCTCCTTTCTAGATTTAGAAGTTACTTTTTTCTTGCTCTTTATTGCTTTGGCCTTAGGGCATTGATTAGCCTTATGACCCAATTTCAAAAAATGAAAGAATGCTAAAGGTACACTTTCATAATCCAGCTTCTAGACATGCATTCCAAGTTTAGAATGAAAGCACACAACCTCTGGCATATCATCCCCCTCCCAAACTCCTATTGTAATGCCCCGCCAAGGGATCCAAAGAATTTTACTAAGTTTGCCAAACAAATTTTTTTTTAAACATCAAAGATAAAACCATTCATAACATTCGCGGAAGCAAAAGCAACAATTCAAATGAAAATAAGCATAACATATATACATAACAAGCTACATGCTTAAAAGATCCCTTAATGTTGTATCACATCTAAATTAACTATTCATCTAACATCCCATCCTTATGAAATAACAATGATACATCTAATGTACTTAAACAATATATAAGTGTTCTTTTGTAATTATATTTTAGTTTAGCTCAATCATCCACTGTACATATCACAGGGTATGAAAAGCTTAAAAGAATAAACATCCAAGTAAATAAAGTACATCGTCATCATCTAATATTAATCCATGATGCAATAACATAAATGAAACCACATATCATACATGATACATCATCACAAAAGATATAAACATCCATCACAAAAGATAACCATATATCACAAACATAAATAACTAAGTGCACAGTTCCTCCCAACCGTAAATAGCATCATTAGACCATCATGGATCCTAGCCATCCCTCTGTGCGTAACATTCCAAAGCACCGAAGAGATCATCGGTATTAACATAGTAGGAATGTCACTCCTAAAACATCCTACTAACATGCAAAGTAAAGCATAATAAATCATCAACTAACATATGCAAAGTAAAGCAAATCATCAATATAAGAAACATACCAGAAAATAAATCTATCATAAGGTATATTATCTATCATAATGCTCCAAGAACATAATGAAGAATAAATACCAACCAAGGATACTCCAGCCATGGTGTCTCGGATGGATCTCAAATGATAAGAGTGAAAATACACTACCACCCGACCGTGTGGAAGCTAAGTGGTCCACTCCCACCGTGCTAAGGAGATAATCTCAAGTCCCAAACAGGATATCAATTCATGAAGCACAAATCTCTATAAGTCCAAAAATCCTAAAATTATACTAACTCAAAGGTTCCATCACAAAAAACCAACATCTAATTCCCAGAGGCACAACAATGACATGTAGGAAACCTACTCTGCAAGCGGGAAAGTGTCATCACAATTATCATGTACAAGTTACCTTGGCATTTAGCTAAACTCCACGGGTCCATATTGATCTCATGCGGCCACTAGTATCCTCTCATACTGACAAGGCATACTACGGAATGCACGGTTGCAACCATGCATTCTCACTACTCCCATCCTAGCCTGTACAAGCACTCAAGGCATGGGCAAGAACATCAAAACAATTATCTTTTTAAGTTCATTTAATCCCCATTTAGTGTGTAAATGTTATCACTTATTAACCAAACTTACAATGAGTTACCCTAGTAGCCACTTAGGGCCCCGGCCCCCATTGCAAGCCACTTCTCGACACTACAAGTAGAATACCTAGCCTAAGCTCATGGAATCATAAATCTCAAAATAATAAAAGATAATCCATAATAAAATCATCAAATATGCATAAAAGCATCAAATATCCATAATGAGAATCATCAAATCTCCAAGATAAGAATCATCAAATCTCCATGAGCATCTGAAAAAGCATCCATAGAAAATCATGACCACAACAGTTCTCTATTGGCAACTGAAGGCATCACTAATAATCATAAGTATCAATTGGTTTTCAATAACCAAAATATATCTCAAGATAAATGGTTCTCAACAAGCAACCAAGAATATCTCAAAATCTTACTGATCAAAGACTCCAAAATGGTTGAGTCAAACATGTCACAACATGACATCATCAAGAAATAAATTCACATTTTAGTCCCATCATTGCGACTAGAAAGTAATCCAAGGATAATTGATCAATGACTCAAAAATGATTAGCTCAAGCATCTCAGATATATATACATCTCAGCTTCACACATGAAGGCTGAAGAACAAATACAAACATTTCATAGAGCATACGATCACATAACCATGGTTGGGCTTATAAAGATCAAGACCAAATAAGATCAACATGCCATCACATCTCATAACCCCTGAGCCTCTGGTAACATCCTAGGACTAGTCAACACTAGTCAACCCAAAACTCAAAACAAGAAGCATATAGAATACACGATGTAAACACATGTTTTGGTTTACTAAATTCACATAGTTGAATAATGTGTAGGAGTCTCCAGTTTCCTATTTGCAAGTATACTTTCAAGTGTTTAAAGTTTCATCATTTGACCTACAAGTCAACCCAATTGTTTTCCAATAGCATTATCCTTCCAATATTTTGAATTACATTCTAAGAATAACTTAAGGATAAATATTCACTAAACTGATCATCATTGACCTTAATCAAATTGTCCTTTATATTTAACCATGATCCATATTCTAATTGATTAACCTCCTTCATAAATCAAGGATCATTATTCATTTATAAAAGAACCAATTATCAAACTAAAAAGAATTATAACTTTATTAAAATGATCAATTACATCAATCAATTAACATAGGTACACCATCCATGACCTATTAACATCTAATAGTTTCAAATTCAATAATACTAAGTCTAATCATTAAAAAATCTAAGGTCATTATTCAAGTCATAAGAATAAGACCTATCAACTTGATATCAATATTTTACAACCTCCTTAAAAGAATTATATCAATTAAATCTATATTACATAACTTAATTATTAATTAAATCTAATTAACTCTCATTAATTGATTTAATTAATAATTGCATAACCATAGCAACGTTCTAATTAATATCGGTTGACTAATAACTAACTAGAATTCTGTAAGATAAAAGTAAACTATAATTCAATACTCAAAAGATCATATTAATAATTCAATAATAATTATTGAAAATCTTAAATGACCATATTCGTCATCTTTCAAAGAATACCAACATTCCCTTAACAAATTCATATTATCATTAATCTTTTCAAATAAGACTCTATCGCACAACTTAATTATTAATATCATAGTTATAATATCAACTCAATGAATATCAATTGATTAAAAATCAATTATAATCCAACTCCAAAAATTATTATCTTTTACCAAACTTCAATCAATAAATAATCTCCACTAGATTAACTCTAATCAAATTTGTTGATATCTATTTAAACCATTATTTATTAATAGTTTGTTAGTCCTTACAAACATTAATAAATAATAAACTCCTCAAATATACATACTCAATCTATAGAATCCTTCCATAAACTCATTAGTTAATATTTGGCTAACTCTTAACTCCATTAAGGTATTCAAACGTATTAAGCAAAAACATAATAATTCAGTTTTAATCCAATATTATTCAGAGTTTTTAAATTTAAATCAACATAATATAAATTATCATCTTACAATTATTTAATCAATATTAAAATCAACCATTAGACTCCATTTTCTAATTGTTCTAATAATATTTTGTCTATATAAACGTTGTTTGAAAGAGATCCCTATCACAAACCAATAAGACTCATTGTAGATTTTAACATAAATAATCTCTGAATTCTTAAGATTATCATCTTCATTAAACAACTCTAAAATTGTTTAATATATATTAAATAGTATCTAGTATACATTATAAAAAGTCCACTATATAAACTATATTAAAAAAACTCTTTTCTTTTAATTTTTTCTCATCCATTTACTTAGATTGACTAGTAATTAATTACGCTTCTTCTACTATTAACTAATCTTAATTAAATTTGATTTAATTAGATTAGATAATAAACCATATAAAACTAATGCATATTAATAAGATTCTAATAAGGGAAGAAGATTTCAATAATATCTTAATTCATTCCATGCTTTGCTATATTATTTTTGTGAAGTTTAAGCATAGAAAACTCTTGGTTATGAGAAATGGAGAAATATCTATCCTTGAATAAAACAGTCTCAGTATGACGGCCATATCTTCCTAATGAACTGTTGGATCGGGCTAAAATTTAAATATGTTGGAGAGGGCCAAGATGCGCCAATTCTGACAGGAGTGATTGAATACATTTGATCCCGATAAAAATTTATGAATGTCTGAGTTCGGGTCTATCCAAGGGGCAACGACAGGACAATCTGTGATGAATTAATAATTTCCTCTTAAAATATAATTGTTCTCTAAATTTACCCATTCATCCATCTAATAGGTTTGTCCATACGCATCTAAAAATATAATTTGCTAGAAAGATTACATCTATTCATACGAATTTTCAACTTAAAATTTTTATTTTAGTTCCAAATCTTGTCTTTCTAATTTAATATAAATTCGAACCCAAACCCGATTAAAATATAATTTCTTTCTCATTTGGAACTAGGGTTTTTCTATTGTTTTCTTCTCATCCAAATAAAATATCTAGATTCCAATTTCAAATAGTAGATTCAATCACAGAGAGTATTCAGACACATAAAACAGATATGATGAAGACAGGAAGAGAATGAGTGCAAAGGGAATATGAGAATATCACGAGTGCACCTGGACACTAATGCTAATTTGTCATGCCTCAGAAGTCCATAGAAAATCCCTTCCTTCTCCATCATTCACAATTCTTCTAAGAATCCAAGCCGATTGAATCCTCCAAGTGATTAGAAGAGCTAGAAGGAGCATAGAAGCAAGTAGAAAATATATGAGCATATGAATCTTCTCCCATGCATGTAAGCTTTGAAGCTTCTATTTTTTTTTTTTAGCTTGTAGCTCGAGGCTTCCATTAAGCTTTTCATTTAAGCTTCTATGAATGCCTGAAAATCAAGAGCTCTCAAGAAACCTTTGGATTGCTTCTTGAAACCGCTGAAAGGTGTCACCAACTAAGCATGGGTCTTTTTCAATTCTTTTTGATGAGTCATAGAATTGTAGACACCTTCTGCTTACTTGATGCACTAACCCCCGTGTTGTTGACACATGTTAATTCTCATGGAAGCTTATAACTCCAATTTACTTTTTAAATAATCTCTATTTAAATTTTATAACTTTCATTTTAATTTTTATAACTTCTATTATTATTATTTTATAATTATTATTAATTTTAATTTTTAGTTTTCTTAAATTATTTAATTCCTTTTTCCCAATAATTCACATTTAATTAATTACAATCAAAATGTCAAAGATCATGATATTTTATTAATTTTCTCAAATAAATAATTTTTTAATTAAATCTATTTATTAAGACTTAATTAATGGAAAATTCACCAAAGACCTCCAAGATAAAATATGAAAACCCATCATAGAACAAATCATACAAAATAAATCTAAAGGGTTAAAAATCATGAAATATGTCATCCGACACATTCGGTGGGTATTCAACTCAGATACTTGTCCTAATTTTTCAATCAGGACAAATGGCTCAAAGGGTTGGAATTTGGACTTGAGAATTTATCTCCCCTCTCTTATCATTGAGATAATGTGATAGGGTACGCTCATCCTAGCAATTCAGAAAAGTCGATACCCGATACCTGCAACCTGCATAAAAACCATGCATGTACAAACACAATATATACTAAACTAAACAGACAATGGTAGGAAGTGGTGCATCGTGTAGATCCCGACTAGTAGGTGACTACGACTCCCTTCCTTAACCACATCAGACACGCCATACAAAAGTAAACACACAAGGCAAACACACACACCATACACATGCAAGTATGGGGTAAGTATCCATAAGAAAGCACATACGATAATAAATCATCTTACTAATCATCATTAATAATTGAAAGCAATGTAATAATCATCATCAATAATTGTGAACACTAAAAATAATCATCATACATACATGAAATGTAGAGTCTAAATAATCTCATCACATAATAAACTGAATCCATAGCACAATATCTGATAATCTCAAAAGAATGCTGCTAACCAACAACATAAAACTAGTTCTAGAAGAGTTTAGCAACGATAACAAAATGTGAACCAGGGGAAGCCACTGTGCACCTATATAGATACGAGCATACATGAGTCTTCTTCTAGATGTAGTTATTAGATCTATGGAAAGAAGCTCACTAAAAAAGTTTGCCACTCCCACAAAGACATCCCTCCAAAGGAAGCTCTGGAAGTCTAACCCATATTGGAGCTTGCACAAAAAAAGAATCATTCAAATCTAGCTTCAAAGACCACTTCTAGAGGACTAGAGTCGAGTGACCTATAACTTAGGGTCCTTCACACAAAATGTTTGATAGATCCTCACTACAAGAATATTCAAAAGATAGGAAACCTTTTCCCATCATAGTTACAGTGACTTGTCCCTTAGGGTTCCATTTCTTTTGTGTGAAAGCTATAACAATATCTATATTTAGTCTTTTCCCAATAAACTTACCCACTAGGGTAGAGGCCATAGAAGAAATGTTTTGATCTATAAGCTCATCTAGAATTGCAATCAGACATGAACCCTATTCTAACCCAGTGAGTATTTTAACTAGTGGAAAAGAAGACTTACCAGTTGGTTTAACTCCAAATAGAGAAGATGATTTTGTAGAATATGCCCCAAGAAAACCCACCTTGGAGGACAGAAAAGACTTGTCCAAATCCTTACCATGGTCATATGGGTCCCCATTTTTGTTTTCTATCATATCTCTAATCTCTGAGTTCCCCTAACAAACTCCATTCCCTCCCTACAATTTGTGTCCTAGGCCATGTTTTCTATCCTGTCCAACCATAGGAATCCTACCCAGGAAAGGTTTTGAATTTTTAAAAGCCACACTTCCCCATTTGCTACCCCTACCGCTCCTACTCTTGCTCACCATCGTTTCCTATCAACCTAGATAAGAGTTTTTCACTAGCATTTTTGTTAGATTAAGGAATATCTCATAATTAAGGAAGATATAATATCAATATCAATTTTTTTTGTCTATTTTAAAAATTGAAAACTAACTTCTATTGATTTAATAACTTCACAATTACAAAATATTCTATAAATATAGTAAATTTATTATTATTAAAATAAATTAATAATTACAATTAGTAATTATTTAAATTAATATAATTTTTTTATTAAATTATTAATAGTATGATTTTATAATTATAATTAGATTTAAATTTAATATCTAGAGTACAACTAATTAGGAAATTAAAATCAAGTGTGCTTCACTAATAAGACTTTTTGGAAAACAATTTTTTTCCATCCTCGGCAACTTTTCCTACCCTCAACCCCCTTCCCACTTCCATGCCCTCTTAGTCTTGGGAGGGATGTATACCCGCTCCACCCTTACCCCCTCAGTAGTTCTTGCGCCCATTTGTCTAGATGTAGAACTAGCTATGAAATCTCTTAATGGTTACCTTCTTTTTTAGGAGGACACTAATGTTATATTGGAATCTGACACCATTTTGGATGATTGTGCTTGTCTAGGCCCCAAACCTTTGGGTGGCTCTATGATTGTAGTCCCCTTATCGACAACCGCAAAGTTAAACTAGTTGGGGTTGTTGTTAGATCAAAGACTCCTATGGATTCTAGTGCTAAATCTACATTATCCTTAAGACCCAAAGGACCTTTGATTACTTTACCTAATTCTATGGTGGATTCAATCTCCTCAGAGTTTACCCTATGCCTTGTTGAAAGTTTGTCTCTTTTTGACCTATGGTGGACATGGTCAGAAAATGGTTCTTGACAAAGTGGAAACTAATAAGTTTTGTTTCCATCTCAGCGATGGTTGGAGCCCTCTACTTTCATATTTTCATGACTAAGAAGGATTAGGATTCAATCATGGCTAGATCTTGGAACTTTGACAAACATCACTTGATGATGGAAAAATAGAAACTAGGGTTTAACCCAGAGAGTGACCTCTACAAATCTTCCCTAGTCTGGATATGCTTTCTTGGGCTCCCCTAGATTTTTGGGATGAGTGTTTTTTAAGATGGATAGGTAGTTCCTTTGGGCAATTCATAAAAATGGACTTGATGATTGGTTCAAAGGCTAAACTAGGTTTAACTTGGTTCTACGCAAATGTGGGTATGAATGAAACCCCACCAATCATGATGCACCTAAATTCCAAATGGGGCACTTGGTCGCAACCACTAGTCTATGAGAATGATGATCCTTTCTGCCTAAAATGTAATAGTTTTGGTCATCTCTTTTTGGAGTGTCTAAAGAGTGAGAAACTCAAGAGAAAGGTCTCTTCTCCAGGTGTTGAGGTGGTCATAAGCTTGGCTACAACTGAAAGGGTTTTTGTGGTTAACAAAGAACCGATTGGCTTCATCAAAACTTGTGAGTGGGATACACAATCCAATGTAACCCCTTGCATTGATGAGACTACTAGAACCCCTCAAAAAGTGAAGGACATAGTGCAAGGTGCAGGGACCACAACTAATCTGATTGATACAATGGACATTGTTGCTCATGAAGAGGGGAATATTATGGACATGGGGACCTTTGAAATGCCACAATTGGGTGATTGTGTGCTAGAAAAATAAATGGCAGCTGAGGGAGTAGAGAACCCATGCAGCCCGTCGTGCGACTTGGGGGTTGGCTCACCATTTGAAAATGGAACCCTTGTGATTTTTCTTCTATTTATTGCTAAAGTTTTTTCATCCATTTTTTAGGGCCCTAGCCTTGATTTCCTTATTAATGATTTTTAATGGATAGTCCCAAAATAGAGGTGGGATTAAGGAAAATTATGGATAAACTGTGAAAACTAGGAGACCCTCGATAAGGAACATCTAGCAGAAAGAAACATAAAAGGATATTACATAATGGAAACAAAAAACCCTAAAGGATACCAAGAATTTTAAAAGATGAAGATCATATCCTAAAATGCGAAGGGGGAAAATAGCCCTAGGAAGCAGTATGGAGTCAAACAAAAGATCATTGAACTCAAAATTGATATGATTCTTTTGCAGGAAGTAAAAATTATTGAGCAATTTTTCTTCAGAGTAGCCAAGTATGTTTGGCTAGGTGCTAGATATACCTATAGTAATGCTAACGGTCCGTCTAGTGGTATTTCTACAATGTGGAATCCTAACAAGGCAGTAGGCATGGATATCTCTATCAACACCTATTTTGTTGCAACAAATTTCACCACCGAAATAGGAAGCAGGACAATTTTTAATTTTTATGCCCCCAACACTCATAATGGTAGTCTTGTTGTTTGGAATGAGGAAACCACTATTGCTGATTCCATGCGATGAGGAAATATTTTGTATATGGGAGACTTTAACACCCCATTGTACCCTTCGAAAAAAATGGGAGGATTAGAGGATTTTTTGGATAGCATGCAAGACTTAGAGGATTTCTTGAGAAGAAATGACCTAATATATATTGACCTCCAAGGTTCTAATTTCACTTGGTCAAACAATAGATTGGGAAAATAGTTGGTCCAAGTTAGGCTTGACATGGCCCTCATCTCTACTGGATGATATATTCTCCAACATACCTCCCTAAAGACATGTCTAAGGACCATTTTGGATCACTCTATGCTACTTCTATCCTGGGTATAATGTCCTATCAAAAGAAGGCCTTTTAGATATGAGATCATGTGCCATTTGCAAAATGAGTTTAGGGACTGTATTGCATGGTGGTGGAGGGATTCAGTGGAAGGAACAACCATATTCTTTATTTCTAGAGAACTTGACAGAATCTAAAAGGAGGTGAAAGAATGGAGTAAATCCTCTTTTGGAAGTTTATATAAAGAAAAGAAGGCTACTAAAAAAAGTTGGAAGTTCTCCAAAATCAACTTGTGTAAAGAGATACATTGATTGAGTAGTAGTAGGAGGAGAGGGAGAGTAGAGATAAAGGAAAATCCATCCTAAATAGGGAGGAAGTCTTCTAGAAACAAAGATCTAGGGTACAATGATTGGAGGAGGGAGATAAAAACACGATGTTCTTCCATAGATCAAGCTCGAGAAGGAAAAAGAGAAACACTACCAACATGTTGCTGGATGATAATGAATAGGAAATCACTAAAGTCAAATAGATAGAAGATAAACTCAACTTCTAATTTAAAGAAAAGTACAACCCTTTAGCTACCCATGCTAATAGTATTTTACAAGATGATATATTGAGGTTGTTTCAACTGGTGATTAATAATCAAATAAATAAGGAGATGACAAGCAAGGTCAATTAGGAGGAAGTTAGAATGGTTGTTTTCAATATGAATTAGTATAAAGCCCCAAGGCCTGATGGGTTCCCTCCTACATTATTCCAAGAATACTAGGACATTGTTAAAAATGACATCATCCATGCTGCTAAAGACTTTGTTAGAGCATGAAAGTTGCTGAAGAAACTAAACCAAACCTTCATTATTCTCATTCCTAAGACTGAGGATCCTCAAATACTGGGAGACTTCAAATCCATCAAGCCTTGTAAAACTATTTATAAGGTTTTTCCTATGGTTATGGTGAATCACATCAAGCCCCTTCTAGACAAATTCATTAGCTCCAACTAGATTGGCTTTGTGCCAGGGAGACAAATACTTGACATGGTTATAACCACCCATGAGGTGTTTCATTCTATGGAAAAGTCTAAGATCCCAAGTATGGCCCTTAAACTAGACATTTCCAAAGCCTACGATAAGGTTAGACATGTTTTCCTCTTTTTTATCCTTTCTAGACTCGACTTTAATGAGAAAGTTAATAGAATTATTAAAAATGTTGTTACCTCTCAGTCCTCATTAATGGGCCTCCCAAGGTTTGTGTCTGGGTGAGACCCTATCTCCCTACCTTCTTATTACTGTGGTAGAAATTTTAAGTAGAAATCTAGTTTCTTTCACTAATTCTAGCAGAATTAAGGGCATTAAACCTACCTCCCAATGCCCCTTGCAAGTTATCCAATAGTTTGTGGATGATACTTTCTTGTTCGACATCTCCTCCATCTACCAAGCTAGAGAATGGAAGGATGCCCTAAATTAGTATCACTAATCTTTGGTTAATGCATTAATTATTAGAAAATAAAAGTTTATTTCTTTGACACTATTGCTAGTTTGAGAGAAAGGTGAGATGTTTTCTTGGTTGCTAGGAGGTGTCCCTCCTCGAAACTTGTCTTGGCCTATTGCTTACTATAAAGGAAGTTCCCAACCAATATTGGAATTGTCTAATTGAACATTTTCAATGAAATCTAGCAGGCTAAAAAGGAAATTATTTTGAGTAATGTTGGGAAACTCTAGCTTCTCTCTACCTCTCTCCAAGGTATCCTGGTGCATTTCCTCTCCATCTTCAAAATCCTAGGTAGATTTAGAGATATTCTTGAGAAAATCTAACATAATTTTTTATGGTCTAGTACCGAAGAGAAGACTAGAATGAGCTTGGTGAGTTGCTAGGAAGTTTGTCATGTGAAAGCTCTTTAAGCTTTGAACTTAAGAAGAATTGGTCACTTAAATAGGGCTCTCTTAACCAAAATTGGTTGAAATTTAGTGAACTCTTAGGGTAGTTGGTGTAACATAATACTAGTTAAATATCTCAAAGGATTGTCCTCCCACAAATTCCCTTGGACACATGTTCTCCACGAAGGATCCAAGATCTAGAATAATGTTGTTAATATTGAAAAGATCCTAAGAAAGCGGTGTCACTAGATTTTAGGGAATGATAATTCTAATAACTTTTAGGAAGACAAATGGATTCATGATAACCTCCTCATGCAATACAATTTCTTACCTCTATGGGAGGGATGTACTATAATTATGGCCCCTAAAGCCAAAACTTTACCCCCCTTGATAGATAATGGATTAGCTTTGATAACCTTGAGTTGAGGGAGTTGGGCCTTGCTTGTGAGCTATAGGACCTGCTATGCAACTACAAGATTCCTTTCACCCTAGTAAAGGACTCTTTAGTTTGGAAACTCATATCCTTGGGTGACTTCACAATTAAGTTTTCTTACCTTTGCGATCTAGGGGGAGGCAGCTCAAGCTGATACCCTTGGGCCCTACCTAATATTAACTTCTTGTGGTGGATGACCTTGCATGGATTGTTTCTCACTATTGATAACCTTCAACATAGAGAGTGCCAACTTGCTAACTGCTACTTTTTATGTCTCCATGAAGAAGAATCTATTCCATGCCTACTTATTCACTGCCCCTTTGCCATAAAGGTTTGGAGGGAGGTTCTTTCCTTATGGAAGGTCCTATGGTGTATGGATAGTAGTCTAAAATAATTTGTTCACTGGGATGGCCCAACTGGCCACCCATACCTCAAAAACTATGGTCAATTCTACCCCCATATGTTTCATGGCATATCTAGAAGGAGAGGACCAATAAGATTTTTGAGAACCAAGCCACTACTAGCCAGGGGTGGCCCAACTGACTATCAGGCTCATATAAGAATACAGTGGGCTTGATATGAAATGACCTTCATAGTTGATATTAAGTCCCCCCAAACCCCTTAGGTGAGCTTGATATGAAATGGGCTTTGGCTTGGAAGGTTGGCCCAATAGTGGCTCGAGTTGACAATTCCACGGTTTTGGCTAGAAAGAAGATGGTGTGGCACCCCCCCGCCGAGTCCTAGATCAAGCTAAACTTCAATGGTTTGGTTCTAATGGGAAGCACCACAACGGGAGGTATCCTTCATAATAATATTGGAATATGGTCATTTCCTACGAGGGTAACTATGGAGGGGGCTCTAACTATGAAGTTGAAGCACTAGTGCTCCTTTGGGGCTTGAGAATTTTGAGAACTTGAGGAGTCAATAAGCTAGAAATTGAGGGAGACTCTGTGTTAATCATTAAGGTTGCTAAGGGTGAAGGCAGAAGCCACAGGTTGATTAAAGCTATAATAAATTAAATCTGAAGGTTGATGGAAGATTTTCATGAGATCCACATTGCCCACATATATCATGAAGGAAATGGCATGGCAGATGAGTTGGCCAAATTTAGCCATGGTGTCATGCGCTTAGTGGAATGGGATGATGTCTAATTATTGCCATCATAAACTCAAGTTGTGATGGAAAGGGAGTGTACCTTTAATAATACCATATGAATAATCAAAATAGGTGGTATGCCTTATTTTCTCCACATGGGCGAGAGAACAAGGTATTTCATCAATGGATTTCTTTGCATGATTGTTTATTGATTTTTATTGTTGTTTCGAGTGCCATGAACATTTATGACTATGTGAAAAGGATGTAGAGGGTGGATAAGGCAAGATGTAGCAAATGATCTAGTAATGATCAAAATGACATGTTATTCAATTTCCACACAAGAAATAGATGGAAAAATTCATTTGCAGATGGAAAGAGATCTCTCACATGTGTCGTGAAGAGTGGTTTTTTATTTTTTGAGAAACATTGTAGACTTATGATAGTCATGCAATGCCTTTTCATTTTATTTGTTGAGGTTCTTAATTTTATATCCAACAACTCTAGAACCTAGAAAAAACCTATGTCATCTGAAGAATTAGTAGTTGATATGGCTGAAGACATGGGTAATAGTAACCCTTTTGAACTAGTGGGTGTGGAAGATAGCATTTGTAGTAGTAAGGGGGTGATGATTTACTTGTAGGAGGGTGGCATGTTACTGTATATGGAGGGTATGGTGAAGCACAATGAGATTATCTTGATGCAGTTCTTCTAGACTTGGAAGGATGGGAAGGTGATTGTCAATGGCATGAATTTTGATATCTCAGAGGAAACCATTACAAGGGCTGGTGAAGTTTCTATAAAACGAAAGAACTAGTAGACATAGGCCAAGATTAATGAGGAAGTTATCTTGTGAAAATTCTTCAAAGGCAAGGAGGAATCGATGCAAATTGGCAAGGGGGTTTTCATGGGAAGCCCTTCTTAAGCCCTATGATGCCATCTGTTATGCTATAATATGGCACATCACCTTAGAGGACCAATTTCAGGTACCATATATTACTACCATTTCCCTATCCTAAATCATTTCAAGAATTTGGACCACATCTCCTTCCCATTTCTGTTGTTGCATTCATTCGAGGATTTTATTTTTAAGGCAAGGAGGAAACATGAGGAGGTGAAAACTTTCTACCTCATCCACCAGGGGTTGATGAATAAACTATATATCCAACATCTTGCCCAAAAGCTACCACTCTTGGTTAACCCTTTGGCCTTTCTCAACCCCCAAGTCTCCCTCGACCCTAGCTGTAGCCCTAGCCATAGGAAGTTCATGAGAACCCCTACCCCAAATGTCAAAATTAAACCTAAGGTAAAAATCAGCCTTATAGAGTCAGATTCATACATTAATAAGGGTAAGCAAAGGGCTAGGAGGACCAACAAGCATCTCCAATTGGAAAAATTTAAGTCCCCACATATGCATACTTTGACTCCTTTAAAAGTGATGCCAAACCTGCTAAAAAGAAGAGAATGCCTTAGGACAAAAAGTCTACCCCAAGCCCTATAAAAATCTCCCATATATCTGACACCCTCCAAGATACCTCAACTAGAAGTGGGGGAGAAGATATTACATCCCCTAGGAAAGAAACCCCAAAAGGTGTTGGGAAGAAAGGAAAGCATAGCCATAGCAAGGTGAGACGTGAAAGGCTAGAGAAGTCCATGAGGGACCTGGCTGAAAACAAAACTACTATCTACTAGAAGTTTGAAATCTTGTTGGAGTTTTTCACTAAGGTCATGCACTCTATGGTCACCACCCTCCATTTTATGCATGCAAACAAAGAGGAGAAAGCCCTGGGAAAAGTCACTAAGACTACTTGATACATCTATGGGTTTCTAGTGGAGGATTGGTTAAATACCATCTTAGACAAACCATTTAAAGTGGAGGGGGAGGATGTGGACAAGGACATGCCTGAGGAAAAGAAGGATGGTAACCAAGGGCTGGAAGAGGGTAGCTATCCCTATGTCTTTTTATTATTTTTGTTTTCATTATAATTACGTCTATGAACTTGGTACCCCACTAGGTTTTTATGTTTAAATGTCGATTAAGGGGACTTATACCAACAATTTTTGTAAGGGTTGATATTTTATTTTATAGTATGTTATGCATATTAGTCTAAAGACTGATAGCACTGTTAAGCCGACTATGGACATATATTATTTTTTGAAGTTTAAATTTGGCATTGCTTAGTTGACGAGGAGGTTACCTCTAGCTAATTTTTCATCCTTTTGTACTTCGGGGTCAACCCCCCATTTTTTTGACTGCTATCAATTACTTCAAAACACTTTTTTGATAGTATATCTTTGAACACTTATTTTATAAAATGAATATTATTTTGATCAAATTATAATATTATATTTTTAAAATAAATAAATGCTTTATATTTTATAGTATAATCATACATAACTCAAATTGAATATCATTCTTTTAATTTACTAATAAATACTTTAATTATCGACATAAATGAAGAAATTTTAAAAATACGGGAAAACCATTACCATTTTCTATGTATCTAGAGAAAACACGAACCCTAAAATGTGATTCCATTTTCATTTTTGTGCATACCTTTAATGTTTTTCTGTTAGTATGCTTTGACCTCTATGGTAGAAAGAGTATATAGGTTATGATAGTTTTTACGCGGAATAATTCACATTCATTTATGGATTTGGAGCCTCAAATTCTCCCTTTGTCTGTAGACTCATATCATAATGCAAGGTGTGAAATTATGTTAGATGAATAGTTTTCACTAATTTTTATTAGTATCGTATCATGGGTTTAGAAAATCTTGATGCAATTTATTCTTCATCTAATTCAAATATTATCTTTATGTTTTCTTACATCACATGCTCTTAGGCATGTTCTCATTTTTTTCTTCTTTTGATTTGGTGTAATCTCTCATGTGTTTTCTCTCGTCTTCTTTTCTATTTGGACATCTTGTGGTTTTTTTTTGGAGTTTTCAATGTTTATTTTTAGTAAGGGTTTTCAATATTTCCTTTTAATAAAAAGAGAGATCTTTGTTTCGATCCAATAAAATACTAAAAGTCATAATAGTTTATTGATTTATAGTTTTATTAGATTTTAGGATGTTCATAGGGTATCAAAGATATTTAATGTAGATTCTAATTTTAATGCGGTAAAAATTTACTAGAGTAGACAAGATTGAACAGTGATACTTGGATGAATTAATTTAACATTGTAAAAATTTCATCCTGTAGTTTTTCTTTCCATGATTTTTTTGGATGTTATTTTATATACATGGATGATAGTAAGAAATGCACCAAGTAAAATTCCATCTAAATTTTCTTACAAATTTAACCTTAGTTTTTACATTGTAGATCCAATTGGCACCCACTTCAATTTCATGGACCATCCAAGATATCACTATAAACTTATCAGAACATAAGTTAATTTATATTCATTTCAAAATCTAACAAATCATTATTCTATATACATGAATAAGATCACACATATATATCCCTTCAGCTTCCTTCTTGATAACTATATAATTCATTTCATTAGTGTTATTTTCTTTACACTACAACAAGAACACATGTCCACTCCTATATTTTCCTTCCAAGCTACTAATAAATAACAATTTCTTTAGTAATATTTTTTGTTTGCATTAGTGATCTTTTCTTTACACTTCAACAAGAACAAGTGCACTGAGGTATACAAATTTATCTTACAAAATTAACTTCTTATCTCAAAATATCACAAATGAGAAAATAGGATTTTCCTCATTTAACACAACTCTTCACCTTAAAATATCTTAGACATCTAATATTCTAGTATTCTAAATCCTTTGATGGTGTTGTTGTTAACCTTCAATAGAAGTTGAAATAAGTTATCTCAAAGCTTCTAATACAAATTTCAATCTAGCTTCCAATGTTGTGTTGTCAAGGTTTCATCTTTAGTTTGGTGAATAGTTCTTTTTGGGTTGTCTTTCCCTTTTCTCTCAACATAGTTCTTAAACATTTATATTGATATAGATTAAAATATGATGCTCTTCTACATATTCTCCATGTTCTTCTACACATTCTCCATGCAATTTAACAAGGTTTCTATCTTGGAGTATAGATATTGCAACTATCTCATTTACAAACTCATATTTTCCTTACTTAGATTCTGATGAATTTTTTTTACTATTACTAATTTACCATCTAGAAGAATGCACTTATGATATGTGCCAAAGCCTCACTAACATAATCTATTTTCTATATGAAAATCACTTGTTGCATTCATCAAGTTGGAATAGCTGAAAATATTTAGCTGTGTCCCACAGTCTTCTAACAACTTTTAGGAAGTAACACTTATGACTAATATCAAAAGTGTGTAGAGTCCTTGGTTTGAAGACCAACAAGTTCCTCTTCGAGTACTAGAAAATGGATTTCACCAAAAAAATTTGACACATTTATGCTGGAATTTTGATAAATTCCTATAAATGAACCTCTTGCCTCCTTTTGGATATTGAAATTTATTAATATTTTATTTCCCTGGACAAAACCATCAAAAATAGGTTTTCCAAGTCTCTTCCAAATTTTTGTGTCAAAATATATGTTGCAGTGAACTACAATTTTTCTATACATGGTCTATTTTCAAGCCTCAAACCATAATACCTTAGTAAACTTAAGATATATGTTCATAAAGAGTTACTTTCAATTTCATGTAAATTTATTATAAGATATATGTATGTGTATATAGGGTGAACTTATTTGTGAAAGAAGATTATTAGTCACTTACCTTGATATTTCATTTATAATTATGAAAAATATATAGTCTTTACTTATGATTATGTTACATATATTTAATGTCTTATTTACATTGAACCTTTTATATATGAGGCTCCTTATGAGTAATAAGATTAAGACATTGATACAATTTAGTAACATTAAGGACATAAAGATAGGTTAAAAATTGATACAAGATCTCTTTAAATTAAGATTTACTATTGTTGGCCATCTATGTCCAATGTGCATTATGGATATGTTTTACTAAATTAATTATTTCAAATTTTAAATAAAATAGATTAATGACATAAAATTCTAATTCATAACTATTTTGCTGAAAAGTTTATCCAGTATGTTGGGTGGAAACAAGATCATTGAACTTGCATTTTCATTATTAGTTTTACCTAGAATTTTTTTTATAAGATGGAAACTCATATAATTACAAATATTGGATACTAAATAGTGTAAACATTGGTGATATGCTGGTGAGATCTTAAAATTTCTCTTTAGTTGAGAACAACACAAACATTTTAGATGATATCAAGTGGAGAACAATTCACTCTTGTTAAGATATATTTTCAAATTTCTTTTGTCTTCAACCATAGAGGTGATTCCTTCAATCTTCTCAATATCCTTAGGTGTTAAAACAATGCACTTGAAAACCCAAGGGCTCCAAAAATGATGTAATGTTTTTCCTAATGTCATAACTAGAACTAAGAGATTATAACCTCTAATATGCTTTTCAAATTGTATATGAAATAAATAATAAATATAACAATATAATAAAAGCCTTAACTAACCCATCATTGTAATGTCCCCTAGATAATTACTTGGAAATATTGGAATTTTTTTTATTTCTTTAATTGCAAGACTGGCTTCGCTATTAAACCTTAACTCTTAACAAAATTTTGAGCGTGGCAAATGCAAAAATTATACATTTCTTATACATTGACTATGATTACTATACTAATTTTAATTGTGTAAATCTCAAATTTATGATTTCATACATATATAAATTCTAATAATGAATCAATGACATACAAAAAATAGCTCAATATATGGAATGCAATAGATTTTAAATGTTCGAGATGGATTTTATCACATGTCTATTATGCATTTTGTCTAACATTATATGTGTGTGTGTTCTGAGTCTTGTCTAAGAACACACACACAAACACATATGCATATGCATACATATATATACAGATATCTATACATATATATACATGGATATATATATGTATATATATATATATAGTTATAAATGTATATATGTATATATATGTGTGTGTGTGTATATATGTGTATGTATGTATATAGATATACATATATATACATATATATATATACACATATATATATATATATACACATATATATATATACACATATACATATATATACATATAAATATATATACATATATATATATATATATACATATACATATATATACATATATATATATACATATACATATATATATATATACATATACATATATATATACATATACACACACACACACACACACATATATATATATATATACACACACACATATACATATATATATACATAAATATACATGTGTGTGTGTGTGTGTGTGTGTGTGTGTGTGTGTGTGTGTGTGTGTGTGTGTGTGTGTGATTTTATGTATGTATGTATGTATGTATATGTATATATATTGTTAGAAATATAAATGGGATGGTAATTTCTGGCAGGGGTGGGGGGGTGAATCAACACTTAAAACTTTAACCATAAAACATTTCACCATACATCCATCTCATAATTTATAAATTGGAATACCTAACCATGCATCAGATCCATAGCATAATGTAAATCAACACATAACAGAAAAAAATTTGGTTACCCAAACAACCTACAATGAGAAGATAAAACTAGGGTGGTGATGACACCCGATGACACCCACAAATCTTCACTACTATAGCAATAAAATGTGGCTGTAAAGTTTCAATCATAAGATATGATCTACCCTATGAAATTTATGCCTAGTTAAAGGCTTACAAAGACTACTAGGTCTCACCTTGACAAAAGGATTTCAACTCACAATTAAGTATGCACTATGTTAGGAGATTTACAAAAGTCAGTTAGGACTACTCTGTTAAGAGATTAACCCTATATCACTTGTCAAAATGATTCAATACCCAATCCTTTGGTTAGCACCTCTCTGCTAGATGTCATATCTCCTCTTTGTAGTTTGTATCTTATATCTTAATTCTCCTAATCTAATATATCAACTTCTATTTATTATTTCAACACTTATACTCAGTGGTCTGCCTCACAATAGGTGTGTGATAATCATGAAAAAAGCCTTACCTAGGAATAGTATATTCAACCTAAGGATCAATTCTCCCACCATGAGGTGCATTTAATTTGTCAACCCACGGACATATACTTGAAATGGTTGGCATGGTATATGCACTAAGTTTCTTAAGGAGCCACTATGCTTATGCTGGAAGAAAGGAAAATGCCAAGAACGAATCTACACTAGTGTTGCAGGAAAGTAAAACACTTACTCTTTACTGAAATGAATGCTAGAAATACAATTAGGCACTAACTTATATTTTGACTTAGACCATCCACTATAGCTACTCTTATAGATGCTACAAAAAAAATTCACAAAGTAAGGTTTTCTGGGAAAAACTTATAACTTCTACCTGAAATACTAGAAATGCTAGAAGTAAATCTACACTACTCTAGTCTATTCTACCTCCGAAGTGGAACCCCATGGTTGGCTTCTGCTAATCTACTAACACTAAATGTGAATGAAGAATAAATTCGTTATGTTCCAAAACTCTTTACATAAGAACAATACATAAAACTGTCAAACAATTCACTATGAGAGCCAACAATGTTTTTTCATTAAAAAAATTCGAAGCCCCCAAAGCTATTGATTCCATCCCTATAAATAGAGGATTGATACTTATTCTAAAATAGAAAAGAAAACAAATTGACCACAAATCTGCCAGATAAGAAGAAGAAAATATTTAACAACTCGTGGTATAAGCAATAAAGTTAGGATAACGAATTCAACACAATAGTAAATGTAGAGGGAATATAGTAACACTTCATCCTTGCATTCTTGTAATAACAATTTCTCATTGGTATCAGTTGTGTCTCATGGTATCGTTATGGTTCTTCCACCGCAGCTAGGTCTTAACATTCCTTCTTAAATGTTGTTGACCATACTTTAACTTCTTCCCTAACAAGTTAGTTATGATGCAAAAATATTTACAAATAAGCATAATCAAATTAAATTCAAATATTAGAACACACATTCTGATGGTTATGTGAAATACTACATTATATTTATAATATTGGAAAAATGTGGCATACTATCTACCCATGGGTTAACGGTTCTATCTTGACTTAATCATAAGTTAAACTAATCATAAGTTCACAAATGTCTTTGCAATATTAAACTAGGGTATTTAAAATTAACATAAAATAGAGGCAATAATTAGCCTCATCACTTGAAATGCTCTATGCATTCGGCCTAAGTAGTGGTTCAGTCATAGTAATGACCAACCAACTATGCTAGATAACGACTAGGTATTTTTTCATGACTTATCAAAACCATAATGAGATTAACAATCTCCCCCTTTGACATGAGTAGAAAAAACACTTTGTCATAGCATATATAATCTTATTTCATAGATAAGTTAGAAAATGTATAATCTTCTACTCAGTCTCTATACAAAATTTTCAAAATATCAAAATTTGCAAAAATGTTGTCATTACCTTGATCTATTACTCTGCTTGAGTAAATACTCCATTCTAGTTTCGTAACTCCCTTTGAGTAGATATTTTCCTTGAAATTTTTTTAAAAAATTTAAAATTTTCAAAATTAAAATGTTTAAAATCCCCCTTTTTTGACACTTATGTCTATAAGGGTGGTATACTGAAACTATATTTATCCAAAAATGGCTTGTGTACTTGAATTATGATTCCTAAGGAAAAATACCAATTGTCTCTGTTGACATCTAAGGATTGAATCTAAATTTCTAAATTTTCCTTCATATCAACTAGATCTTCTTGTGTAGAAAGATGGGAATCTTTCTTTATCATTGTATCTACAAAGGCTAATTCTCTCTACAAAAATTTCATGTGTGGGACAACAAGGACTAGATACTAATCAATGCAGATCTAATATTAGCATCTTTTGCCTACAACTCGATAGGCCTACCTTGTGTCAACAATAATCTCAAAAAATGTAAGTGATTGGTGCTAGGAGAAGTCTTCAATGCAGGCCTTGTAGACTTTAGTTCTCCTTGCAACCTATCAATTGTCAGTTGAGTTTCTTGGGTAAGGAAATCAACATTGCATAGTTTTGTACATACATAGAATATATATTATCCAAAAATTTCTTCACACTATCCATTTTAGTTGACAAGTCAACTTGTCTTAGTTTAATTACAATGGATATCTTATCCATGACCTTAAGGTGAAATTTTTTCTCAAACCATTCCAATAACTTTACATTGGTATCTATATCTTCATCTTTTATCCTATCTACTATATGTACAAGTTGGTCTATGATAGGCTTATTGGATTTTTTTTTTGAAATATCAAAAGCATCAGTTAAGATTTCTTTTATTTCATGCAAAACCTATTTTGGCTTGTGCTCTCTCCTGAGCTTCTCTTGCCTTGATTTTATTTACATAGTACCTCCTGATGTATCTCCATTTTTATAGTGTGGTTTTTTTTGGATTGAACTGTGGTAAAACAATCACCTTATCTAAGCTCACATCTTCATATGATATATTCTCAAAGCTCTTGGGTGGACTAGTACTCGACCTTGATATCTCCAATGGTGTAGCATGAGTACTTAGCCTATAAAGATTTTGGCTACTAGGAGGAGATGTAGTGACTGGTAAAGTAACCAATGTTTATATTTATACCTGCTCCTCTGTCTTAGCAATCTTATTATCCCCTTTTTCTTGATCATCCTTCTTTTGATCTTAAGTAAATTTTAATGAGGTGGGTGTAGGACTATCCTTTTTACCCTTATTCTCTTCACTTCCTTCCTTGTCAATTAATCCAATTATTGGTATATCTAAACTCTATAGATTAGAAAGTGATATAGCTAGTGTATCTACCTCTTTCTCTTTCATCTCAATGTCAATTTTTGGAATTGAAGATGGTGCATTATCATCCTCTTTCTTCTCCAAAACCTTGTCTTGTGATTTATTACATGACTCTTTTTCTTTTGTATCTACAACAAGTGGGGGTACAAGTAATATTTCTTGTTGCTTCTCTTCAGTGGATCCAATCTTAGTCTTTTGAGATTCATCAATCCTTACCAATATAGGATTTGTGCATGGAATGGTCATATTGGTGAATTATTGTTGCAATTTCTTTATATCATCATCACTTAGTGGATTTACATTCAGTGTAGAATTATCAGTGATGTCTTCAATATTTACAAAGTCCCGATGACTCTCTTTCTTTCTTTGTGGAGGATTGGTTCTCGGTCATTAACATCTGTAGCACACTATGTGTCTTCCTTTTGTGTAGCATCTATGTATTCCTTTACTTCCATTGTCTTTTTCATCAACCCATAAATAGATTTCCAAAGTAGTGTACTCTAGGTTACCGCCTCTTAAACTTTATTCCTCAAAATATGAAAAGCTCTATATTTAGGAGAAAATTTCCATTTATGTTTCCTAACAACCATAAATATCATTTAATTATCTAACTTAGACATAACTTGATCTAGAGTAGCCTCTTTATTTATTTTTTAGCTACCATATTGAACTTTAATTTCTGTTGAACTCTCTCATATAAACTTTTGGGTATTGAGTTGGAAATTTCTTTTGGAGTAGTCTTAAAAGTAGCCATCATATCATATATGGTATTTTCAACATTATTTTTGTCTTCAATACTCAACTTATCAAAATTAATATGTGAAAATACAAATAAATTTACATTATTCTTTACATTCTTACATAGATTTTCAATATCAGAATAGTGATTATAGCTTACCACTTTGAATTGACTAATGTCACTTGGGCCTCTCCTCATTTGATTACTCTTGTAATTTCATTGTCTTCCTTAATTTCCTAGAAGGATTTCTTGGCTCTATTGTATCATCCTTCCTTTTCCCTTAATTTGATTGAACATATTTAGAGTATGCAGTGATAACCATTGTGCTTGACCTTGTCAAAGGTGCAACTAGCTTCTATTTTGTCTTCTTTGGCTTTTGTACTTCTAATGCAAGTAAGAGGTATAAAATCAAGAGGATATCCTACCATCCCTTCCTAGAGCATACTCAAGACTAGGGTAGAGGTGATTTGGTCGAGCTTCCTTACACCAACTTCACCCTCTAAAACTTTCCCTATCTTCTAAGTAGTCTAAAACCTTCCACAAGTCAATAGACTTCCAAACACACCTCAGTTCCCTTTCATCCTCCAAAATATTAGGCTTCCATACACTCCAACATATCCTTCACCACTATTCCACCAAGTTTCATGGCCATTTGATAGGTCTTGGGCTTCTTCCTATACCAAAATCTACAAACCACACTAGGAGGCCTAATAAGAGCTCAATCCTAGTAGCCTTGTTTCCCCAAAATAACACAAAACTTCACAAACTTACAAAAAACCTCCCCAGTATATATATATATATATATAATTTCATAAAAAAGCATATCTAAATCCCCAGGATGAGTTCTAGGTCTCAACTTCTAACCTGTTAATCCTCAAGCCCTAGTTTCTGGACTCTAAGGCTAGAAAACATTGTTTAGCCTTTTAGGCTTTCAACCTTGAAACCCATGATGGATTTTCTCCTTCCATCAGAATTTTCATCATTCTCCCTTACTTTCCACTAAATTTCCAACCTCCAAGATTCTTTACCTACGCTGTTTGATGTGATCTCATTCCATTAGCACATTGAATGGTAGCACTGGCAGATCCAAAACATTACTATGGTATCTTAGTCAAGTGAAGAAAACCAAGAAATTCACGATGAATTTTTTTAATATACCATTACCTTTCTATTCAATAGACACTAGCTATTTTCACTATGGAGATTAAGGGAAACACATTATTTTAATTCAAACCCTTATTATAGATTAGGGTAATCAATAGGTCAATAAAAATCCAAATCCAACAATTGCTTTAGATCTTATTTGAACAAACAAGTTATTTCCTTCATCAATAAACAAAGTTACAACATTCTAAAAATGAAACTAATTACTTACTATCACCCTACAACTGAATTTAGAAAGATGCTTGCTGACTAATTGTGTATAGTTTTCCCTTCAAAGATGTAAAATTTTTCATTCCAAATCTGTACATATCATATTAATCCTTCACTAGGTGGAAGATAAACAATTTATATGCCATTACCCTTGATCTTACAACTTTATCTACTCATGTTTAATCCAAACATAGTTCTAACTGTTGGACTTCCAATTTTTCAAGAAAAGTTAAAAAAGTTGCACGACAACTTTTATTGCAATTTTTGCAATTTTACAAATTTTGCAAAATCTTAACACAATAATTTCACAATTTCTACCAAAATACACCAAAAATGTAAATGGATTATGAAACTTTAAAATGATGATTTTTTCTCAACTCCCAATGTTTGACAAATCATTGGCCACCCTTTGACTTTTCTTATAACCCTATTACAACATGAAAACAACTTGCCTTTAAATCTATGATAAGATTACCTAAACTATCTTGTATCATCATCGACACTTATTAATCTCCAATATTCTCCTCCTTAGTGTCTGACCACCTTATTTAGGACCTATGACCCCTACACCAACTTCCTTCTATCATGCCTTTCTCTTCTTCTCTATTTTCTTGGGTTCTTCCTCGACTTCCTCATCATCCCCTGAACATTGGTCTTCACCTTATCCTTGTGTAATCTATAAGGGTCCTTGAACTCCTCCTCCTCCTCCTCCTTCTTCTCCTTCTCCAAACTTCTATTTAAGCTTCTTCGCCATCTTGTTTTTCTTTCTAATAATGCTGGAAGTTTGCAAGGTTATGGTAATTCTTTTCTTAGCTTCTTCATAATTTCCAAATGATGGAGCATCCTAGCCTATTTCTTTTGCCAATAATGAATTGATGGTAATTGAAGCCTCATTACTGTTTACCTCATAGGGTAGAGGTCTCAACCATCTAACCATTGGAATGGCTACCGAAATATAGGTATAATCAGTATCTACTAGGAAAATAATATCATTATAATGTTTCTCCACTAGAGATATAGGAATCCTTGATATTTTCCTTGTTGATTTCTTAAAATCCTCAAAGTAACTAGTCATAACTGAATCAAAATTATCTCCTAGTTGATTAATTAATTCACCTATTTGTTGTTTATTAGACCAACTAGTTTTCCATAATACATTTCCAAATGTAGGAAATGTGTTTTGTACATAGAAGAATATGAAAACAATGAGTGAGCCAAACTTACATGATGAATTCTTTTCTTTCCTTATAGCTTCTATGTTTTTTGACAATTGATGAAGTTGTAACTCAGCTAGGTCATAGGTATGATCTCTCTTGACAATCTTGTAACCTAGGTCATTGATAACACATGACACAGTGTTGATTTGGGTCGACTGGTAGACTCTATGTGCTATCACACACACTATAATTTCTATAATAGGGTCAGTACATGTATCAATCAACATTACCCTCATGTTCCATATTTCTCTAGTATTCTTCTCAATTTCTCTTTTGCATCACACCTCATTTACTTTGGTCTATCTAGGGTAGGATACCTTATTACCATGTGGATTATTCTTTTTGAAATTTTAATGGGTCCATTCTCCAACCATAGTTGATTTTTGTAAATTCTTCTCAACACTATATTGATCCACTTTTTTTTAAATACCTAGTAAAAATCTAGGGGACATGTCAACTATTTTTGTTCTATGATTTTATTCTCTTCCCTCAAGACTTTATTCTCATACAACTTCTGATAAGTCTCTCTCATACCTAGGTCTCCAACCTCTCTAACCTTGCATGAGTAATAATATCTAACATTCTACATCATGAAAACCTTGGTTGGGATCATCGATAAAGCTCCTAATGGATCACCCTTGTATGCATTCTCAGGAATTTCACAAAATGGAGGTTGTTGAACATCATTATTAATCAATTCAATATTAGTAACCTCTTAAGCTTCATTCCTAACTCTTGTGGATGACCTTGCTACCATTTCCACTCACTACAATTTACAAAATGCAAAACAATATAGCTTGATATAAGTGAAATACCTTTTTATTCAATGTAAAAGCATCATGTAGTAGTTGAATCTTGTTTGCAGTTGCTAGAACCCCTTTCACAGTTCACGGGGATGCTCTTCGATCTGACTCAAAAAATCTACTAAATAGCCTTGAAATCATTGCATTTAATTCTTAATACATATACGTCTTTAAACTTAGTTGCTATAGGATTTTCAATATGCTTAGTCAATCATAGCTAACTTGGTAGTCACTATGGTTCATCATAAACTGAACACTTACCACAATTATTGTAATACTTGACGATCAACACAGAAAATATCATAATGATAGATTGTCTCTTTCTCTTAATGATGAAGGGTGCTCCCCTTAACACCATGACCACAAAACAGAAACAATGAAACAACAATAATTTGTGAGAAAAAAATATGGGCCTTTTATTATTGCTACAAATGTGGAATTACAAAATTCATAATTACAATATGCTAACCCACACGGGTGCCTTCATTATAGTAAACTACAAGACAAACCTAAGAACTATCACCTAGAGGTGTCCTAGATAATGTCTGGGCATTTCTCAATTAGGCAATTTTATTTTCCTAGGAAGGTTCTATACATTCAAACTTAATACCTAGGGCTGACATACCCTAACAATACATATAAAGTCGACTGAATACATGTTTGATATTTATTTTGGAAATTTTGGCCAGCCCAAGTTCAGAAGACCATATCCTTGAATATGCATGATATGCAACTAAGCCTCAATTGGTAGAATGATATATCCAAGATGAATATTCACCTCTAAAATTACGACTTTGTGAGCTTGTAAGACTAATTTACTAAGTAGGAAGCCTCCACAAAAAACAACTCTACACTAAGGCAACCCTTATTCAAACAACTGAAATGAAATATTTTTGGATCATGCAAGATTTCTGTTACACCTAGGATGCTCGTACATTAGACACCTGAGGTAATTTGAGAAGTGACCCCATTACATCTCAACTATCTAGATGAAAACCAAGATGGCTTACCTCCTCCCTTGCTAGCCATGATGAATCCTCTACTAGCCTCACTTTCCAATTGACTAGGTATTCTTCATAAGTTTCGTTCCTTGTACTTTTGCCAACATGATTGTCCAATATTTCCTCAATCTCCTTTGTAGCCAAACTAGCTAGTGGAATACTCCACTGTGCTTCTATAACTTCATCTTCATCACCTCCTTCATAATATGCTATCAAATATTAAATGTTAAACACTAGTGAAATATTCAATTCAGGAGGCAACTCCACTTCATAGGCATTTCTAGAATCATTCATTTTCACTATCTTGCATAGTATAGAAACTTCTTCATTTTTACCTTATTATGTGTACCCACTGTAAAATGCTCTTTTTTCAAATAAACCATGACTTCATCCCTAATATGAAATTCATTATACCTCATTTTCACATCTACCTTAGCATTATACTATGTATTCATCTTTATAATAAGCATCCTCACTTCCTCATAGAAATTCTACCTACGGTAAAATCATATCCCATCCTTTTGGCTTATCTCTAACCAAGCATCTCAGCAAATTTCCCAAACTCTGGTTCACAACTTCTATCTATCCACAATGTATGCTAGAAGTACCCAAAAATTTTGGTATCTTGATATGAAACTATACTCTTTGGCAAACCATGTAGTCTCACCACTTCTCTAAAAAACAACTCTACCACTTGAACAACATCACTAGTTTTCTTGCAATGAATGAAATGTGTCTTCTCTGAAAACATGTTAGCCACCACAAAAAATAGAATCATGCCCGCACTGAGTCCTTGGTAATCCAAGAAAAAAATCCATGCTGACATCATCCCACAACTTCTCTGGTATAGGTAATGGATGATACAACCCTGTATTATGCTTCACTCCTTTCGCCATATGATATACTCTGTAACTTTACACTAAATTCTTCACATCTTGTTGTCACTTTGGCCAATAATAATTCTTAGCACCCAAATAAATTCTCTCTCATTGAACTTCTTGGAATACATAATTGACTTCCTTTTAACAACATCTCATCTTGGTTTATGAAATCCAACCACTTTGTCTTGTCAAGAGTAATAGTTGATGTACAAACCTTCCATGCTTCACCAAAATTTGGATCCTCTGGATGCAAATTACTGAGTTCCTTGAACCCAACCACCTCAATCTATATTTATTTCAGAAAAAGTTGTCTTCTACTAAGAGCATCTACCACTATGTTAGACTTCCCACTCTTGTGTTTTAAAAAGAATGTATAACTCTACAAAAACTCAACCCACTTCAAATGCCTTTGGTTTAATTTTCCTTGACTACTCAAATATTGTATAGCTTGATGATCAATATACAAAACAAACTTCTTAGGAAGAAGATAGTTTCTCCACTTCTTTAATGCCTAAACTATAACATAAAGTTCCTGATCATAAATAGAATATTTTCTTTTTGCATCATTCAATTTCTCACTAAAATAAGAAACATATCTACCTTCTTGGCTCAAATTAGCCCTATTGTAGTACCACTAGCATCATAGTTTACTTGAAGCACCTTGTTAAAATCTAGAAGTGCTAAAACAGGTTTCTCTATAACTTTCTATCTCAACAAATTAAAACTCTTATCTTCTCCAATAGTCCAATTAAATTACTTCCTATCCCCTCTCATTTTTTTAGTCAAGGGTCCACAAATACTGGTAACACCTCTTATGAAATTTCTATAAAAAATATCCAATCCATAAATATATCTTACCTTAGTAGCACTCTTTGGAATAGGCCATTCAAGGATATCCTTCACTTTTTATAGGTCCATTTTTAGGACTTCTTCTAAGACTACAAATCTTAGGTACACCAACTCCTTCTTCACAAAACCACACTTCTTCAAGTTTATCAACAACTTTTCTTCCCTCAACTTATCAAACACCTTTCAGATATGCATCAAATGCTCCTCCAATGTCTTACTAAAGATCAAAATATCATTTAGGTAAATAATGACAAACTTACCCAGAAACTTCTTCAATAGCTCATTCATGAGCCACATGAAAGTGCTTGGTGCATTGGTTAGCCCAAAAGGCATGAATAGCCATTTGTATAGTCCTTCCCTTGTCTTGAAAGTAATCTTCCACTCATCACCTTCTGTGATGTGAATCTGATGCTATCCACTCATTAGATCTATCTTTGTGAAGTACACAGCTCCACTCAAGTAATCCATAATATCATCTATCCTTGGCAATGGAAATCTGTATTTGATTGTGATCTTTTTAGTAGCTGGAGAATCTGTGCACATCCTCCAACCTCCATTTTTCTTTGGTGCTAATACTACTAGTACAACACATGGACTTAGATTCTCTTGAATCAACCCCTTCAGAAACAACTCATAAACTTATATGTCCAACTCTTCACTTTCTGCTAGTCTCATTCTGTGTGCTGCCTTGTTTGGCAAATAGGCTCCTAGAATCAAATCCATTTGCTGACTAATATTCCTCACTGGGGGTAATCCATCAAGTACATTATCTAACACAATATCAAAAAAATCTCCCAAAATATTCACAACTTCTATAGGAACTTTGTCTACTTATTCTTTACGATCTTTTGGAATTATAACAAAACACATATACTCATGCTTGATACCTCGAAGAAATTCCTTTCCATCATCGTATACAACATGCCTGTCAAACTACCACAACCTACCAAATAGCATATGACATATGTCCATAGGTATAATATCATAATGTACCTCATCTTGGTAGCTTCTAATCTTGAACTTCACTGAGCATTGCTCATTGACCATGACTTTTTGGTCATCTTGCACCCAAGCAATATAGTATGGATGTAGGTGTTTCTGTCTCTTCAGCTTCAAATTTGATACCATCATTTATGATACCAAATTGTTAATACTTCCATCATCAATGATCACATCACAACACTTAGCTTCACATTGCACCTAGCACAAAATAAACTCTACCTTTGATTAGGTACATTCTCACCACTTAGCAGTCCACTCTTTTATTAACTAGGACTTCTCGTCTTTCAACATCTTCATAATGCGATGATCTAGAATCTTCATCAACATGTACAACTCTGGCTTGACCTTTTTTCTTTGATTTTTCCTTCCTCGGTGCTAGGAACATTCAAAATCCCTATTCTCTTCTTCTCCATAGTGGAAGCATTTTCCACAAAAATCTTGTCTTCTTGATCCTTACCCTCTTCCTCTTCCTCTTTGATCTCTATTATTCTGGTCATGGAAAATATTAGAATTTTTTTCCCTCTAGTTCTGACTACTACTTCCAACCTCATCCTTGTTCTTCTGATCATCATTTTGGCCTCCATAAGATCATCCACTAGATCCTCCACCATGACCTCTACCACTATTCTTGTCATCAAAAAAATTTCTTAGCTTCTCCTCAACAATTAGGGAAAATTGGCATGTCTTCTCAATATTGGTCACTCAAACAAGACTCATCTCTTCTTGAGTTTTTGGCTTTAACCCATTAAGATAACATATTACTTTATCCTTATCAACTTTTTCATGGCCAGTTCTAATGAGAACTTGATAGAAATCATCGGTATACTCTTGAACAAATTTTCTTTCTTGCTTCAACCATTGCATTTTCTTCAATAGATCAAGCTCATAATCAATGGGAATGAACTGTCACTTCATTTTAGCTACCATCTAATCGCATCTAGTGATTTTGTCCTTTTCTCTTTTATTTCAAACCAACTAGATCTCATACCACCAAATCTTTACGTGACCCTTCAGTTTGGCCTTCACCAACTTGACCCTATTTAGATCTACAATATATTTGTATTCAAAGTACTCTTCCAGTTCATTGATTAGTTGATCAATTCCTCTCGATTGAGATTTCCCAAAAATGTGGAAATATCTAACTTAGGTCTTTTTCCAATACTCGAAATGGCCTACAAAAGCTTCACCTCCTCTAGGTTAAGAACTTCCTCTACTATAGCTTTGTCTACATTTCCTTCTTCTTCTCTTTCATCCTCAATTTCATCATCTTCTACCAAAAGATTCATTCCTCTATGCATCTATTCTTGTAATGCTTGCATTTGCCTTTGAAGGGTTCTAAAATCCTCAGGTATAACACCTTCAACTCTTCCACCACATTCTCTTCATGGAAATATTTTCATGCTTCTGTTGAAACCCTAGTACAAATTGCCTCATAATCAGCAATCTATGTACATGCTCAGCCCAAACCACTGTTGTGGTGCGAACTGCCTCAAATTTAGAGATTAATCAATACACTTAGGAAATCCAACTCTAATACCACTTAATGAATGGTGCTCCTCTTAATACCATGAACACATAATAGAAATAAAGAATCAACAAAAAATTGTGAGAAAAAAATATGGGCTTCTTATTATTGCCACAAATGCAAAATTATAGAATTTAGAATTACAATATGATTACCCACATGGGGGCCTTCATTATAGTAAACCACAAGACAAAGATGAGAACTATCACCCAAAGGTGTCCTAAAAAATGTTCAAGCATTTCTTAAATAGGCAGTTTTATGCTACTTGGGAAGGTTCTAGATATTCAAATTTAATACCTAGGGCCGAAGAGCCCTAACAATACATATTAAGTCAACCAAATACATGTTTGACATTTATTTTGGATGTTTTGGTCAGCCCAACTTTGAAATACCATAACTCTCAAACTATTACTCCAATTGGCTATTGTAAGCACTTTTCAAAAACCTCAGCTCTTGATATACATATTCAAATTTGTGCAAGTGCCCATCCATGAAGTTTTTAGGCCTCATCCTAGCACTTTAAGGTCTCCAATGGTGAGCCTAAAGTTTATATACCAAATTTGCAAACCAAAAATCTATAATAAATCCACGAATACACATGATATGACACTAAGCCTTAATTCGTAGGTTGATATATCCAAGATGAATATCCACCTCTCAAATTCAAACATTTTGAGCTCATATGACTAATTTACTAAGTATCAAGCCTCCAAAGACAACAGCTTTGCATTAAGGCAACCCTTATTCAAACAACTAAAATAAACTATTTTTGGGTGATGCAAGATTTATCTTACATCCAGGATGCTCCTGCATCACTTAACCACTTCATTGCATCTTAGTATATATTGATAAATCCTTTTGATTACTTAAATTCTTTGGAACTAATGCAAAGGATATTGTTTCAGATATCAGTTCTGCATACCTTTGACTACCTAGTTGGGGGTGATGTGATCACCTAATCTACTGGATAAAGTGACTTCATATGGACTTGATGAGGTGCAATCTTACCTCTTTCTCCATGTCTTTTTTAAATGCATCTTTACCCTAACAGCTTCTACCTTTTTTGGAATCATTGTTCAATGTAGGTAACCGAGTTGGATAATTTTTTCTTACATGGCCAACATTGAGACAACTAAAACATACAATCTCTCCATTCAACCACCTTTTTTAATTGTCTCTAAAGTGAATCCTTAAGTAGTTTTCAATAGCATGACCATATTCATCAAAATAGTGACAACTCTACCTTTTATTGTAATCCCAAAAGTAAGAGTTTCCATTATGATGTAGCTTTGTTTTTTTGTTTGATGTTCACTTAGGTTTTGATTTGCATTCATATGCTTTGTGTCCATAATTATTATAGTTGTAAGAATCTCCTTCAAATCTCTAGATGTTGATGGTCTTTGTCCTACATTCATGTGCCTGATGTCCTTGCTTGTTGCAATTATAGCAATGTCAATTGTATTTTTACTTAGATCTTTGGTTCCCAGTGTGACTTCTATAAATATTTATTGCATATGACCTATTTTGCCACAATAATGACAAGTAGGTTTTTTGATATTTCCCTTATGACTCCTTTGCTCACTACTCTTAGATGATCCACCTTTCTTAGTAGTGGAATATCCCAATCCATCAATATCACTATTTCTTGGTGTGTTCATTTGTTTCTCAAAATACTTTATGGCTTTAATAGGCTCATTAAATCTTTCAATGATTTTTTTTTTCTTCAATTCATTTTGCTGTAAAACATCCCATGACTTCAAGTTTCTTTTGTTTAGTTCTTGATTAGCAAGCATTAGTTACTTCATCATATCCAGTTGGGTATTTGTCAATTTTTTCACATTTGATGACTTAGCCTCAAGTTTTTTAGCTAGTAGTCTTTTTTCTTCTTCAATCATTCCTTTATCTTCTTTAACTTTCTTTTTCAATTCATATATTTCACACAACATTACTAATTGTGCTTCTTGTTCGATTTTCATATTCCTAACTTTTTTATTTAGGGCTTTATTCTTTTCCATCAGATTTTCACTTGCTACATCAAATTCTTTGGAGTTCTTATCCTCAAAAAATCCTCTCATGTCCTCTTTGCATAGTGTGTCATCTTGTTGAATGGACAACTCCTTTCTTCACTTCAATTATTGTTGTAATTCATCTCTTGCCTCCTTTAGCTAATGTAGGGAAACTTGTATTTCAATCTTGTAGTTCTCAATAGTCTTTCCCAATTTATAGACTTCCATCTTTAAGATATTAACTCTCAAGATGTCAAACTTTCCCTTCTAGAGAACAAGGCTCTAATACCAATTGTTGGAAATATAAATGGAAAGGTTTGTTCTAAGAGGGGGGGAGGGGGGTTGAATACACACTTAAAAACTTTAACCATAAAAAAATTCACCATACATCCATCACATATCTTATAAACCAAAAAGCCTAACCATGCATCACATCCATAGTATAATGTAAATCAACACAACACAAAATATTTTTGTTACCCATAAACACTCCAATGAGAAGGCAAGACTAGGGTGGGGTTGACATCCAAAAATGTTCACTACTATAGCAATAAAGTGTAGCCAATTATGGCTACAATGTTTTGATCATAAGATATGATCTATCCTATGGAAGGTCTCTCTTGTTAAAGGCTTACAAAGATAGTGAGGTCTCACCTTGACTAAAGGATTTCAACTCATAATGAAGTAAGCACTCTATTAGGAGATTTACAAAAGTTTGTTAGGACTACTCTATTAAGAGATTTACCTTGTATCACTTATCAAAATGATTTAGTAATTGATCCTTCGGTTGTCACCTCTTTGCTAGATGTCAGATCTCCTCTTTACAATTTATATCTTGATCCTCTTGATTTAATATATCCTCTCTAACCTTTCACTTCTTGTTTTCACAACTGATTTGTTCTCATCAACTAGTTATGTAATAGTGGTCCTTCACTAAAACAACCTTGAAACCTTTATAAGCAACATATGCAACTAGTGTTCTCACTCCATCCATTCTTGCAACAAGGGAAAATGTTTCTCCATAGTCCAGTTCTTCTTCTTGTGAATAGCCTTTGCAAACTAGTCTATCCTTATTTCTTGTGATCTCACCATTTTCATCTAGCTTGTTCCTAAATACCCATTTGGTACCAATCATATTTTTATCAGATGGTCTAGGAACTAGAGTCTAGGTTTTGTTCTTCTCAATTTGATCTATCTCCTCTTCCATAGCTTTATGCCAGTTATCATCTTATAGTGCATCTTTCACAATTTTGGGCTTAATCTTGCTCAACAAACATGATTCATTCCTTAGTCTATTCATTGGCATTGGTCTGGATTCCTTGTTACCAATGATTTGTTCTATAGGGTGATGTCTTCTCACATATTGGGATAGTATTGGTTCTTTCCTTCTTTCCATGTTTGATCCTTCAGCTTTAGAGTCACTATGCACATCTCTATCTAGTATTTCATCATCTCTTTCATGTGTACTAATTTCAGAATTAGAATTGTATTTTCTTCATTCTGCAAGTCAGCTTTTGAATCAAACTTGACATTCACTAGCTATGACTTGGCTGATACTAAAACTTTTTGCTGATTGGTAATTTTATCTTCAGTAGGCATTCCTTCATAGAAGTATGCAAAAGATGTATAATCTTTTGGTTTCTTGGATTCATCAACTTGGACTTCTGCATGCTTATCAAAATTTACATTTTCCCTCTCCACAATCTTTTTAGTGTTAGTATTCAAACACTTATATGCTTTACTTCTAGTGGAGTATCCAAGGAATATGCCTTCATCACTTTTTGCATCAAACTTTCCATTTCTAGTATATTTAAGAATATAGCATTTACAACCAAACACTTTGAAATGTTTCACATTAGGTGAGTGACCATACCATAATTCAAAAGGTGTTGCATTTGTACCTTTCTTGACTTGAACTCGATTTAGGGTGTAAATAGCAATACTTACAGCTTTTCTTCAGTACTTTTGAGTAACATTTTTCTCCATCATCAATGTTCTGGCATAGTCTATCACTAATCTATTCCTTCTTTTTGAAATGCCATTCTATGGGGCAGTTATTAGTGCTGATGTTTGTCTTTTAATTCCTTTGTCATTGTAAAATGTCTCAAATTATTTTGATGTAAACTCTCCTCCTCTGCCTAATCTTAGGCACTTCAAAAAAATTCCTATTTCCTTCTCAACCCTAGCTAAATACCAATTAAATATTTGAAATGCATTATATTTTTTCTTTAAGAACATGGTAGTCATTATCCTAGAGTAGTCATCCACAAACAACATTATGTATTTGTCTCCTTGGAAGCTTTGTACTTCTATTGCACCATATAAGTCTGTATGGACTAGTTCTAATACTTCTTTGGAAGTGTAGACTTTGATTTTGAAACTTGACTTGGTCATCTTTCTTAGTTGACATTGTTTATACATGGTATTTTCAAGCTTCTTCAACTTAGGAAAACCTCTGACTTTCTTCTTTTTGCTAATGCTAATCAAATTATCAAAGTCAACATGACATAGCCTCTTATGCCATAACCAAACATCATCAAATCCAACAATAAGATAGGTTTCATCTTCCATATCTGGATTAAAAAAATTACTCCTAGTTTTCTCTTCTTTTAATATCAAATCTCCATCAGTCTCATAGATTTTGATAGTTTTGTTTTCAAATTCTAATTTGCAACCTACATTGCCTAATTGTGATACACTTAGAAAATTGTAGTTCAATCCTTCAAAATAGAATGCATTATCACATGAAATTTTCTCTATAAGCTTAATAGAACCTTTTCCTTTGATTTGGCATGGAGCATCATTTCCAAATCTAACACTATTTCCATCATATTGGGTAAAGGTAATAAACTTACTTTTGTCTCTTGCCATGTGCTGTGAGCATCCACTATCTATGATCCATTTATCATTCTTGTTCACATGGATTATTAGTGTTGTTGCCTCATCTTCATCTGACTCATCCTTTATGGCTACATAGACTCTGTTATCATCATTTTCATCAGAATCTTCTTCTTCAACAATGTAGCACTTTTTTCCTTTGTCTTTGTAATCTCTACCATCATCTTCTCTTCTATTCTTGTTCTTGTTGGCTTCTCTATAGTTATCCTTTTGTGTGCATCTTGTAGCAATATGTCCTACTTCATTACAATTAAAACAAATGATAGGAAACTTACCTTCGAATTTACCTTTTCCTTTGTGAAATCTTTTTTCTAGTAGTGCTTCCAATTGTTCCACATCTTCTTCATTTGTGTTGCTATCACTGGATGCATACTTTACCTTTTTCTTCTTCTTCTTTGATTTCACCTCTTCAGTGTCTTTCAATGATAGCTTGGCCTTGAAGGAAGATTCAAGATTCTCAGGTCTGTAGTTATCAAAATTGGACAACTTAAATGTAGTGAGTCTTCCTACTATTCCTTCAAAAGTTAGCTAGTTTCTTGGTACACACCTTAACTCTTGGATAACTGAAACTCTAATAGCATAGATAGTGAGTAGGGTTCTTAAGTATTTTCTATTAATAGTGTCATCCTCTAAATGACCACCCAAACTTCTTATTGCACTTAGTACTTCTTTCATTCTGGAGGCATATTGAGTAGCATTCTCACCTTCCTCCATTTTCATGTCATCAAACTTTCCTCTGAGGCTTTCTCTTTTTGCTCTTTGAACATTCTGATCTCCTCAATAGATATTAGTCAAGGCTTTCCACATCTTGAATGCAGAGTCACATCTTTTGATGTCATCAAATTCAGCATAGTTTAGGGCAGAGGCAATCTCCAAGATTTCCTTATTGTGCTCCTTCTTTTTCTTCATATCTTTTGTAGTGGGTATAGTTAGATCAACATGTTCTACTCCAATTGATGTTTGTGCATGGTCACTTATTGATCCAAGGTGTAGCTTCATCAGCTTTTGCCATGTAGTGAAGTTATCTTTGTTGAGCTTGGGAACTTCTCTCTTAGACATCTTGATCTTCCTGCGTCTAGTACCTTTAGACTAAATCAGCAGATGGCTCTGGTACCAATTGTTAGAAATGCTTTAGAATAATTGAGACGGGGGTTGAATTAGTTATTCAAGCTCCAAATATCTAATTAAAAATTTTTCATCAAGTAAAGTGAGCCCATTAAACTATTCATGCATCCAAGCTTAAACATTCCTACTTTTTAGCAAGTTACTATAAAAGCAACATGTAAGCATAACACATGAAAGATCAACACATAACACAATGACTTATGTGGAAACCCAATTTTGGAAATACCACTAGTAACATTCTACTCAATTCTTAGTCTTCTGAAGTGATTCCCTACGAAAGGTCTGCCCTGTTAAAGACTACAACACACTATTAAATGTGATCTGGTTAAAGGATTTAATTGGCCTATTATAAGTGGGCTTGTTTAGAGAACCTTAGAACATTCACTTGGAATGTCAACCTATCAAAGGATTTACAAATGGTTGTTAAACCAACCTAATTCTATACGATTTTACCCTAGCTGACACAATTGTTAGAAAGTAACAACAAGGGCTTTTGACCTGATACAACTCACAACTTTACTTGCAGATTTTAGATCTCTATTTAGCTCATAACATTTCCTGGCTTTCAGTCTCTACAACTCTGACAATTTGTTCTTTTTTCAAGATTTTTCTCCTTGAGTCTCCATGTTTGACATACCAGTGTAATCTCCTATATGGCCACTTATCGAAGCAATCACTATGCTCTATTCTTCCTTCTTCTTGATTTCTTCTCCTTGACACTCTTTAACAACTTTGACCTAGCACCTCTAAAATCTTTGCTTTTGAATCCTTAAATAGAAGTCTGGAATCCTCTTTCCCTCTCAAATCTTCCCATTCTTTCTTCTAGATCGAATGGAATAAGTAGGATTCAATGAATCTACCTCATATCTTGTTTCTTCTAAAAACATCATGAAGAATCCTCCTCAATTCACCTAAAAATGGTTTGTCTAAAATTCTATGCCACCAGCTCATCATCCTTATCCTCCATCTGGTTAACAAAATTTAAGGTAAATAACTTGTTGGCTCAGATTTGATGGATTTTTGACTTTTCACATAATGCAGCAGCTTGGCACTATTGAAATTTTGGTGCTCAGTACATACTGTATTACTCAGCATCCACTAAGTTTTCTGATGCTCAACTCCTAAACTTTTCTTGGCTCCTTCTATATCACTTGGCACACACTAGATTTTGTATCTACTCGATACTAACTAAAAATTTGCTCAGCATGAACTAGCTTGCTCGACACTCAATAATGAACTTAGTTAAGCCTTGCAGACAACTTTGTTACAATTTATTCTTCGAATCTTTCTACGTGTGGCCAACCTCTGTATCTTTAAGTGTATTATCAATAAATCATTTTAGCATTTTCTTAAATTATCCTTGTACTTCATTATAAAACCATAACTCAACCTTTCCCTAAGGTACTTTTGTTACATCTTGTTGATTAAATCCCCTTCATCAATCAACTAAGTGATAGTACTTGGATCTTATAAGAAATTATCATTCTAGCAAATAGCAGGTTTGACATTAGTGACAAAACAATGAATGAAAACATTTCTTTATTAAAAATCTCCCTCTTTCCAAACAATCTTCTTTGTTCTTCAGCAATGATCTTTTTCAATCAGATTTCCAACAATATAGATATATATATTTACATATATTCCTTATATATACATATATGCAATAAGTTATCATTTTATATTCCTTATTGAAACAATAATCTATTTTGTTGGACTAGTGTTTGTATGTAATTATTTATTTTCACTTCCCTTATCTTAAAGTCTATTTAATTCTTAGTCCTTGTCGCTTGATTTTTTCTTTTAATTTTCTCTAGAATTTTAGTTGTTGCTATTTGAAGATTTTTACTTGGATGGTCCTTCCTATTATATTATCATTCCAATGACTTTTGTCCATTTCAATTATCAAGTTGAATGTATATTAGATTGAGCTATTATTTCCTCTATGTTCAATTGTATCTTCTTTAGGCTATGTAAGCCTTTCTAATATCATCAATATTGTTATTTTTCTCTCCACATTTGATTTTAACTATTTTTTAATGCTAATGTATAGGATTTTGATGTTTTTATCAGTGATCTTCATATAGTTGTCTTGATATTTTTCTGTATGCTCCTTATTGTTGATTGGCCTTCTATTAAGTGTTATAAGTTCTTTTTCTCTATCATTGGGTTATCAACTCATTTCAAATCCCTATTATTAATCCAAATTCTACCTTGCAACATGCATTTTTCTTCCTTCTGATTGAGTATTTCCATGTTGACGTTTAATAGCTTCACTCAGATAAACCTTTATATATAACTATATAAATTTTCTCCATTTCAATTATCAAGTTGAATGTATATTATATTGAACTATTATTTCCTCCATGTTCAATTGTACCTTCTTTAGGCTATGTAAGCCTTTAGATAATATCATCAATATTGTTATTTTTCTCTCCACATATGATGATAACTATTTTTTTAATGCAAATGTATATGATTTTGATGTTTTTATAAGTGATCTTCATATAGTTTCCTTTATGTTTTTCTTATGCTCCTCGTTATTCACTAGCCTTCTATCAAGTGTTATTAGATCTTTTCCTTTATCATTGGGTTATCAACTCCTATCAAATCCCTATTATTTATCCAAATTATGCCATGCAACATTCTTTTTTCTTCTTTCTAATTGTGTATCTTCCATGTCGATATTTAGTAGCTTCATTTAGATAAATATTTTCTATATATAAATATGAGAGGATGTTGCATTTGTAAAACACATACTGAATTCATGAAAATGTTATTACATTTGTAGCGATCTGGAAAAGTAACATGATATCAGAGCCAACTGCAAATATTATTAAAGATATTGAATAAAATATAACTTTAGCAGCACAAACATGGCACTGTAGTGATTCATCACAAATCATGCTATGTGGATATTTGTAGACTTTGGAGTGAGGAATATTGTCTTCCAGATCTTGAGAAGAAAGGGTGGAAACTTATAATCAAAGCACAATGGGGAAGATGTAGAGAAATGAAAATAATGGAAATATGAACTTATAATATTCAAGCCTAGCATACGTGGGTCACAATATCATTGCTAAATGAACCTCTCTGTACATGCATTCTTGAAGAATCTTTGATATGTCTAGTCTTTATTTTGTTGTGGGTGGATTAAGCAAAAAAATCTCTTTGATCATACTAGCAATGACAACATTTGTAAAAAAAAAGTTTTGATGTGAGAAAAAAATAGAATTTATATGTTTTATGAGAAATCCTTCATCTGAGGTTGGCATGAGGTATATTATAAACTTTAAACACAAGTATGAGATCAGAGGTTCTATAGCACTAGATTGACCTCATAAAAGGAGAAAACCATGGAAATTGTAAACAAAGTGGTTACTCCAGTAATTTGTGGGATGTGGTTTTTCTAAGGGTACACATTGAAACCATTTTTTTCTTCCATCAACCATGAGACTTCTTACCTTGGGTGCAGGATCCATTCACTTCAGTGCTTAGTAATCTCATTTTGTAAAACTTTGATCTATGTAGTCGAATGCTTCAGAAATGGAGAAGTGCCTGTTGGATTTTGCTCATGGACAAGTGGAAGAACCAATAGAAATTAGAAGAGTTTTTAAATATCTTGTGAGAGGAATTAATTTTCAAGTCAAAACATGAGGTAACGGTATATTATTAAGGTTTTGGCATATTTGAGAAGGATAAGATTTTTTTTGGTTGACATCTATAAAGAATGAAGAATATGTAGTTAATTCTATGATTTTGAACCCATCATCAATTTTCTCTATGTGGCAATGGGAATGGACTTTGTTAAACTGTGTTGGAGTCTTCTATAGGAGCTTGTCATTTCAATAGAACCCATTTTTTAGTTCCAAATCCAAGCTTACCTTTCTTTGTAAAGAAAATATATGCAAAGTTTTAGTCTTCTAGGCTTCATCCAAAAAACCATAATGAAAGGTGAAAGCTCGAATATGAAATGACAATTTAGATGCCACATTTATACTAAAACAAGCATCCATGATATTTTGGAAAGGTTTTTTGTATGGATAATGCCAATTAGTTTAGCACCATGGGAGAAGGTTGCAATGATGGAGGTGCTAGTTTTGGTGTGGGGTGATTAATAATGAACTATTTGTAGAACTCTTTAGCGAGTTAAATATTTGAATCTTGCGCAAATGTTGCACAAAAGGATTCTAAATAGATATGTATATTCATGAATTTTCTATATTAATGGTGTTGGATAAGAATCAATGAGTAATATTGATGAGGGGTCAAGATAATATTAAAGAAAGGAAGAGCCTATAAGTAGGGTGGAAGAATGCATGGAGACAGAGAGGAGCATAATACCACCAAGTGGGTGATGCGGTATTAAAATGAGGCCCCACACATACAATGGAATAGGTCAAAGCGATGAAAATGACATAGTTGCGAGTGGGACCTACCTCCTAAGCCAATTCAAACACAATATATATATGATATTTTTTGATAATGTTAGATGGAAATCACTTATTTCAGACCTTGTGATATTTGATATTGTTTGAATTGACACATTGGTGATTGTTAAATTAAGTTGAAATATCATGATAGATATCTATGCAAATATTATTTGGTATTGGGTGGATTGATGCATTGGTGATTGTTAAATGAAGGTTGAAGACTATTTAGTAAAGTTGAAAACACATTCTAGAAATGAATAGTAGGTGTTTGAATCTCATAATGGAGAGAACCAATTTTAGTAGTTCTATTACTAGGATTGAATCAAAAGGTTATACTCTATCAATGTGATAATGTTTGTGAAATGTTTAAAAGGAATCATTAGCTTCTTCATATCATAGGACAAACATATTCTAATTACCATTACATTCTGAAGATTTTGAAGCTATGTATCAAGTAGTTCAAGTTGAGCAAATAATTGTCCTTTTAGTAGTAATACAATAACAACAACTACTTTGGGAATTAGTTTTGTTGGTAGAGAAGAAGGATGAACTTCCTAACTTTAAGTAAATATATCTTTTGGATTGATTCATAGCTAGAGATGACTTCTTGTTTTCTTTGCTTGAGAAATTCCTCCAAGATCAGAGAAGACTTGCTAGATTTCAACAATAGATATATTCAAACAATAAAAAGTTTTTTGGTGATGGAGTGAAATGATAACAAGTAGAATCTATCCATGCTTTGACTAATATTGTTTTGTGTACTTCTAGAGATATGTGCTTCAAAAATGCATGAAGGACATGTGGAGTGCAAGATCCTTTGCATGATTTAAATGTGAAGCAGTTGAGTGGAGATTTTACATTGTGGGGGGAATAACCATTGTTTCATTTCTATTATTTGATATATACTTATATGGAGGAATTTACTGATTTGATACATATAGACCTTCATTGGATCTACTTGTATCAAGGATGTTGATGTGCAGATAAGTATTTATTATCATTTAGTATTATATTTATATAATCATTGAAATAGCTCCCTTACTCGTATTTCTATATGAGCATTTTCCTTGATCTTCTTGTTCGAGAATGTTATTGCAGGAAAAGGGAGATTGATATCAGATTCAGAAGGAATTTGACACTTCTTCAAAGACAACTTTGGATGAGGAGTTTAGGACATTGATATATAGAGGGATCTTGACATTTCATTAGAGACAACCTTAAAAGAAAGTGAGTAGATAGATGACATGATTTAGTCAACCTTAGGTGATCTTGACCATATCACTTTAGAGGGAGTAAAGCATATTGTGATGGTTTCTCCACTGATCAATAAAGTGTAGCAGTCAAGAGGATTGTGATTCATGAATATACATCATGACCATGTAATTTTAATGGGCTGCCCACTATGTACATCATGAGGAAGTGACAACTTCCAAATGATTATCAATTGTATTTGAAGAAGTTATTAAAAGGTGATGACCTTACAATAACTTGTATCATGATATACATTTTTTGTAAATGTTAAAATAAATCATTAAAATTATTTATCTTATAAATAAACAACTAAGTGTTAGATGTCATTAATTTGGCTATCCACAAGTTGTTTGTATAGATACATATTAAGTAATTGGTGAATACTTGACCTTGATATTCCCAATAGGTCATTACCACATTGGGCACTTGGGGAATATCATTTAGTTGATGTTCTAATAGGAAAATACTCTAAGTAATTGGTAAATATCATTTGATTGGTGCTCTGATAGGCCAATACTCATCTTATCTAATATGATATCGAAAGTGTATTTGGTGAATGTCATTTGTTAACATTATAATATGCCAATACCCATATGATATCATATAATGAATATTTTTTAATCAAATACCTCCTTGATGTGTGACTTCCTAATATTAAAATTGTTGTAATATTTATCTTGTATTTATCCTCCCTAGTTAAAAGGGAGTATTGATGTTTAATAGCTTTAGTCAGATAAACCTTTATATATAATTATATAAGAGACATAATTTAATAATAATTGGTCAATTTATGATCTTTTTTCAATATAAATATGATATGATATTGTAATTGAAAAAAACATATCAAATTCATCGCAATTGTATTACATTTGTAGTAATCTAGAAAAAAATTATTCCCAAAGTAGCTTCCTACTGCCTTTTAATAATAATTGGTATAATGATGTTCTGCTTATGAATAGACATGCATCAAACTATGCTCAAGGTAATGAATGATGACTACATCAAAGTTATTTTACTTTTTAAAAATTTCTCTCTAATCAATATCAACTATAATGTGTTAATGAAAACTTAATTTTTCAGTGAATTCTCTTGTCACCTTTACTAAAAATGATTTCTTTTTATAGTATTTTCTCCACTATTGTTTGAATGCCTAAATTTCATATGTATTGGAAATGACTACCAAAGGATTAAATTTTACTGATGCTATGTCTTCATTGTATGTAAGTTGATTTCAATATTGTAATGACTAGATTGTATATTCATTCCCCCCCACCCCCCCCCCCCATTCTAGGTGTGTAAATTATGCCACCTATTTTTGGGACACACCAGTTGAGGAAGATGTAACTAAAATTTAAGGCTATTTATTTCAGTTGGTGATTAATGAAATTTTTGGACAAGTTATCCAAGGATGTACCAGTAGGAAGAAATGATGCTAGTTTATTCTAGGAGGTTAGAATAAAAATCATATACTTTTTGTACTCTCGTTGCCTAGCAAATTAGCCTATTTTCAATTTATTGTAGATATTGTGCATGTTTAGAAGACCAATTTGATCTTCAATTTTATTAATCTTGATGTTGCTATACACCAACTAATTTTAGGCACTAAGATCATAGTAGTACTTAAAAATTTTAGTTCTATATTCATTTTGTGCAGATTAATGGATTTTGATTCAATCATATTGCACCTAGATATTGTGACGTAAGAAGAAGGATTCATGAATTTTCACCCAATCATTTACTACTTGGAATGTATAATGGCACTAGTATATGTTATAAAACTTATAACAATTAGAAAACAATATAATGAAAATCCTACCAAGATTATAGGGTAGAAGGGTGTACTAGATTTTGTAGTAGAAATTTATACTATTGGAAACCAATAACATTTAATCACATGTACTCTACAAAATACAAGATATAAGAACAAAACCATTAATTCTAACCATTTATAAAGGAAAATTGAGCAGTATATAAATCATAAGTAAATGAGAACACTTTATGTTTAAACATAATGTAAAAATGTCTATGCTTTAGGTCTAAGCAACATCAACCAAAATATTCTAGATGGCATTTTGTTGTACTAAAAAATTGTCGATATTGAGTTATATTCTATAGTTTTATCAGAATCGGATCTTCCAAATAAAAGGAATTGTTTTAGTTTGGTTTTAGAGTATCTATATGTACATGTTTTCTTGCCTTAAGGGATTATTTCAACCAGCATGGTAGTTTTTCAACAATTTGTTTGACTATAGAACAATGCCATCTAATGGTTGGAACTTTATGTACTCCTTTTTTTGTATACATTTAGAATTATTTAATAAATTAATGCAATATAACGAAAGAAACAATAGAAAATGCTTTGAATTTTATTTATCAATTTTCATTATTTAATCAAGTCAAGTGTTTCCTTGTTGAATGTCTACTCATTGTTATCAACTATTATCTGGAGAGTTAAATTCCTACAACTTTACCAAGGATTTTCTGTCTAGATATTGAAAACTAGAGAATCTCAAATGGAAATTTTCTATAAAGCCTACTATGAAATTTTCCAAAGGAAATTCATCAAGAATAGGTGGCAACAATAGAAGAATGAGTGACCACATTCAACCCATGTTCTCTTTGGGAAAATGTTAGTTCAAAGGAAGTGGCTATAATAGAACTACTTGAAAATATGTCATAAAATGCTATAATTTTATTAGAGAAGCCGCACAATAAGTTTATTATAATAAGGGGAACAATCCACATGTAGTGAATTTGACAGTGAAAATATTCTTTTGATCTTTATATTATGCATTTAAAAACATTATTATTCTTTAAAGGGTACTAGCTCAATTGAAGAGAACATACTTTACAAGTAGGAGGATGATGGTTCGATTTGATCATCCCCTAATATGATTAAATAAACTAATAAATAAACTACCAAATATACTATCAAAAAATCTACAAAACCAACTACCAAATAAGCTACCAAATATACTATTAAACTAACTACCAAATGAACTACCAAATATACTACCAAATCAACTACCAAATATACTATCAAATATACTACCAAATAAACTACTATTTAACAACAATAAACAGCCAATCAACTACCAAATAAATTACTATTTAATGACAATCAACAACTAAATCAGTGATCAAATCAATGACCAAATTAATTATTAAAATAGTTTAGTCAAAATTTGGTTGCTCAAGAATTAACTATCAATAGTCACTTGATCAAAATTGGTCATATATCTACAATTTTAAGTAGTTTATTTAATCATATATTGTTGTTTCTATACTAGTGATAGGAACCCCTTTTTTAGGCCTCTACCTACTCCAAATGATCCAAAGGAGTGGCATTAACCAAAATCAAGAAATAGATTGTCTCCACCATTCATGTTTGCTAATCGTAATAACTTTATTTTTTAGCCTAATCCTATAAGAGACTTCATAGAGAAATGCTCAGTAAACCCTGCTATAAAATTTAGAAATACCAAGTTTAAGAGACATTCTAGGGTTGCTATTCTTGTGCATAGAGTGTATAATGTTATGAGTGGAAATCATTAGATCAAGAATTTATTTTGCCGAGACAAATCCTTTTTTAGGAATGCTATTAATTTTTTTACAGGAAGGGTTGGATTCTATTCACAAGAATGTTAGAGAAGTCTTTATAGATTGCATTACAAAGACTAATTAGTATGAAGTTAGATAAGGCCTTCGAGTGCAAGATTTTCGGAACAAGAATAGTATACTTGTGTTGTTTAATCTCTTGAAGATCTTTCCAAAAAAAAATTAAAAAGGTTGCTAGTAGCTATGGTTGAGTCATTTTTTATAATATCCTTGAAGTTAAGAAAGAAAAATCCATTGAGCGCAAGGTCTTTATAGTATTTTATAGAGAAAATTTCTATTTTTACTTCCTCTCCAAGATTAGGCTTGTAATGGAATCAATATCCTCTTCCTTTCACACACTTGGGAGAGAATGAATAAGGTGCCTTCTTCTCACTAGGTTCACATTCCTTATGGCCCCCATAATCTTCTAAAAAGAAATTAGACACCTATCTCCCTATATTTTCTTATTTTGATAGGATATTGTTGTTTCTATCTTTCAGGGAGGTAATAATATTTCTCTTCCTGATCATGTATAGAGGCATACTTGTGGAAAAATGGATTATTTATGCCACCCCTTATAAGTCATTGAATCATGTACACTTGTTTCAGGTACACTTGTTCTTTATCTAAGATGTCCTTTGATTTAGTATTGCAAACCTTCTCTTCAATCAAAATATCAGTAGATTTATCATTAGCTATTGCCTTGTGAAGAAAGTCGATCTTTTCCTCAATCTCACTTTTTTTCTTAAAATATCTTTGAAGGAACATTTTCTCCAACTAATTACATTTCTCTTTAAGTTCTCCAATTTTTTTGAAAGTTAAAACATAGTCATGTCTTCAACTAAAATTTTTCTCCACTCCTAAAAACACTATTTGAAATCACAGTGAGCCTACCACATAATCTCATAGAAAAAAGATTTCAGGCTACTAAAAAGGACATCAAACCACTTAAAATGGATATGGGTGTGGTAAAAAATATTCATTAGAAGAGCTAACATAGAAGAAGTTATCAACAAATTTAAGCTTGTCAAGATAAGGAGTCTATCTAGCTTGACTTGTAAATGATCCTAACCTTTACTATTGTTTGACCAAGTCAAACAAGTCATGTGAAGGTCCAAATCTAGTAGGTCATTCTTGTTGATAAACTCCACCAGATCTTGCATGTTATCCATGAAACCAACAACACCATGAAGCTTTTCAGAATAAGATAAAAGGAAATATAAATCACCCATGTACATTTTATTCATGTTACTAGTCATGTAAGTTCAAATTTCTTCTCTAGTTGCCACCCTTCCTTCCCTAATGTTCAAAGCATAAATATTCATAATATACTAATTTAAGTTGTTTTTGATATGTTCAATGATTATGGAACTTTTATTCTTTACCATAGTCTTACTCAAGATTCTATTATATTTTCATAGAGTAGCCACCCCTCCTAAAGCACCCTCTCCTTGACTATAACTGGACATAGTGCCAAGCCATATCTTCTTCGCCAACTTAGAAAAAGTATTAGAAGAGATATTCACTTCTTAAATAAGGATAAAATCATTTGTCAAAGATGAAATTGACTCTTTCAAAGAAAAGTGTTTCTAAGGATTGTTCAACCCTCACATATTCCATGAAATAAATTTCATTTGTTACCTTTAGAAGCACTACCAAAGGTCATTTTCCTACAATAATATATCTCCCTTCCATTTTCTTTGTCCTTGTACTCTTGCAAAAGGTTGACGTATTTTGACTTCAAAGCCCTATCAACTTTTCCCCCCCTCTAGTCTTTCTTTTTTAGATTTTTCACTTGCCAGCCTCCCTATGTTGTGGACACAAGGGGGTTGATTAGAACCCCAAAACTTTACCACTTACCAAGTTTTTAAACTCCTTGAGAAGAGAAACCAAGGGAGATGTGAGCCTCAAATCTCCATGAGCCTCGACTCTCCATTAACAGTAGAATCTAGCATTAACATAGATAATAGGTTTTGTTTTCACCCCATTCTGTGTTAACGGTAACAAAATTAGGAACGACCACATTGATCACCACATTAACACATAACCTAATAAGCACCAGTATTGAATTTTGTAAGGTGAAAATATCAACTGATACATAGTGGCCAAAGGATCTCCCTAGCCACCAAAATACTTTCTCATCGCAAAACACAAGAGGAAGGACATGTAATCTTATCCAGACTTGGGCAAACTTACAGAGCTCTATAAAGTAGTCAAACCCCATGTACTAACATTATCTATTGAAAGAGAACATTTTACATAGTACTATGTCCTTAATGGGATCATCTCCATATCCTCCACCAAATAAAATTTGTAAAGAAATAACCTATTTAGTGTGAAAGAGACAACAACACTTCCTTTAAGCTTCCACTTCTACAAAACTCACTTCTTGACCATTTTAGTCAATCATTTGATGGTAATAAAGTTTCCCACCAAGAAAAAATATATAGATGATGAGATACTGTCAAAAACACTATTAGTAATGAATATTTTAGGGCCTTCCACACCTTGGAAAAACTTGGCATCCTCAAGAGAAGGTGGGCCACTAGAACCCACAAAAAGGGCCTCTTTTCAACTAAAAACCTCTCCACCCAAACCAATCTTACTCTTCACCAAAGGAGATGAGGAGGGACCCTTGGATGAAATACCAAAAATTTATAAATTTTCCTTCAATGAGTCCATAGGGGAGTCAAACTAGGTAGAGTCAAACCCCTAACCAAAATAATAGGTCCAAAATATTTTGGATCAACTTCCCCAAGTGGTCCCCCTAGTTGGAATTAAACACCAAGAAGAGATCTCAACAACCAAAGGGAACTAGATTAAAGACCAAAAATCCCTCACAGTTCATGTAATCATAGACAAATTCAAAATAAAAAAGAAGCAAGAAAACCAAGTTATAGCTCAACATCTTAACTATATTGACATATAAGACAAGTAAATTCTTTGGTGAAAATTTGTTTTCTCCAAAGGATTTAAGGAATGAAATTGCAAAAGAAAAGGTTAATTGTGACATGAAAAATATGTTGGCTTTTTCAAAATTGCCATATTTTCAAATCTCTTGATATTATTGAAGTCTTATTTACATCATTTTGTCTTTAAGTTTAAATAATTTTTGATGTTAAAACTTTCAATAATATTTTTGGTAATTGGTTGTTGAGTGTCTATTTATTGGACAATGTTTCATTATATATATATAAATATATATATATATATATATATATATATATATATATATATATATATATATATATATATATATATATATATATATATATATATATATAGGTAGTAATTTTTAGCTATAGATACTCTTCTGAATAAATTGGTTTTAGTCTTTTATAGTTGCAAATAGCCTCTCAAATACTATGTTAAAGGTTTTTTGGTTTTTTCTTTAATTTAAGTATTTTTAATTTTAGTATAATGAAAAGTTTAGGATCACAAATGTTTGTGGTTGTATATAAATAGTGTGAAAATATTACTTTAAATTGTACAACATACAATTTTAATATTTGTACTACTCACATGTGTATAATTAACATGTTTCTCCTCTTGGTCATTGTTAATCTCAATAGTCAGTAAAAATACTTCCAAACATTGCCAATCATGTACTCACTATTTCTATATTGGTCACGACTTATATATGTGCATTCTTTGTTTACTTTAGTTGGTTTTAGATAGACATATTTAAAAGAATGACATTTGGATTGAATTAATTGTGTATATATGTGGTGACATTATTTTCTGTTTATCTTTTATTATAACCAATAACATAACAAATGATATGCTCTCCTAAGATTTTTGTTTAGTTTTTTAATCACCACAAAAAGTTAAGTGTATTTTTTTACAATTTTTTGAAGCAGAGAGATTGTAGACATGAAATCTAAGAGTGCTCCACTTAGAAATGATTCAAAATAGATAAGTAATAAAATTTTAATTTTAAAGTGTCTTGAAAATATTATTATTTTGAAAAAAGTAACTTTTTCAAAATTTGATAAGCAAGTCAAAATCTATGTTAAACGTCATACTCATAGTTTTTTTAATCAAAATTGTGCATATTTAAAAAAGAAATTAGAGATGAAAATCTCAATATAGTTAGAATTGAAAAAATATTATATGGATGGATAGCATACAATTTTGTGTGATCTTTTTGTGTGATTTTTTTATTGTTTAAATAAACATACACAAATGACTGATTAAGGCCATAGATGGATAAAAGTAATTTGTTAACATGTTTGTTAGAAACCACTTCTCATGATTATTTCAATCATCTAAGTTTTTGGGTTGAATGCCAAAGGAAAAACAAAGCCTCAGAATTGTTGTTATCTAATGTAATAAAAAAGGTGCACATCATAAATAACACATGTTATATATGTTAAAAATTTTGTATAATATGAAATTTTGACACATTTCCTTTAGGATACTCGAACCTCACATTCTATTATATATAAATTAATAGATCTAGCTATAATTGGAGGGGTAGTAATGCATGCACAAGCCAAGAACCTACTATGAAATATAAGCTAAGCTCTTGAAAAATGGATTAAGATTTTGTCCTATCTCATCATATTAGGACTCTTAACCATGAAAACTTCTTTCTTCGAGCCCTATCTCTCAAAAAGAATTGAATTTGAGATTGGGATGAAAAAAATATTGATGTGAATTATAATTGATTTAGAGAAAATGACTTCCATTTTCCCCCTTTGAGTCTAACTATATCTCGAGTGGGAAGGTAATTGATGTTGGCACCTTAAATTAGTCTCCTCTCAAGGTGCAAGGGTATTGTCTCAAGTACTAAAATTATGATGGTTTTTTAATTTCATAATGTTTAACATAAATGTTAACATTTAAAAATTTAAATATATTTATTTTAAAAATATATATAATATGATATATAATTTTATAATGTTAAATACTATAATGTTAAAAAGATTTTTGTGGATATATTCTTAAATTAAAATTATGATTACTTAATTTTGTGATGCAAAATATATTGAATTTTTAAAAAAATCTTATTTCAATTATTACAATTATATAGGCTTCTTATTTTTATAACTTTTAATATAAATCTTACTGGACCTAGAGCCCCCCCCCCAGTCTTCCCATAGTGGTTCTCTTATGGAGAGGAAAAAGAAAGATAAGGAGAAAGAGTTGGAGGACTCTAAGGATGAGGGGAGAAGTGGTAGGTGGAGGTCCACAAGAATTGCTAAGTCCAATGCAAAAAGGAAGTTGAAGTATGGGACCTCACAGGAGGAGGTGGAGGTCTCAGACTCCTCAATGTCTAGCTCAAGAGGTGTGACTGAAGGTGGGAAAGAGATGACACATGTGTCAAATTCCATTGCACTAGGGTGTGTGGACCTCACGCAAGACCAATTTCTTGACACGGTAGAAAGAGAGCCCTCCCCCATGAAAATGTCCTCACTAGTTAAGGCTAAAACCAAAGACAATGTTTTCCCTAACACCCCAATTTTGCAAGAAGTTTCTAAGGATCAGGTGGATGGTAACCAGCATGGAATGCGGGAGACCCCTGCGGAGGCTTAGAAACTGACTGATAAAGAGTTGAGGGAGAGATTCTATGCCCTAGAGGAAAGAGTGAGACGTCTAGCCAAATTCACAATCAAGGTGGCACATATTGCAGCTACCACCTTGCACCTACTAAAGGACAACCAGGAAGGCGATCTAATCAATGGGGATTCTAGAATGTTGTTTGATTTCCTAGTTGACGACTAGGGTAACATCCTCCTCAAGGGGAAGGATGAAAAGAAGCCCAATTAGGGTCATTTCCTCTTTTTTCCTTATGTTTATCATTTGTTGGTTTATGAACTTTGTTAATTTTTAGGTGGTTGTGCCTTTGTTTAAAAAATTTTATAGTTTATGTTGTTATGGTATAGAAAATAGTAGTTTAATGACCACCAAAACTCTTATTCTCATCTATTCGATTAATATTTTTGTGATTGTAAGCATGAGAGGGTAATTTTGTCTGGTGGTTATCTGCTGGTTTTTTATTAGTTTGATTGTTGTAAGGGCCAGCCCCCTTGTTTGGTTGTTTTATAATTCAAAAACATTTAATCATTGAAATATTCTTATTTTAAAAAATTATGTAATATTACATATATCTATATCGTGATATATAGTATGATGTATGTTAAAAGATAGTATGGATGCATTCTTATTTAAAAACTATGATTACTTAAATTTGTGATGGAAAAGAGATTGAATTGAAAAATAATATTGTATCAAGTATGAGAATTGTGTAGGCTTTTTATTTTCCTAATGTTTAATATAAATAAATTTAAAAATTAATGTTGGATTATAGCTCTAGAAGCTACATAGAAAAGCAAGATAGTCATACATTCATAATGTTTGATGTTATTAGTAGAGGGGGTTTTAACACTTGGAAATAATAAATAATAATGTTACACAAAGGTTGAAAATGCAATTATATCCACAAACCCTATACACCTATGTCTTTAGAACAAGAGAAAAAAATTAATGAAATCTCATTATATAACATATGGTCCATTTTTTAGCTCTGGCATAATATAAAGTTTATTTTGCTCTGCTTCAACTAAGAAACAACAACATAATACCAAATTTTCATTGAAAAAATTCAAGCAAAGTAAAATTTTATCTCCGCTTCAACCAAGAACCAACAACATAATACCAAGTTTTCATAGAAGCACTTCAAGAAAAGTAAAAGTTTATTTCTTGCAATTGCAATATCATGCAAATATTTATCACTTAGAAAACTACAATATTTTAAAATAAAATAATATTATATTGTGTAAAAAAGTATAAACAATCTGTAATGATATATCCATTCAAGATCCAAAATAATGCACCATTTCTATGGATGCAATTCAAGATAAGAACCATTATTAGAACAAAAGGTCTCATAAGGGAATTTATAGATAATAGACACAATTATTACTAAAAAGTGTACACTCTTAAAAACAATTAATTCACACCTCACATTATATGATTTTTTAAAAAAAATTCATAAGACAATATAAGTTATTTTGAGCACCAATAGAATTTGAAGTTTCTATGGCTCCACTTCAAGTGGGAACAAGGATTTTGTAAATTAACATAAGCTAGGACTAAATATTTTCTTCTACTTTTTGACACAATAAGAATTTTCTATGGTTGCACTTCTAACAAGAACCAACAAAATAATTCAAAGTCTCTATATAAGCACTTTAACCTAAGTAAAATATATATATATATATATATATATATATATATATATATATATATATATATATATATATATATATATATATATATATATATATATATATATATATATATATATATATATATATATATATATATATATATATATATATTATTGTATTGTATAAATACATACACATGATCTACAATGACATGTTCTTTTGAGATTCAACATAATATATAGTTTATATGGATGAAATTCAAGTTAAAATCCACATCAAGAATAGCAAGTTCTTTAGGACAATGATCAAGACTGTGAATTGCTCAGTATGGGTGAATGGTTCACCCTGGGGAAACTTTGATGTGGAAAGGGGTTTGAGGCATGGGGATCTTATTTCACCATACATGTTCATCATGGTTGTGGAAGTTCTAAGAAGAGCATTCTTGAGAATGGTCGAAAGGGGAGATATCAAAGGTATTAAATTGGCCACCTCCCTCTCGGCAGAGGTTATACAAAAATTTGTGGATGATAACTTCTTGAGTGGGGATTCTTTGGTGTATGAAGCTAGAGCTTGGAAATAGATTTTGGAGACCTACACAGTTAATGCTAGCCAAAAAATCAATCGAGATAAAAGTAAGGTGTTCTTCTTCAATAAAGAGCCTAATATCCGGAGAATGGTGCTTTATATTCTGGGGTGCAATATGGCCTTCCTCATAGATACTTATTTGTGTCTTCCACTAACTGTTAAAAAGGTAACTAGTCAATTTTGGAATAGTATACTTGAAAAAATGCAAAAGAAGTAGATTGGATGGAAGGGAAAACTCTTGATTAGCAAGGGAAAGATCCAACTTCTTCTTTCCTCCCTCCACAGTATCATTGTTTACTTTCTATCCCTTTTTAAAATCTCACAGGCTATGGTGAAGAAATTGGAGAGAATTCAAAGAAACTTTGTGTGGTCGGGTGTAGAGGAGAAGGGCAGATTGAGCCTATTGAGTTGGGATATTGTGTGTAAACCTAAATGTAAAGTAGGGTTAGGAATAAAAAGGATAACTATTTCAAATAAATCTCTCCTTACTAAGGTGGGCTAGAAGTTAGTGAAAGATAAAGCTAGTTGGTGTAGGATCCTCAAAGCAAAGTACCTTGGGAATCTAAAGTTTGTTTATTTTATTTCAGAGAATGATCTTTCATCAGAGTCTAGGGTGTGGGTAAAAGTCATCAAGAATAGAAGTTTTCTTAGGGAAGTGGTGAGAGGGTTACTAGGTGAGGGTAGTAAAATCAATTATGGGATGATTCTTGGGTGGATGGTAAACTGGTACATCGTTCAAAATTTGGACTTCTTAGGGATTATCTCTAGTCAATGATGGGAAATAAGGTGATGGATTATATTAAAGCTGAGGTGGAGGAAATTATAGTTGGCTTAGAGAAATGATAGTGTGGGGAACCTGGTGGGGGACCTTGAGGAGTTTCCTAAAGGGTACATAATTCCAAGGGTGACATGAGAGGATACTATCAAATTGAGGGCATCATCATTGAGTAAATTCTCAATTGGCTCCATTTATAGGATTCTTTTAGAGAAGGATATGGCTCCTAATTATTGGCAAATGATTTGGCTTAGACAATTGATTCCAAAAGTCAATAACTTATGGTGGGTCACCATGCATGGGAAGATTCTAACAATTGACAACCTTAGAAAAAGAGGCTTCCAAATACCTAATAGATGTTATCTATGTAAAGAGGAGGAAGAGAGTATTCCCCACATCTTCTTGGATTGTAGCTTCACTATAAATATTTGGGGAAGGATTCTCTAGATGTTTGGGGTGGAGTGCATCTTTTATATGGGGATATAAAATTTTGTTGTGAATTGGCAGTGCCCTTCCACCACCCTCTCCTCATCCAAACATGGAATGTGATTCACCCCATGTCTACTGGGGTATTTGGAAGGAAAGAAATAATAGGGTCTTCATAAGTGAAGGAAGGAAGGAGGAGGTTGTAATGGGATTGATTGTTAAATTGATTGTGGAGAACATGCAGAATAACAAGTGGAAGAAATTGTTGTCCCTCCCCATGCTTAGTTAATAGAGGATTTCTGAGAATTGGAAATTTGAGGAGGGATTTATGGAGGTTGACAATTCAAAAAAGCAAGCCAAAGCAAGGACAAAATGGTGGCCTCCAAAGGAAAATTGTGTCAAGATAAACTTTGATAGAGCTGCGAGAGGAGATGAGTCTACGGGATGTGGTATGGTAAGAGATAGTGATGGTAGAATGTTATTGTCGTATGTTAGTAATTTAGGTAAGGCTTCAAATAATGTTTCTAAGGGTATGAAACTCCTTTGGGGCCTAAAACTGATCATTGGAATTGGGTGGGAGAATATGGTTACTGAAGGAGACTCGAAGGTTATCATATACATAGTGAAGGGTCTTATAAAAGTGGGTTGGGTGTTTAGAAGGGTAACTAAAAAGGTGTGGCATTTATTAATGACCCTAAAGGAATATGACCTGCAACATATTTACCAGGAGGGGAATGCGGTGGAAAACACGATGGTTATGATAGGTCGAAAGAAGCATGGCTTACCTTTTTTGAGGGATGTTGGGGCATTACCAAATTTGGTAATACCTTTGATGAATAAAGATAACCACTCATGATTGGGTCTATGTCAAGTGGATTTATTGATTATGGGGACAACTCAGTGCTTAGTCAACTGATGGGGTTGGACCACTGCAGAGAGATGGCGAGAATTTATGGAAAGAGTACTCCCAATAATAAAGATGTGAGTTTCAATAGGGGAAGAAAATCAAAGTAAGATTTGAGTGTAAGTTTTATGATTTTTCTTATAATGAACTTATATCTGATGTCGAGTAATGATTCAAAATTCAAATGGCATCTTGTTCTTGTTGGTGATGAGACAGTGTGGAATAGGGGAGTGGCAGATGGCATGTGTTAACAAGGCCAAGTAAAAACATGGGGTTTCATGACATTAAATGCATTTATGTGTATAAGTTTTATTCTATGCAGCTTCCTTTTTTATCTAATTGTTACTATGGTTGCAAGTTTCATTCCTAGCCTAGGACTTAGAAGGGTGTGAGCAGTGTTATGAAGGATATTGCAATGGGAGGCGATCTACTTTAGATTGAACCTTTGTCAATTGAGGATATTGATAAAAAACCTCTCACTTGGTACATTTTAAAGGAGGGGGTCTAGTCTTATTTATGGAGGCAATGAATGCGTATAACGAAAGTTGTTCACATCATTTTATGAATTCTTGGGATGATAGAAGGGTGATGGTGAATGGTGTCACTTTTTAGGTGTGTGAAGAAGTAATTGCTATGGCGAAGAGGATTGCTATGATAGGTAGGAAATAGCAGAAAGTGACTAGGGTTACAAAGAAGACAAGTCTGAACCATTTTTTTAGGAAGAAGAAGAACCTATTTGCCACCGTGGTGGGTTTCTAAAAGATAAAATTTCCAAAGCCCTAGAACAAGGTTTGTTTAGTACTAATGAAATATCTCACTCTTGAAGGGAGGTATGAGGTGTTTTATTATTACTATTTTTGCCTCCTAAACAATTTCAGACATCATGATAGTCTTTACATTCCTATATTTTTAGTGCATGAGTTAGTGGATAGTGTTACAGATGTGAAGGAAGAAATGCAAAAAAGGTACCAATTTTACTATCCTTCACTAGGGTTTGATGTTTTGTCCCTACCATTTTCATTTGGCCCTCTTACCACCTAGAATTGTTGAGGTGGATATCCTTCCTTATCATGAACCTCATCCCGCTCATGTCCTTCTAAGAATTACTGGCCTGAGGGCCACCACCCCCCAACGCTCTCCTAGTGGGTCCCCTACAGAGATTAAGAAGACACTACTGATAACCACTTGGAAGAGGGAAAAAATGGAGAAAGGGAAGGAGAAGGACATGGTGGATTCAAAGGAGGGGACCAAAGGGGGTAGAAGAAGGTCTAGGAGACTTGCCAAAACTAAGGCCAAAAGGAGATTAAAAACCACTACCTCGTAGAAAAATGATGAGTCAAAATATGATGATACACTACCCCCCCCCCCCTTGGCAACAAAAAAAAATGAAATAGAAGATGAGACTTATAGAGTGGAAAAGGAGTAGGATATGGAAATGGAGGTTGATATTTCAGATTCCTTGGTGTTAGGTTGGGGTGAGGAGGAAAAGGAGAGTAAGGAGGTGACTCATGTCCCTGCATCCCTGAATATGGTGGATCTCATGTGGGTTCAATTGTTGGAGATGGTGGATAAGGCCCCCTCTCATGACAATGTCCTCCCTAGCTCACTCAAATTCTAATGGGAAAATTATTTCTAGCTTTGCAATTTTGCAAATTAATGGCATGGATATGGAGAAGTCCAAGTCATGTGGTTCTTTGGAGGAAATGGTGGAAGAACTCAAAATGGAGGTCAAGGAGCTAAGATCGAAAACAATGCTCCTAAAGGAAAGATTTGGCCTTTTGTCCAAATTCAGCATCAAAGTGATACATACAGTAGCAACTACACTACATTTGTTGAAAGACAATCAAGATGAAGATCTGAACCAGGAGAACTCCAAATTGATGTTCAAGTTCTTGGCGAAAGACTGGGCAAATGTCCTCCTCAAAGGAAAAGGGTGATAAAAAGGCTAAATATTGCCTTGTCCCCTACTATGATTTTATGTATTTTTAGTTTTTTTTGTGGATCCCTAACTTGGTTAGTTTTAAGGCAATGTTGCCTTTGTTTATAAACTCTTTATCTTTAAATAGTGTTGGTTATGGTTATTTTAGTAGGATGTCAGGTTTTTTTATGTCTTTCGAGTTATGTCTTTGGTCTGTTAAGCTAGGGTAGGGGGTGTTTCTCTGCTTGGTTGGTGATCTAATGGTAGTTGGAAAACTTGAATTTTTGTAAGGGCAGCCCCTTGTTTTGGCTACTTAATATTTCAAAAATAAGTTCTTTAAAGATATTTTACCTAAGGGATACAAGTATTACTAAAGATGTACACTGTTCAAATAATTTTTTTCATACCTCATCTAATTTTTTTTTTGGAGATTGATCACATAAAGGTTTCTATATAGTCGCCTCACACAAAGAAGCACCAACATAATTTTAAGTTCTCATAGATCCACTTTAAGATAAGGGATGTTGTCTCTTCCTATAGAATTATTCAAATAATGATCTTTTAGATATTTATAGTCTTATCAAAAAATAAAAATTATGTCAAAATCATATAAATTTTTTCAAATAAAAGGGGTAATAACTTTATTGAAAATTAGAGTGGACCATTACAAAGAAACAAAAGGAATAAAGTCCCAAAAACCAACAATTACATAAGAAAAAAATCATCCAGTTATATTTCCATCTCTATCTTCAGCAAGAATTCTCTCCAAATCTTGGTGAAGAACTTGAGGGAACGACTCCCAATCCTCAATTCTCCAGCCAATTAAATGTTCAAAAGTCCATTTTTCCAAGGAATCAGTAGCCTGATTCCACTCCGTTGAAATATGAACAAAGGACTCCATTTCTAACAATGAACTACCCTACAAAATTTGTTGCACAATCATAGCCAAATGCCAACTGACACCCACCACTTTCCACTCTATAAGAAAATTGATCAAAACCTGGGAGTTAGATTCACATTTAATCTTTCTCCACCCCAAATCATGAGCCCTTTCCAAAGCATAGAGAATGTCCATCCCTTCCATAATGTTGATAGTTTGCATCCCTTCATAGATCAAAAAAAAAAAATCATTGATCATAATGTTGATAGTCTACATCCCAAAGCAATCAGATTTCCACAATCCATGAATATTGTATTAATTTCTGGGAAAGATTGTGTAAGAGTTTTACACAATCTTTCACAAAAATTAATACAGTAGTCTACATCCCTTCATGGATCAAAAAGAAAAATATCATCAAACTCATAGAATCCTTGCCAATCCCCCAAATACTAGTAGGACCAGGATTGCCCCTTGAAGATCCATCAGTGTTAATCTTCAAAATCCCATTAGGAGGGAGCTACCAACTACCAACACTTTGAACCTTTTGCTTCACCTTTCGACCTCTCCTGACACACGCAAAATTCATGGAGAACCAATGAATCCCAAATCTCTCCACCACCTCAATATCCTTTCTTTATAAGGGAAAAAATGTTGAGATAATGGGTGTTGCACACATTGCATAATATTTTTATTTTATTATTTTATTTTATTATGTAATGTTGTACCTAGATGGACGTGCAACATGTAAAGATTCCCATGGAATATTCTTGATGAGTTGTATTGTAACATTGTGAAAATATTTCATGTAATTATTTAATATTGGGGAAAATAATTAAATGCCCAATATTAAATGTGGGGTCAGTGGGTTAGGTAGCACATGGTTTATGTAATACCACTTAGTGGTTTTGTGGGACTTGCTACTATATAAGCAGCCACAAGGGTAGTTGTTGTAGAGAGAGAGAGAGTGACAAAGAGAAGACAAAAGGCAAGAGTCGAGCGGGACAAGGCTTGACAGGTTAGCCAAGGGAGCATTTGTGAAGGTTGAAAGCATGGCATGGGATGTGTGGATTCATGCTTGTTCACATAGTTTGCTCGGTTGTGGCTATGGCCATGAAGGCTTCCATGGTTGTATGGCAATGATATTTTTTGTTGAATAATACATGGTGATAGATGCTTTTGGAGGCTGGGTTTTTTCCTCAATGAGGGTTTCCCAGGGTATATCTTGTGTCACATTTTGTGGGTATGTTGTCTATTCTCTTGCATGTGGATTTTAATTTCGTATTTATTTCAGATCTATTATGGGTTATGTGGAAATGGTTATATTCTTTGTTGCCAAGTTTCCTTACAAGTGGTATCAAAGCTATGGTTTTATTATTGTAACCCTAGATTGAATCCATGGGAATGCATGAGAGGATAAAAGAAAGGGCAAGATATATGAATGATTTATTGCAGGTCTAAGGGTTTTGGATTTGCTGTTATGATGGGATGTTAAAATATTTGGGCATGGGAAATTGTTGGACAAAAATATTTTTTCGGATGTTTCATTTTAAATGAGGGTTGTGGGGGGTAGCTTGCAGAAATGACGTCCTAGGTAAAAATAGACCTCACCACTGGATCCGGGTCAACATTTCCATAAATTTTGATATATAATATGCCCTAGTTTGGCCATGTTCAGAGGAAATGAAAGAGTTTTTTAGTTTCAGCCTATGATGGCCATCAAATTTAATCCCGTCAGAATTTTCGTCATTGAAAAAATAAAAAATAAAAAATCGTACTGAAAATGGTAAAAAGACTGTCTTAGTAAAATGGTCATAACTTTCTCTTAGAATATCAGATTTCAGAGTTCTTACAAGCGTTGGAAAGCTAATTCAGAGCACTACAAGATGGTGTAGGTTTGGTTCTATGGTTTTGAAATTTTGTCAGGTTTTCAGAGCCCTAAAGTTAGATGTTTTTTATTTTGAGCACGGATTAGGGCATAACTTGGGCATATGGAGTCGGATTTTGGACTTCGAGTTGTCAACGGAAAGCTCTTGGAGAGCTCTACACATTGGTTCAGATTTGGTGTAGGTTTTGGCATGATTTATTTGTTGATATATTGATTTGAATAGTTTATAGATATTTTTTGACTATGGTAACATTGTGAGTTTATGGCATTGGAGATTTAAGATTTGATGTCATTATATACTCAGTTCATATTTTAGTTTGTTCTCATGATGATATGGTTATCAATGTTTGGATTTGGATATGCATGATGACTTGTTGGGTCTACAAGTTGTGCAGTGTTGTAAGCGGTCTATACTTACAGGTTGCATTTATAGCTTGGTTATGGGTTGTCTTTGCCCATTGATCTTTCATTATTGGTGCATATTCAGATTGGTGGCTTGGATTTGGGTTGTCTATGCCCTAAGTCACATGATTTTATCTTCATGTAGAAGGGATGAGATGTTGTTACCAGGTATAGTCATGGCAAAGGATTGTGGTTGACTATGCTGATAGGTTGGACATATTGAGAGCCAGATGCTTGGTTCATGGATGTGATCATGGTGTCATGGATTTTGGCATGACATGATTGGTTATACAGGTACATCCTTGATGTTCATTAGCTTGGATTTTCTGATTTGGTTATGGTGGTATATCTTCTTGGTTGAGGATCATGGTTATTTAATTTCTTTTGAGGAGCTCATGATGTGCACTTTGAGTTCTTTGATGGTTTGATGTCTCAGTTGATTCTCATGGTTAGAGGATGGTTATTTTTTCATCATGATGTCATGGATAGCTTGGATACACAGTTTAGTGGGAGCTTGTGACAATGATGGGGTGACAGTGCAAGATTAGTTCCTGGTTTGGTTTATATCTTCTTAGTTTGGAGAGGATGGATTTTATGATGCCATAGGTGGCTTGGTACCACGGTTGAGTGGGAGTTGTTGGCATTGATATATTTATTGAGTGTTTGCAGATGTTGGAGGTTTTTCTTAGATCCTGTTGCTACAGAAGCGTCTTTGACATTTGCATGGTACACTTGTTATCTTCATGGTGTTTGAAGATGGTTAGATCTTGAGGACTCATGGAGTTCTTGGTTATCTTCGTGGTGTGTGGAGATGGTTCTTCTTGGTATGTAGAGATGGTTTTCTTCATGGTGTGTGGAGATGGTTGCATCTTGAGGACTTACAAGGTTCTTGGAAAAGGTGTGGTTTATGCTTTTATTTGGCATGTTATCCTTGGTGTGAGGATGGTTTCATTATTATGTCATGGTATACTCTTGATATGCGTTTAGAGTTGTGACATGTTATAGTATGTTCATGTGGAGCATGTTATCTCTTTAGTTGAGATGGTAAGATCATGTTGTCATGTTTATGTTCCTGAGGCCATGGTTGGAACTTTGACATTGATCTTGGTTTAGTTTCTTCATATTGAGTACACTGATCATAAGTTGGATACTTCATGATATTGCTATGTTGCATTTGGAGTTGGCATGGATGGATTGGTTACAGGTGCTCATGGATACTTAGAGACGGTGGTGACCCTGATTTCTCTTGGATTAGAGAAGTATTTGTTGAGACGGTTAATGGTTTCAATAGGAAGTCCAAGGGGCAGTCACCTGATATGGACTTGAGAGGAGATTGTTTTTAGATGAGTCTTGGTTGGAGACTTGGGTATCTTGATGAGTATTCTCATTCCCCACTCTTGGTCTACTCAGCGGTTTGCTACTTGAGAGGTATAGCCCATTGTTTCTCTCAGTTGCATTATATTTATGCTTATCTTTCATGGATATGGATCTTGAGCTATGGCACATGAGTTAGTTATGGAGGGTTCATTTGAGAGATGGTTTAGCATTGGTTATCTCCATGTGCATATGTTGTTATGTTGGTTGAATTTGGGAGATGGTTTTATATTGGGCATTTTCCTTGGATTAGGAATGGTTTTATTGAGTTTGATCTTCTTGTGAGAGGCTTACATCCATGATTAGTTATATGGTATGCTTTGGGTGTTTTTGAGGCTTCTTGTTGGGGTTTTATGGAGGAGATCATACTTGCATAGTTTACATCTAGAGGTGTTTGTAGAAGGACATGATACAGGTTATGATTTGCATGGTTTCTCTGGTCTTGGTTATCTTCCTGGATGTTTAGTTTTGCCTACATTGGATTTGAGATTGGTTAGAGATTGTGATCACTGGTTTGTGCTCATGTATGTCATGTGAGAGATGACATGGTTATTCCTTTATCTCTTTCCTCTGTTGGTTGTGGAGAATTTGGGAGACTATTGGAGACTTGTTATGAGAGTTGTTCTTGCAGGATATCAATTTATGTATTGTGGATGTCCTTGATACTATATGGATTCACTTCTTTGAGATGTTGTGAGTGGATTGGTTATAGATTTGACATTATCTTTTGCAGTGGGAGCTTCTTGGTATATATGTGGCAGGTATTGCTCTTGAGGCTTGTGATTGCAGGTTGCAGATTAGATATGTCAATGATATGAGATTCACTTGTTATACCTTTGAGGTATGGATAGTTGGATGGGTTTGGCACTTTGCTGTGGGTGCCATTTCAGCTATGGATATTTTGACAACTACGGATACATTACAAAGAAACAAAGAAATAAAGAAACAAAAGGAATAAAGTCCCAGAAACCAATAATTACATAAGAAAAAAATCATCCAGCTAAATTTCCATCTCTATCTTCAACAAGAATTCTCTCCAAATCTTGGTGAAGAACTTGAGGGAACGACTCCCACTCCTCAATTCTCCAGCCAATTAAATGTTCAGAAGCCCATTTTTCCAAGGAATCAGTAGCCTGATTCCACTCCCTTGAAATATGAACAAAGGACTCCATTTCTAACAATGAACTACCCTACAAAATTTGTTGCACAATCATAGCCAAATGCCAACTGACACCCACCACTTTCCACTCTATAAGAAAATTGATCAAAACCTGGGAGTTGGATTCACATATAATCTTTCTCCACCCCAAATCATGAGCCCTTTCCAAAGCATAGAGAATGTCCATCCCTTCCATAATGTTGATAGTTTGCATCCCTTCGTGGATCAAAAAAAAAAAATCATCGAACATAATGTTGATAGTCTACATCCCAAAGCAATCAGATTTCCACAATCCATGAATATTGTATTAATTTCTGGGAAAAATTGTGTAAGATTTTTACACAATCTTACACAATCTTTCACAAAAATTAATACAGTAGTCTACATCCCTTCATGGATCAAAAAGAAAAATATCATCAAACTCACAGAATCCTTGCCAATCCCCCAAATACTAGCAGGACAAGGATTGCTCCTTGAAGATCCATCAGTGTTAATCTTCAAAATCCCATTAGGAGGGAGCTACCAACTACCAACACTTTGAACTTTTTGCTTCACCTTTCGACCTCTCCTGACACACGCAAAATTCATGGAGAACCAATGAATCCCAAATCTCTCCACCACCTCAATATCCTTTCTTTATAAGGGAAAAAATGTTGAGATAATGGGTGTTGCACACATTGCATAATATTGTTATTTTATTATTTTATTTTATTATGTAATGTTGTACCTAGATGGACGTGCAACATGTAAAGATTCCCATGGAATATTCTTGATGAGTTGTATTGTAACATTGTGAAAATATTTCATGTAATTATTTAATATTGGGGAAAAGAATTAAATTCCCAATATTAAATGTGGGGTCAGTGGATTAGGTAGCAAATGGTTTATGTAATACCACTTAGTGGTTTTGTGGGACTTGCTACTATATAAGCAGCCACAAGGGTAGTTGTTGTAGAGAGAGAGAGAGAGTGACAAAGAGAAGACAAAAGGAAAGAGTCGAGCGGGACAAGGCTTGGCAGGTTAGCCAAGGGAGCATTTGTGAAGGTTGAAAGCATGGCATGGGATGTGTGGATTCATGCTTGTTCACATAGTTTGCTCGGTTGTGGCTATGGCCATGAAGGCTTCCATGGTTGTATGGCAATGATATTTTTTGCTGAATAATACATGGTGATGGATGCTTTTGGAGGCTGGGTTTTTCCCTCAATGAGGGTTTCCCAGGGTATATCTTGTGTCACATTTTGTGGGTATGTTGTCTATTCTCTTGCATGTGGATTTTAATTCCGTATTTATTTCAGATCTATTATGGGTTATGTGGAAATGGTTATATTCTTTGTTGCCAAGTTTCCTTACAAAAAACACATCACACTTAGCATCCACAGTCTCTTGAATCATGCCCAAAATTCTCTGCCAGACCTATTGCACACCTTTCATCTCTCCATGAAAGATGTGCCTATTCTATTCTAACTCTACTAGATCTATTGCACACCTTTCATCTCTCCATGAAAGATGTACCTATTCTATTCTAACCAAATTTACCACATCATGAAGGTAGGCCCCACAAACCACGCATCCTACAAGGTACCCAAGGAGGGAGACCTACCCAAACCATTCCAAAAATCAATCAAAGAGGAAGCATGAATATAAGGGCTCTGTAAAATAGCCCACCAAAAATACCAAAGTTGTAGAAATAAAGGACAACAAAAAATAAGTGAGTAGAGTCCTCCTCCTCAACTCTACACAAGACACAAACAGAAGGGGCATGGAAACCTCTCTTTAATATATTATCCAAGGTCAAACACTTATTCCATTCCAACATTTTGACAAAGTAGTTACAATTGGGCTAGGAGAACTTGTTCCATACCCTCTTCCACCACTGCACTTCCTCCCCAACCATCTTATGAGATAGTAACACCTGATATCCAAAAGCAATAGTATAAAATCCCTTAGGATTAAGAGACCATGCTAACACATCTTCATCATGGAGGGAACTACACTACCTATCGGAAAGGATACCTTGCAGCTCAGCACAATCATCTTGCAAACCAACATTCGGCCAAGCCTCATGAGACTTCCAACTTGCCACCTCCAACATCCCCCTAGAAGAGAAGGATTTAAAATCACTCACCTAAGACCAACCAACCTCAAGAAATCATCGGAAAAGATTCAATAAATTAGGAAACTAATATATTATGGGAGGAAATCCATCTCATGAATTAGACCAAAAATAGACCCTAGTCCCCTTTCTACAAATCCAAAATAAGCCTTCCTTAATAAGATTAGCCCCTTTCTTGAGGAAGTCCCAAATCACAGAGCCTTGCCCCACCAAGGGATAATAAGGGATGTCATGTGGAGGGATCTCTCAGAAATACTTTTGAGAAAGAATTCTAGCCCAAATCTTATCCTACTCAGTGCACCAGTGCCAACACAACTTTACTGCCATAGTCACACTAGTCAAGGCTGATTGTCATAAACTAAGACCACCATACTACTTTGGGCAAAAAACAACCTCCCATCTAACCAAACTCCATTTGGAAGACCCGAAACAACCATCCCATAAAAATTTTCTAGTAATTGAATCAAACTCCTTAACAAAGCTTATCAAGGAAACCTAGAGCATGCATCTGTAAATGGGCAATGCTTGCATAACAAACAAGATAAGCTGGATAGCCCCAAAAAAGCATAACCATTGATGAGTCCAGTGATTAAATTTCACTTAAAACTTATCCAAAATATTTTTCCATGATTCCTTGGGAAGTCTACCAACCAAGATGGGAATACCAAGATAGGTCAAAGGGAAAGTCCCAATCTAAAATCTCAAATTTTGAGCAATTCTCTGCTAAATGGGGGCTACGGTATTAAAAAATAATATCAAAGACTTATCTTCATTAATATACTGACCCAAGGAAATCAAGTAAACACCCAAACTTTGCAAATTTATTAGTAGCTTCTCTCATTTTAGCCATACCCATCAGAGTAGTGTTGTCTACAAACCATAGGTGAGATTACGGAGGCAAGTTACCACCCAACTACTAACCCTTGATGAGACCAACCTCTACATTTCTTCTAAGAAATTGCCCCAGGCCTTCAACAAGGAGGAGAAACAAATAAGGAGACATGGGATCCCCCTCAAAAAGCCCCTGCGAAGCTCCAAACAACTTAGAGTGATCCCCATTAATTAGCATAGAGAAGGAAACTGAAGTAATGTAGCACATAACCCATTGAATCCATTCATCCTTGAAACCAAAAGTATTCAGAACCTTCCAAAATAAGGACCACTAACCCTATCATAAGCCTTACTCATATCCAACTTAATGAACATCACCTTTTCCTTGGAGCTTGCCATAGAGTGAATGGTCTAATTGGAAATAACATTCCCATCTACAATTTGCCTACCCACCATAGAACCACTGTACTCCTCAGAAATCAACTCTTTGAGCCCCTTTTTTAACCTATCAGCAATTAGCTTGAATATAATTTTATAAATTATGTTGCAAGGAGAAATGGGATGAAATTTACTTAACCTATTAGTTCCATCACACTTAAGAATGAGAACAAGAAAGGTAGAATTTAAAGCCTTTAGCATCTGCTTATTTTGCTAAGGTTCCTAAACAACTGCTAGTAGGTCCATCTCGACAATATCACAAAATTCTTGAAAAAATCAACTAGGAAGCCATCAAGACTAGGTGCTTTCCCTTTCTTCATCTGGAAAATAATCCCTACTAACTCTTCAAGCATGATTTCACTCATAAGATTCTCATTCAATTCCCTAGAAATGAGAGGGGGAATACAAGAAAGAACCTGGGCTTCCTCAGATGATCCCCCAAGTGATTCTTCCCTAAAAAGAGAGGAAAAATATTGCATCACCTCTGCCAAGATTTTAGGAAAGGATGAAAGTTTCTCACCTTTATCATTCATCAAAGTAGAGATAGAGTTATTTTGTCTCCTCACTTTTACTAAAATGAACAAAAAAGTTGTAATTTTGTCTCCTTCCAAAAGCCACTCTATCCAAGCCTTTTTGTTTCCAATACCATTCCTCCCACAACTCACACTCCTCAGGAGCTTTCTAAGCTTGAGCCTCTTCCTGAAGGATCTCTTTAGTCACCCCATCCTCCCTAATCAATCTCATAATACCATTCATTTCCACTTGACCAGCTGACTTAACTTGGAAGACACTCCCAAAGCATTGACGATTATAATTCTTGAGATGATATTTCACATGTTGAAGTAATTTTGTAAAGGTATACATTGTCATATCAAAAGAATGTCTACCACTCCTCCACCAATCAGCCATATATTCATGCATAGACTAGTCTCGTAGCCACATGAGCTAGAATCTAAAGGATTGTTTACCCTAGATGTCAATAGGTGCATAAATATCAAAATGGAGTAAAACCTCCCCCATCTCAAAACTAGAAGCAATCATCAACATAACATACTTTAAAAATACCCACCAAAGAGGATGGAGCTTCCTTGGGTTCCACAAATAAGCTACACCCCCAGAAGACCCATGAGCACCAATACACTAACAATCTCCATTCCTCCACAACTTAGGAGCCAAACCAAACATAGTACCAATAGATAACTTAGTCTCCTGGAGAACAAGAACATCCAGACCTGGATTTCTAACCAATTCATGAAGCACTTTTTGTCGAGGGCCACTGTTCAAGCCCTTAACATTCCACGATAGAACAATCATTTCAAGGGGCTTAAAAAATGAGAGTCCAAATTTTTCACTGACCCTGACTCCACCAAGTTCTCCCCAATCAGCTTAATTTTTTCCAAATCCTTCTTTCTACCTTTAGCAACTCTTTTTGCCCCACTTTTCTTAAGATCCTTTTGCAAAAGGCCTAACTGAGGAGAAGGCTTGGCACTCTTAGCCGCTTCCAACCCCACAATCCACCCTATATGAGAAGAATCCCCTCACTTTTCAAGGCATCACTAGAAGGAACCGACAGCTTTGAGATCACTAGTTGCTAATCAATTTCCATGTGCAAAGAAACAACATCGTGAGGATTAATGAATGCGTAAGGGTTAAGGCCCTTTGGAATTGAAATTGCAACCCATTGATCTAAACTCATCAACACTAGATTCACGTCCTATTGGCTGAGATAATCTAGAACCTTAAACCTATTAAAGGTATCCTCCTCTTGTCTTTCCTTGAAGGTCCTCTTTTGACCCCAGCTCTTGTTATGGTTCTTGACTTGAATAAAACCATCAGTACCAACCACCTCCCCAAGAGCAAGGCCCTTCTCCTTATTAGCCCTAGGGGAATTTCAAGAGGGATGTGAAGGTTGAGATTCCACTAACTTCAATCTCGGGCATCTACATTGTAAATGATTGTATTCATGAAAAAGGTGACAACAGAAAGGAAGGGTCTCATAATCCAATTGTTGGACCCAAGAGTAAGATCCCACACACATTCCCATAGCATCAAGCAAAGGCCTAGTGAGATCAATCTCAAAACAAATGAGAGAAACAGTCATTACTTTTTTACCCAAAGTTTGAGATGAAGACCCAACTAGTTTTCCTAGCATCGAGGCTAGCAAGTACAAGACATCCTCTCAGTAGCATTCCATTTAGAACCAAGCTAGACAAACCTACACTAAAATTTGATTCGGCATCTCCTAAAAGGGATTAAACCCTGCATGTCAAGGTTTGATAAATAGTCCCACTTTATTATGAAAGTAAGGGCCCCCCTCAAAGAGCCTAATACAATTAGCCACACAATTAAAAGTAACCATGAAGTAATTATTGGCCAATAACATGATCGCCATCTCGCCCTCTAGCGCCCATGTGATATGGGCCCAAGTCTCCAAAAATTGCAAAGAGACCCTGATCCCCAAAAATTTAAGGTATAAAGAGTGATTTGAATAGTATTCTATATCCTCAACAATCATCTCTAGTAGAATAACAAATTTTCATCACATGTTGCACTACTCAAGACAACCATTAGTCTTCATGATCTGCATACCACCAAACAAACTAGCACCACCAACCTCTAAATCTTGAGAGAATAGGTTATTATCAAAGGACTTCATACTATAGTTCAAGGATTTTGAACCAACTATAGCATGGAAGTCCATATCAAGAGACTCCCTAGAAGTCTCACCTTGAGATGAGGACATTGGAATGCCTAAGATGGGCCCTCCAACAAAAACACCAATCAGCACTATGTGGGGAGCCACACACCCAACCCACACCAGCACCTGCTAGACAAAATCCACTCCACCCCTACATTGTCACCAACCACCCCCCCTTCCTACTATGTAGGGCACTTCTCACTCCCATGCAGAAAAAGCAAAGAGTGGTGAACAAAGGGCCACCCTCATGCAAAAAACCTTCAACCTATAGCTTCTACACCCCCACAGGCTCCAACACCAATCACCATGACTTAGCAAATGTCACTCCACATAGACAAGAGACTGATGCAACAACAAGGAACAAAAAACAAGAGTTTAACCTGATCCAAACACTCCCCCGTAAACTTTCAAAACCTCTCCTTGAGCACATCATGCCATAGACAAGTCAAAATTGAAGAAATAAGACACATGCAGCAGCAGAATACGACATGCACCCAAGGCCTCAATTGTCAAAATCATATACTTAATCAATAATATCAAGAAGATAAATTTATACCTCATCTAATGTGTTTTTTGGTTTTCATACACATAAAAGGTTTCTATATAGCCACTATTCACAATGAAACACCAAAATTATAAAAAGCTCAGATGGAGCCACTTAAAGATGGAGGATGTAAAATCATTCAAATAGTGATTTTTAGATATTTACATTCTTATATATAAATAAAAATTGTGTACAAAAAGTATATACCTAATCAATAATAACAACAAGAGCTAGTAAAATATATTATTGACTTATGACCATTTTTGTGCCCAAGCACTCTATAAAATTAAATATATGAACACAATATTAGTTCTTGACCATAAGAACCTCTTATCCAACATTAACAAAACTATACCTTTTCATACTAAATCCAACAATCAAAATCATACTTCTTCTAAGACAAAAAAGTAAAAATCAATAAAGGATTAAAAGTTTGAAAACTTACCTAAACATGTGATGTTTGTTTTAAATTTAATTGTGGATCTCCAAATCAAGCTTATACAAAAGTGACAATCAACAAAAGATTAATGGTTAAAAACTTACCCAAATAGTTGATGTCGGTATTAAATTTAAATGTCGATTTCTAAATTCCTCAAAATGACAATCTATTTTGTTCAAATGAAGTATCTAACAAAATTAAAGCTAAACAAAACCTAAAAAACTTAATATAACTTTAATATATCTTTTTACAAATATTAATGGTAATAATTATATAAGATATTTGAGATATTTTATTAACAAAAAATAAAATACATAAAACATAAATTAGTAACAATAAATTATATAATTTTCATTAGATAACCATAATGTATACAAGATCAACATAGACAAAATTTCAAAAGGCATTATTAAAAAAATGAAGAAAAATGAGTACTGATGATTTTAGTCATAGTCACTAAGGTCTTCTTTGACAATCTCCAAACATCTCCATGGATTAATCTAAATAATTTTCTCATCTCTATTTTTTCATTTATTTATTTATAGTATTTTTATATCATACAACATTAGCTCAAAAATAAAATTAATGATTACAACTAACTTATAGCACTAACATTTAAATAAAAATTACAAATGTGAATATGGAAAACATAGAAAAAATTGGGAATACTATGAAGTTTCTAGGAAATTGTAATAATTGCATCCTTAATTCTCAAAGGTCATGCTTACCAAGAAAACTGGGTTATATTGCTAAAGTGGCAAACATTATAGTACTAAATAAATTTAAGTCAAAATAGCCCCCCCTTAAAAATCAATGTATCTAAGGATAGGAAAACTGTAAATTGCTCTGTCACTCTTACATACCCTAAACCTTTTAATGTTTCAAAACAAAATAGCATTCCTATTAATCCTCACCTTGGTATCCATTCAAAACCCTCATCAAAATTTATCCTTGTAAATATATCATCATCATCTTATCAACCATAATTTCAATTTGGAAAATTTCATTATGTTAAACAAGACATAACACAACTATACTTGAATCAAAAAAATGGAAATAAATGTGGATACTGCAATCATCATCAACAACAAAAATCATGAAGTTAAATGGTTTGAGTTTGAAAGAAATGGTTTGTACATTGTATGGATAGGAGTAAAATTAGAAAGATCTAAAATTTTGAAATGGTTCAAATCTATGGATTCTAAGCAAGTAAGTATTATCTCTTTCCTTTTAGATTCTTTAGTGGATCTTTATTGCATAGATTTAAATTTTAGGTGTATATTGCTGAAAAAATGCTTTTAAAATCATAAATAGATATAGTCTCAACTTTTGGAAATGGAAACCCAATTTTAATGAAATCATAGTGAGATCACTTAATCTACCAATATGGGTATCATTCAACAACATCCTAGCTAAGTTATAAGATATTAGTATCTTCATCTAGATTGGAGAGAAACTAGGAGGAATTAAGGGTTATAAACCACATCATTCCAAATCCTCAACAATAAAACTCTTAGTTAACTTGAAACCATAACTCTATGATCAAGAATAATTAAAATCATTTCAAATAAGTCATTATATAAAATAAACTTTGACATATACTTAGGTAAAATCAGATAAGTAAAATATCTAAAAGAGGGGAGAAGGGTGGCTTCAAATAGTTCAAATTTTGAAGAAATAGGGTTGAATGATAACATTAAAGAACAATATGCAGAGTTGGTTACAAAGGAATGGGACAGAAACAAAAGAGAGATTAAAATGCAAAACAAAATAGATAGTCTTATATTAGGAAATAACAAGGAGGTTGAAGAAGGTGAGATAATAGAACCCGAGTTCATATATAATGTACTCAAGAGGATTGAAAAGAAATCTGAAAAATCAAAGGGAGAAGACATCAATTAGACTACACAGAGGAGATATAGGGAAGGAATCAATCTCCTTAATTCATTAAGTGAAAAAGTAGCCAGTTTAAAAGAAGATTCAAAGCAATTAGAAATAGAAGTGATGGAACTAGAGGAGAATATTAGAAGTATTAAGTTAATGAAAAAATCACACTCAAAATCAATGATACCATGGATGAAATAGAGATCCTAAAATCAGAAGAGGTTTAGGAAAAATCAAACAAAGAAAATCTATATCAAAAAGTACAAAGGATTAAAAAAAAATTATCAAAAAGAGAAAAGAAAAGGAAAAGCAATGGTTGAAAAGGGACTAAGACCATGAGGAAGACAATAGGAAAGTTCAGAACAACAATACAGAGGACTTTGAACAAGAGCAGACAAGGATACAAACTATTGAGGACACAAATAATTTATGGATTTTCAATATAGAGGAATGTCAAAGAGTGGACAAGAGTACCCCAAATATGCATAAATGGACATCTAGAACAACATCAGTCTTAGAGGAATACATAAATAATAATTGGGAATTAAATATAGTAGTTAATGAAGAACCAAATATAGAAAGATTAGTTGCACACCAGCATCTTTAGCACAATGGAGTGCAACATCATCATAAGGAAAAGAGGCAATAAATGGAGTGATAAATTCTATGAAACTCTGGCAAATGTATCAGACCCATTTGAAGTACAAACCGACATAGAAATAAAGGAGGAGAAGAAAACACAAATAAAGTAATAGTTTCGACTATAGCAAAAGAAGATGTAATATTAAGAACTTCGGAACAGAACATTTTTCAGGATTTAGTAGAAGATAATGAGAAAGGTATATGGAAAAATTAGGTAGAATAAAGAGTCCTAATGGATATAGAATAGAGGAATGTAAATGGAAAAGAAGATGAAGAGAACAAACAGATTGAGTAAAACATAGAACAATATGAAACACAAATTGATCTAGCTAAACATATAATCAAAGAACTAGAAGGAGAAAAAGAAAATGAGGAAGCAAAAAAGTCATATAGTAAGCATCAACAATACCCAAGAGAACCTAGAACACCTAGGCATCTCAATTAATCAAGAAGGCATAAAGACTCCAAAATGTGGTAAGAAAAAGTCAAAATAAGGGAGAAAATTATTTAAATTATTGAGAGAAGCAAGAGGCCAAGCTAAATAACAACAAAAGATAATATAAATTCTAAAAGCAAGGAAGGGGAAGAGCCTTCCTAGGTCAGTATGAGGATAACAACTCAGAATGCTAGGGGCCTTAATGCTCCTATCAAAAAAATGATTACTAAAGTGAAATATATCACTATTTCAATCCAAAATGATATTAATACACAAAACTAAACTAAGTAAAGAAGAAGGGTTAAAATTAGAAAGAAAATTGGGTAGTTGGAATATAATCCTACAAGAATCAAGAGGAGTTTTAGGAGGGTTAGGCATGATATGGAATCCTAGATTTAATAGCCTCGAACCATAACTAGATGAGTTGCAAAATCAAGAGTATCAAGAACAATCTCCAAATAATCCTAATAAATATATATGGGCCAACACAAATTGCAGATAAGAAACACTTATGGGAAGAAATAAGTATATTCATTAGAGACTACAACAATGAATACATACTAATAGGTGGGGATTTTAATGTCGTTCTAAATTTGGATGAAAAACACGGGGGCATGCAGCACATCTCACATGCTACTATAGACTTCAAGAGATGGACAGTGAAAAATAATTTATTAGATATTCCTAACAATGATGGAAATTATATATGGAACAAAATAAGGAAAAATTTCACCTAGATAGAGAAAAATTGGATAGATTTTTCTTCAAAGGGGAGTTAAGAGATAGACTTGGTACTATAGTCAACAATCTTACCAATAGTAGGATTAGATTATTATCAGGTAAGATTTGAATTAACTAAACCTAAAAAAAACATTAAGAAATTCATTTAAATATGAAAAAATGTGGGTTGTAGATATTCCTAACAATAATGGAACTTATACATGGAACAAAAAAAGGAAAAAATTTACCTACATAATAAAAAAATTGGATAGATTTTTCTTCAAAGGGGAGTTAAGAGATATCTAGAAATGGTAATATAGTACACAATCTTACCAATAGCAGTATCCGATTATTATCTAGTAAGATTTGAATTTACTGAACCTAAAAAACTGTTAAGAAATCCCTTTAAATATGAAAAAAATGTGGTTTATAGATAACAATTTCATGGAACACATTAAATTGTGGTTGTCCTAAGGAACACATTATGCTTTGTGTCTAAGATGAAAATGGTCAAAGAAAATATACTAAAATGGAAAAATCACACTTTAATAATATATTTAAAGAAAAAATACATAATGAAGAAAATCCAAAAACACTAGAAATGAAGTAATAAAAAAAGGAATGGATATTGAGAAATGCCTAAAAGAGAAAGAATTACTTTCAAAAAAGGAGGAAATATTGGCAGAAGAAGATATCTTTTGGAGACAAAAATAAAGAGAAACATGGTTAGTAGAAGGGGATCATAATACATTTTTTTTTCCATATAATAGTACTATTTTAAATAGAACTTGAAATAAAATCACAAAGATCAAGGATATAGAAGGTAATGTTATAGAAAATCCTATAAATATAGTAGAAGTATTTGTATATTATTTCAAAAAATTATTAAACAACTTTAACTACTCTAATAGGTCTGCTCAAAATAAGATGTTAGAATCTATCCCAAAATTGGTACCTATAGAAGATAATAAATTTATTAACAAACCTCTATCCTAATAAGAGATTAAGTCAACACTCTTATCTTGATAAATCACTAGGGCCAAACAGTTGTCATACTTTCTTCTATAAAAAAATGTTGGGATATTATTGGGATAGATTTATGAAAAGCTATAGAAGTATCTAGAAATGGCAAATCAATATTAACAAAGATTAACCAAACTTTCTTAACTCTCATACCCTTTAAAAGTAGATTCAGAAGCTCCCAAGGATTTTAGACCTATATCTCTTTGTAATATAATATATAAAATCCTCTCAAAAACATTAACTAGATAGCTCAAATTGATACTTCCTAGACTCATATCGGGGGAACAAACCATGTTTTGTACCTGAGGCAAGTATTTTTATGAAATTGGATATACAGAAAGCATATGATATGGTGGAATTGAGATTATTATGCAAAACATTAGAAGCTTTTAGGTTCTCTCACTAATAGATCAAATTTATTTTTAAATGTATATGAACCCATAAAATATCACTCCTCGATAATGGAACCCCAGAAGGATATTTCAATATTTTAAGAGGTATTAGACAAGGAGATCCTTTGTCTCTGTTCCTTTTCGTAATTATGGTAGAAGCTTTAAGGGGGTCAATAAAAAAATCTTAGAAAGAAAGTAAAATTAGAGACATCATTGTTACATATAACATTCCAAATATTACTCATCAACAATTTTGTGATGATACATTTCTACTAAGAGATAGCTCCTTGGAGGAACCCAAAACTTCAAAACTACAATTCATCAATATATGGAATCATTTGGTACAAAAGTAAATGTAGACAAGTCAAAAAAAATTCTTTATCAATACCAAACCTAAATTAGAAAACCAAATATACAACATTATGGAATACAAAAAAGGATAATTTCCATGTAAATATTTAGATATAAAGTTAGAAAAATGTATGGGACACAATAAAGGTTGGAATAATATTCTAGAAAGAATGGATAAGAAAATTGGAAGTTGGAAAGGAAAGTGCCTAAAAAGAGCAAGCAAACTTACAAAAATTAAAGCAATACTTTTAGCTCTACCCACGTATCAATTATCATGCCTCTTGCTCTCCAAAAAGGTGAATAAAAGGCTAGAAGGAAAGCTCAAAAGTTTTCTCTAGAATGATATGGAAGATCATAAGAAAATGGCACTCATAAAATGGGATAACATATGCAAACCCAAGGAATTTTTTGGGGGGGGGGGGTTGGGTAGGTATTAAAAACCTCAATTGGAAGAACAAAGTTCTAGGAGTAAAACTAGTATAGCGAATATATATTGAGAATGGGATTTAAAATGGACAAAATTTCTATACAATAGGTACTTAAATGAAGTAGATCCTACTTCCCTATTCAGAGTGCACAATTTCCCTAAAGGATTAGACAGTTAGAATTTCATAATAAGATTTCAATCTCTGATTAATAATTATATTAGTTGGGATATAGGTAGAGGAGAAGAAGCACTATTCTGGGAAGATTCATGGGATGGTCTTCCCTCCCATGATATCTTAGGTATACCAACTAATGTAAAAAAATGTATTAGTATTCTTAAGGGGGACTATAGTAAGAGATTATAAATACCTATGGGTGGAAAATGGGAAAAAAATGTGGGTTTGGAAATCATTAGAAAACACAAAAATGGACCCTAAAGAAAATGAGTCTTTTGAGGGAATACTTCGACACCAAAAGGTTAGCTGAATGGAAAGAAGAGATACATTCATATGGGAAGCCTCCAAAGATGGAAGATACAGTGTCAAAAAAGGATATAATCTAATAATATAGTCACAAATATGGGAAGCTATTAATATGCCCCTCAAATTTTTCTAGGACACAACTTTCCTACCAAATGAAAGAGTTTTCCTATGGTAAGCTCTTCAAAAAAGGATATTAATAGCAAATAGACTTATGAAAATAGGTATTGAGGGACCCTTGAGATGCTACTTATGCAAAAAAGAAAGTGAGTCTATAGAACATCTATTATTTTAATGTTCATATACAAAGGAATGTTGGGAATGGCTTTGACAAAAACTTTGTTGGACATCACCTCGGCCAAGCAACCTTGAGAGCCACTTGATAGGTTGGCCTAATGGTATCTCTTATAACATTTACAAAAACCTTTGGAACATTAGCTCATCCATCCTTATGTAGGAGATCTAAAAAGAAATGAACACACAAATTTTTTGTAAGTCGGAAATGAATATTGCATCATTATTTAACAAAATAGAAGCATGTATAATAGAAGTTATGAATACTCATTTAAGGAAAACACTAAAAGAGGAAGGATCCTTCACAAAATGGGATAGTGAAATGAAAATAAATTGGAGAAAACTTATCAATCCACCACTAGTATATATAAAAAAATAATCAAGAAGCAAGAAAAAAATGCAAATTGGAACCGCCACTTGGAGGATGGTCAAATTTGAACTTCGATGGAGCATCTAGGGGTTATCTAGGAAAATCAAGAATAGGATGTATCATTAATATTGATTCTAGAAAATGGATCATTAAAAAAGCCAAACCTATGGGAATTATTACAAATAATTTAACTGAAATAAAAGCCCTTCAGGAGAGACTTCAATTAAGTTTAAGTTTAGGTATTAAGAAACTAATAATAGAAGGGTATTCCCAAATTCTGTTCAATGCCTTTAGGAAAAAAAATACACCAAATTGGGTATTGAATTCTAAACTGAAAGAACTTCTAAAATTATTTGATCTTATTGAAGCAACAAAAGTTTAGCATATATTCCGATAAGGTAATCAAAAATCATATTATCTGGAAAATGAAGGAGCAAATGGTAAGGAAATACTAATATATCAAAACCTATAAACTAATGGCCTAATATTATTCATTATCATTAGTAGATTTATCTATCAATCAATTCTGATCATATGAATAAAACTAACACGAGGAGCTTAATTAATAATTACCCGGATATCATAATAGCTTATTGGTGATCTTGGTGTTGAAAGGTCACAATCATAAATGTATTTTAATCATTGCTATGTCAACTTCTTCTAGAGCTTTCAATCCTGACTACCTTTATAAATTTGACATCATTTTTTCAGTTCATGTCGCTTTTTTCATAGTTTTTGGGTAGAAGTCTTAGAGTTAGTATGGAGACCACCGTAGTTTTTTTCATGCCCTGTAAACTAGAACTATGGAATTTAGGGGCAATTCCAAGCATGAAAGGTGGAACAAAATCCTAAACCTAATGGTTTATTTATCTAGGGTTGTAGTTAGCAAGGTCTTAGGCAAACAATTATTTAATTATGATTTTACTTAGTGCACCAACAACTCGGTAATTGGGTCTTTCATAGCTTGCCTGGCTAGGGAAAAACATAGATCATGTTGAGATTATTAGCCTGTGTCATAATGTTTTTTATTCTACTTTGTTAGAGGGCTTAGAGCATGTTGTTTTTAGTATCAACCATCAACAACAGAGTATTCCTCTTTCTAAGATTTATATGAGCCACACACCTAGTAGTCTGGGGCAAGCTAAGGTATATAAGTGTCCTATTCTGTCAATTAGGGATAATATCCTATTTTATCTAGCATGCCACAACGAGCTCGATCGCTTTCAGCCCCTGCAGAAAATTTGAACAGTTCTTCAAAATACAGAGAACATGAGCAAAATATTAACAGACATTAAAACACTCAGAAAATGCACACGATAACTCTTAGCGCAGATAAAAAATGCAGAAGCGCAGAGCAGAAATCAATCTAAAACTATAAACCAAAAAAGGGTACGTGTCATAAACATTTATAAGGCTATTTTAATGATAACAAGCACCTTTACAGACATGAAAATAAGGACGAAAGCAGAAAATTAAATTCCTCTGCTGACAAACCCTAAAATACTCCCAACACAGAGATTTTTGTGATGAAAAAAAGAGCGCGGCGAGTAGAGTTTATATAGGAGTGAAAGCCGGGGTAACCACAACTGGGTTAATTAACCCTAGCTCACAACTCTCGTACGGCAGTCCAACTGCACTGCATCGGCAAAAGCATGATTTGCCCTACTTTTACGATAATAGCGACATTCGTATTCTGAATAAATCGGCAAGTGGCACATTGCAGAGCTTTTGTCCCTCTCAAAAATAATGGATTCAGTGGACATGTGAAATCGAAAGCTTACACGTTACAAAACTTGTACTGAAAAGAAGATTTATGGGACTCGTGAAATCTTTTGAGAGTCATGTGGGAGACAGTAATCTGGTACGAATACCTAATGCGGTCCATCAAATGTCTGCTTAAACTCTCATCGAATTCTACTACTGTATATTATATACAAAACAGGTCTCTTTTAAGTAATTTATCCTATTGTGAACATGGATTATGATAATCAAACTAATATAAGTTTTGTGTTATTATAGCCAATTTTTACTGTAGTTGTTTATTGTTTGTGATATATAAACTAATTAATATGTAATACTTTATAAAGTTAATATTATTTAAAAATAGTATGTAACGGTAGTACAGTATATGAATTTTACTTTGGAAGTTAGTTGTAAAGAAATAAAATAATTAATATGTAATCAGCCTAAAAGTTAATATTTATTAAATAAGTTTTATGTAATAGCGGTATTACTTTAGGGTTTAAATAGTAATTGTGAATATATAGAGGCATTAATATGTAATATTCTTAAAAGTTTTTTTTTTTAATTGAAGAAAGACATATACTAGATATACTGATAATACAATTAAAGAGAGTTAAAAAGTTGTCAATGAAATCATGATAATTCAGAAAATTATCCCGTGCAAGACCATTATATCTAAAATTTTAGCATTTATTGAAGTTTCTTAGAACAAACAACATCCTTTTGAGGACACTGCAATACCTAGTATCTAATCATACAAGTTGATTATTGATCTCCCCATGAGCTTTGGGATCACCTTGTGATGGTTTGAAAAATAGATGGGTTATAATAAAAATTAATAATCCACTTTTCTTTGGTGCATGAATAGTCCTAGAAAATATGCTTATGGTGGTTTTCATGTTGGTGGAGAAAGGGGCATTAGTTGTTTGAACCATTAAGAATTTCACATGTCACCAACTACTAATTTAGCATGTAGGATTTTATGGGCAATAATTTGTCCATTGGCATCAATTTTAGAACACCAAATCTGAGAACTTAAACTTATCCATGTTCTTTCCTTTAACTTGTAGTGACATTTTAAATTCAGTCGTGAATTTGAAGATAAGGTAACAAGATAAAGTAGGTTTTGATTTTAAAAGGCAAGAAGAGGGCCCTTAGCTAGATAACAACAAAGTATTAAAACCATCTCTTCGAGTAGCTAGAATAAACCATGCTTAACCCTAACTTTAATCTAACAAACTTACTAACCATATTCCAAGTCTTTCTATGCCAACAACAATAGGTATTAACAAACTTAACAGTTTCAGATAAAACCTTGCTGTAATCGAGAGGTTCAAAGTCTTAAAATAGAAAAGAACAACATAGAACATACTGAGAACTAAAAAAATACAAAAACAAGGGAAAGGAAATATTAAGCCTAATTGATGTTCTCTTAGTCTTCATTCTCAATAGCTCTAATGCTCTTTATCTCCTCGTAGTTTTCCCCCTTAGCTTTTTTGGCATTTTTTAGTTTAGTTTTCCCATAGATGAACCCAAAAAAAGCCTTTTTCATCATCTATTTCTAAACTTTGCAAATGGAAGACACAACCACTCCCAATTCAAAACCACTAACCACAGATTAGAACCTTTTTTTAGGTCATCAATCTTATCATTAATTTCTACAAACTTATCAGAGTTATCCTTCTTAAACTCTTGGGTACGAAATTCTCCATGTCCCCAAATTCAATTTTTCATTAAGTTTAATCCCCTCGTCACCTTTTGTAATCTCTAAGTCCATCACCATTCTCTTTTCCTTAGGAAGCTAGGTCTCATCATTCGTTTCTTCTGGGTCTGAATCAAAATAAGCTTCAACCAGAGAAATAATAATCAGATTTCTCTAGCATTTCTTCCACTTTTGTGTCTTCAGTCTTGTCCTCCATTTAGGAGTTATGAGGTTCCTCCTTACTCTCTTCCTTGTAATTCTTTCCTTTTTAATTTTTAGCCTTGCACCCATGCTAAAATTCACCTATCTCCTTTTTGAATCCAAAGCTCTCTCCTCCTCATTTTTCGAATTCACCTCCCCATCTTGCTTATCAATTTCAAAAATATCTTCAACAACTTTCCTCTTTTTAGGGGTGCTTGTAGGGCTGGACTTGGCAAAGGCATTTTTTCATTTCTTGTGGGCCGCAATCAACAAGGATTGTTTCATAGAGACATAATTTATCTTTAAAGACTCAGAGGAGTGAGGGGTATCCAAGATTTGAGGAGAATCTGTTTGGGTATTTTCAGTAGGAAAATGAAAAAAATAATGAGAAAACAACCAAGACCAATCCTTCTAAGAAGATTGGTGAGTTCAGTAGGAATCAATGATTCCACAAAGGTGATAAAGCCTCTAAATCTATTACTCAAGAAGAAGGTTCTCTTATTAAATAGCCTATGTGCCCAATCTAAAGAGCTAAATTTCCATAAATAGGTTGATTGATAGACTTCCTTTTTGAAAAGATAATAAGAGTCTTTTTGGAAGGAAATAGAAATAGGTTGACCATGTTATTGTACCAATTCGTCCCACAAAATTGAAGAATGGATAGAGCTAAAATCATTTTGTAATGAAAATAACTTTGAACAACATACTCATTTTTTTAATCTCTTCCAAACAGATTGTAAAGGAAAGGATGTTTTAATGTGAAAGTGATGAGGTGCACATAAACATAATATTTCTACATTACACCTTAATGTATATTCTAATGTTTTATATTTATTTGTAAATGTTTTAATGATATTCCATGTAATGGAATACAATTATAAAGAAATTTGTAACAAAATAGTAATGTTGTTGACATTGTCCTAGTTAAGGCCCTAATTGGCTTAATAGGTCAGGAGTTATAAAATTGCTCTAGAATGGTACTAAGCATGTTAAAATTTGTTAAATGGTCATTTAGATATTTCTTTAAGGTTTACCCAAAATTCATGCAGTCGTATTTGTCAAAAGCCTTAGAAGTTGTCTAAAAGATTAAAAGTTGCAAAAATGCAATAATGCCAATTGCATTAAAAGTTGTAAAAGGAAGTCTAATGGTCATGAGTGCTATTTTTAAGTTCCAAAGTGACAAAGAAACTATAAAACCTCCTTGTAAATTTGAATTAAAAATGAATGGAAGGAAAGTAAATATAGCTAATAACTTTTGGAGCACTTTGTACATATTATTTTGCTAGTTTTCTTAGTTCTTTTTCTATTTTTAGGCCTTATATGGACATGTTCATCATGTAAGTCATATATTATTGATATGGTAGAGTACTAAAATGAATAGTACCTCTATTTATTTTGATTTGTGTTAATTTAATGCAAATTTGAGAAAGTTATGAGAATTTTATGTTTGACAATTTTTATATTTGCAGAATATAGTCATGTTGCAAGTGTTGGAAATATATATGATAGGCTAAGTTACTAAGAGGGGAGGGGTGAATCAGTAACCAATAAAACTTAATCTTTATTTACTAATTAATCCTTCATGTGAATTCTGATCTAATTCTATGCATAAGAAATTGAAAGCATTAAAACATTTATAACACTTTACCACACAATATGGTGAACTAGAAACCTTCGAAATAGAAAGAAAAACTAGGGTAGGGATGATACCCACAAGATTTAGTATTGAAATATAAAGTTGGACTATTAAGGCTTGCAATAAGGACTACTAGGTCTACCTTGCAAAAGGATTTACAAGCATACAATGAAGTATGCACTCAGTAAAGAGATTTACAAAAGACTATTAAGTCTACCTTGTGAAAGGATTTAACTGATCCACCTATTAGGATGAAATAGTAGCTAATCTCCGATCTACAACTTGGTTTATTGAATGAGATTCCTTTGAGTGTAATGATCACCTTGTTGTGATAGATAAATCTTTGCTACTCTTGATACTATTGTAGCCTTTTTACTTCATACTATTGCTCTTTAAATTCACATTATACTTTTCATTTTAATTTTTTTGATGTGATATAATTCATTACATATATACCAATCAAAATTATATTTCAACAAATTCAGCTACAATATAATTTTACACAAAATACACAAAGTCAACCCAACTATAGGAATTCGAGTTCTGAAGACTAGCTCGGTGAGGTTCTGATACTCAACATCCACTATCAATGCTTAGCATTGTCATGCATTCGGTAGACATAGAATCTCAGTCCATACCAATCACTTTCAAGTAGTCTGAACTTAGTTTAGACTGGTGACTCGATGAATACTGTGAAACTTGACATATAAACTAAATCACTTGATTCACACTACATAGCTCGGTCAATGATATCACAATGAGCTGGATATAACTCGAATCACTTGGTTAACACTAGGTGGCTTGTTCAACACTATATTCACATCATTGTAACTACAAACTCGATAAGCACTGCACAACTCAGTTTGTACTGAGGAACTCGGTAAACACTAAGAAGCTCAGTTTACACTATTGATAAATATTATGGGAGAAACTACTTAGTGCAAACCGAATATTGTTCCTTGAACTCAGTACCAACTGTAGAACTTGGTAAAGCCTAAAATTCTTGGTTAATACTATTAATTGTACAATAATCTCGGTAGATACAATCTATTTAAGTGTATGTCACTAATAACAAACTTGACTGCAATGTCAACAATATCCCCCTTTGGCATTAGTGACAAAAACTCTTATCAGTCAAAACTGAATTCAAAAAGTTCAAAACTATTTTTGTTCTCCATCTTGTGTCTTCAACTCAATAAAGTATTCTATTTTTGAGATTTTTCAAAATTTCTTTTGTAAGAGATGTATCTCTGAATATCTGTACATGTATAGAATATGATGTTGCTCCCCCGTACATATATATTCAATATAATATACATCTTCTCATATTCTCTCTTTTATATATCACATCTCTTCCCCATTTACATATGCTTTTCATGTTATACATTTTCTCCCTTTTTTTTGTATACTACATCTTATATTATACTATCTACATTTTCTCCACCTCTTCAACATAAATTCCAAAGGTATAATCTATACAGTAATACCAAAATGTGAAAAGAAATCAGAATGCACCTTTAGAATCAATGTCTTTGTCTTGTCTCAATTTTCTTGCAACACTGTGCTTATGTGGAATACAACCTAAACTTTTGCTAATAGTTCAATAATGTGGTCTGCAATAGACAAGTTTTTATCATGGATGAGTGTTTTAGCATGTGCAATATGATTTTGCAATGCATCAATGTTTGGGAGAGTCATGCCCTATATGTCTACCAATGTAGCTCTTATCCTAGCTTCTTCTATAGGCAATTTTGCCTGCATATCAATTAATAATTTGATCTCTATATGAGCTATAACTTGGGTCAAGTTGCAACTGATGTGCACTTTCCTTTAGATCTTCATCAATCTTAGAAATTTTATCATTAATTTCTTTGGCAAAATCTGAAGTATCACAGAGTTTACTAAATAATGAAGTCACACTGTTGCAAGAGGTCTCCAATGAGCCTAGAATAGTAGACAAGTCTACTTGATGAATTACAATCTATTGTGCAATTAGCTCCAATACCTTATTCTCAAATTTCTTCTCTACTCTCTGCAAAAATTTCTCTTGTCCATTCAAATCTTCGTTGAATTTATGGACTACCTCTGCTAATAGAGCCAAAATTGATTGAGAAGTGTCAACCTCTATGTTGAGTGTCTCTGCTAGAATATTCTTTGCATCTTCAAGCACTTGAAATTCTTTATTCCTTTCATCTCTAAGCCTCTATCTCTTAGCTTTCTTCTAAAGAAGTTCTCCAATGATGTGCATTTGATCAGGATTAAGATTGGAGATATCCCAATTTGGGATAACTGTGTCTTCATCAAGATCAATTTCTTCTTCCTTATCTTTGCCTTTGCTCAAAACTTTTGTACTTGGTTGAGGGTTGGTCTCAACTAACCTTACACTTATTAATTGTATGCTCAGAATGGAAACAATGGTAGAAATAGTAGGATTGGCAGAAAAAGTAGATATTGCAGTTGTTGAAGAAATACCTTGTGTAACCAAAACTAATGGAGGAGAAAAATGTTGATTGCTCAGTAGATGAAGTGCTTGTCACTTTTGTGAATGAAGTACTCAGTTGGACAGGTGCAAAAATTAATTAAGTTCTTGTACTTGCAATTTTTAACACAATCAATTATGTAGTAGCTTTCTCTGAGCTTGATGTTTTCAATACTTCACTCAGAGAATGAGGAAGTGAGGCTATGACCACTGCTGCAATTTTCTTTGGGTTCTAAATTTCAAGTAGATCTTCCTCAGTAGCTTCCTCTTCCTCTTCCTCATCATCCATATTGTCATTATTTGTTTCCTCTTCTTCATTATTTCCTTCTTTGTTGTCATCATCATCACCACCATCATCATCATCCTTGTCACTAACATTAACAAGAAAATCACTCTTCTTATGAAGATTATAGATGTTTTTCCATGTGTTGGTAACATTCTTCACTAAATGTTCAATGTCATTGATCAGTATTAGAAAAGCGTTAAACTTCAAGGTAAGTTTCTCTTCATTCTACTTGATGGACTCGTTAACTTCTTTATCACTCAAGATCGACATGAGTTGCCTCAAGGTCTACTCATATGTCTTTAGCAGTTTTCTTGGCTTGTTCCCATCTTGGCTTAACATTCTCCATCAGTTCACTTAGAATCTACTCAACAAGGTGGTCTAGAGAATATTTCCATTTGCCCATCTTAGACATAACCAGATCTTCAATTTGCTTTTGCTCCTCTGCAGTTCTTATTTCATACCTTAGTGATTTGAAAATTTCCATACTGGCTCTAGTGTCAAGTTCCTTCAACGTTTCTTGGAATGAGGGTGGTGGCCTTTTGAAGATTACATCTCTTCCTTGTTTCTTCCTGGAGGCCCTCCTTGTAAAAACTATAGTAGATGGTTTTGCATGTTTGGTTATAATAACCTTAGCTTTCTTCTTTACTGGATCTTCCTCCTTTGACTTCTCTTCATCTTCCTCAATCTCACCACCTTTACCTTCAGTCAATAGAAGAGTGGAGCTAGTTTTCAATTGTGCAATCCTCTTCTTCCCTTTGTTGACCACCTAAGTGAGTTTTATTTCAAGTTCTATTCTTGCTTTTGCTTCACCATAAGTGCCAAAGTATGCATCTTTTGGTTCAACATGCTCATTTAATAGTGCTTCAATAATGTCCTTGGTTTCATCAATGTTAATCTCATAACCCAGAGGCTTAATTCATACATTTTTTGGTCTTACTACTTGTACATACACTTTATCACTATCAACCATAAAATAAATATCATCTTTGTAGCCATCAACAAGTTTCTTAGGAATTGTGAACCTGTTAATCATCTTGTCCTTAAATGCATCAAAGTAGTTATCCATTATACTAACATAGTTTTCTCCCATTTCTGATATATATTCATTAATTAGGTACAAAATAAGCACACCCTTCCTCCATATGACTGTACCTTTTGATGGGAAGAACTTTTGCACAAAGAAAAATAGAAAAGTTAAGAGTGAATCAAACTTCCAAGGGTTGTTCTTTGAAGTTCTTATGCTCTCCATGTTCTTGTCAACTGATTCAACATCAACTCAGCTAGGTCAAATGACATGTTATTCTTGACCACTTTGAATGCAAGATCCACAGCTTCACATGACATATATCTTGAACTTTAATTTCAATTATGTAACATAGCTATTGAGTCTACTCAAGCTGTATATCTTATGTGCAATGATATGTATCTCAAACTACAATTTCATATCCGTAACACAGCTGATCTTCATTCCCCTGCCATCCCATTCAACAAGGGTTTTCTTTCTAGCTCAAGTCAACCTAGGGTTTTGTCATTTTTTCCTTGGTTAGCATTGGGAGATTTTTGATCTTATGAATCATTTTCTTCATTATCACAATAGGTTGCTCCAGCTACAATTGACCATTACACACACGGCTGAGGATAAATCTTATCCATTTAATTTGAAAGTCTCGTGGGATGTGAGGAATGTGAGTCAAAAACCCTTCACTTGAAGGTGTTGATGTTTTGGTTTTAATACCTCATTGACACACAATTTTCCTAATGAATCATCCATTTCTAGAGTTCTAATATCTTGAATAGCATATCAAAAATAGAAACAAATATCATTAATCAATAGTACCTTGGATGGAATTTGTGATTGTGCTCCACTTGTATTTAGGGTTTCTGCGATAGTCAAACTTAGCTTGAAGTTTGGAGCCTTTTATTCCATGCCTCAAAATAACATCTCTAAACTTTTCTTAGTCTTGTTGCTAAAGGATTCCATTTGCTCAATAGGGTTTGCAAAGATATGGAAATCTTCAACTGTAATTCACTCAAATTGCTCAAATGAACTAAAATAGTTGTACACAAATAGCTCTTGAAAATTCATGGTGACAAATGAATTTGATTTTGCCTTTTTATCAAATTTCATTTTTTGATTGCCATAAATGCCTGGTACGATCATTTGCTGAAATGATAGATTGTCTTTGACTCAACCTACATTGAATGCTTGGTAGGAACATCCATGACTTAGTTTCCATACAATAACTAGTAACTCTTGACCTTTCTCGGTAGGGTCTTGCAACCTAACCTCACTCGGTAAGGTCTGCAACATGACCTTACTTGGTAATGGTTGGAATCTTCTTGAATTCTCAGTGATCCCTTTGCATCCAAAATGTTGATATGGATCTTTCATTCTGCTGACTAGAACTAATGTGAGATATTTTCTTCAGAATCCTAGTTCCAATTCTCCTTGCAGGAGATCAAGTGGAAATGCTTGAGTCACCCAATTCTTGAGTGGCATGTTCATCATTGCTCAGACTTGTATTCTCATAAGATTTTGGAATCCATTGCTGTCTCATCTACTTTCTAATGTTATCATCCTTGGCTTTCTTTTCATCTTCAATTCTTCTAGTATTCATACAGTTCTTGGAAAATGACCAAGTTTTGTACAAGTAAAACATCTTCTAGTGGTGTCCCTTGTCCTCATGTTATGTTTTACACAATTCATTCCAATGAGTCCAAAATCTCCACAGTAATGATATCTGCACCAAATGTTATAGTCCCAACCAAATATAGTTTTTATAATCTGTTCTACTAGGGTCAATATTTTAGTTTTGCATTCTAAGGATTTGTGCCCATTCTTGTTACATTTGTGACATTTGTCTTCAAACTTAGGTTTCTCTTTGCATTAATTAGCTCTATGACCATGCTAATTGCAATTGTAGCATTTTCCATTGAATTTAGCCTTCCCATTGTTTGATGTACGACCTATCTTACCACAGTGATTACAAGTAGGTCTTCGATTCTTTTGAACTCCTTTCTTGGATGATTTATCTTCTTTTGTATATCCAATTCGTACTTTTCCCTTTCGTTTGTATTGGATATGTTCATTTTGTTGATCCATGTTTGCTTGATATTTCATTATCCTCTCATTGGTTTGCCTTTAAGCATTTAGATCATTATGCAATCTTTCATTTTTCTAATCTTAGATTCATTATTTCTTGATTTGATTGGTGAGCTGATCAATGAAGTCTACCTGTTGAAGGGATAGGTGTTGAATTTCATTGTTATTTTCTTTTATCTTATTTTTCCCCTCCATGACTTCACATAATATTACTGACTAGATTTCTCGTTCTCTTCTTAGCCTTCTTACTTCTTCTTGAAGTGTGCTTTTTTTTCTAATAGTTATTTGATTGCCTCATTTTCTTCATCTAAATTGCTTTCTGAATGGATGTATTCAATTCTTTCTTTAGCATAGAGTTGGTTATTCATCTATATTGCAAGATCTTTTCTTCTTTTCAAGGATTGAGAGAGTTCCTCCTTTGCTTTCTTGAGTTTTCCAATAGCCAATTTCAAATCTAGCTTTTCATTGTCAATAGCCTTGTCAAGTCTGAATACCTCCATAGCCTCTGATCTTTGCTCAAGTTGTTGGACTTCTATCCTGAGAACCACAAAGCTCTGATACCAATTTTTGGAAATATATATGATAGACTAAGTTACTGAAAGGGGAGGGGTGAATTGGTAACCAATAAAACTTAATCCCTATTTACCAATTAATCTGTCATGTGAATTCTAATCTATTTCCATGTATAAGAAACTGAAAGTATTAAAACATTCATAACACTTTGACACACAATATGGTGACCCAAAAATGTTCCAAATAGAAAGTACAACGAGGGTGGGGATGATACCTACAAGGTTTAGTACTACAATATAAAGTTGGCCTGTTAAGGCTTACAATGATCACTTCTGATGATCTACTCTATTAGGAGCAATAAGGACTGCTAGGTCCACTTTGAAAAAGGATTTATGAACATACTATAAAGTATGCACTCAGTAAAGAGATTTACAAAAGACTGTTATGTCTACCTAGTGAAAGGATTTAACTAATCCACTTGTTACGATGAAATAGTAGCTGATCTCTGATCTACAACTTGGTTTGTTGAATGAGATTCCTTTGAGTGTAATCATCACCTTGCTCTAATAGATAAATCTTTGCTGCTCCTTATATTTTTGTAGCCCTTTTACTTCATATTGTTTCTCTTGAAATTTGCATTATACTTCTTGTCATATTATTATTATTTTGGATGTGATATAATTCATCACATATATAGGTCAATCCAAATTATATTTCAACAAGTTCTGCTACAATACAAGTTTACACAAAATACACAAAGTTGACCCAATTGCAAGAACTCAAGTTCTGAAGACTAGCTCGGTGAGGTTCTAATACTCAACATCCACTATCAATGCTTGGCATCATCATGCATTCGGTAGACATAGAAGCTCAGTCCATACTGATCACTTCCAAGTATTCTGAACTTGGTCTGCATTGGTGATTTGGTGAATACTACAAAACTCATCATATAAACTGAATCACTTGGTTAACACTAAATGGCTTAGTCAACACTGGATTCCCATCACTATAACTATGAACTCAGTAAGAACTGCACAACTCAGTTTGCACTGAGGAACTTGGTAAACACTAAGAAGCTCGATTTACACTGCTAATCACCATTATGGTAGAAACTACTCAACTCAAACTAAATACTATTCCTTAAACTCAGTAGCAACTGTAGAACTCAGTAAAGCCTAAAATGCTTCGTTAATACTGTTAGCTGTACAATAAGCTTGGAAAATACTATCTATCTAAATAAATGTGTGTCACTAATAACAAACTTGACTACAATGTCAATAGCAACAATGTTTATAAGTATGTACAATAGATGTGTCAAGGTTGAAACTTATATTTCTTGAAAGAGGGATGAATTATATTTCTAATAAAATTATATATTTACATATTTGTTATGTTTTGTGAATGTTATGATAGTTTTGATGGAACCTTTTATTAAACCCTCTTCAATGGAACCACTAAAAAATGGGTCTTAGTATGAGGGGTGTATCTCTGAATTTCTCTGTTGGATTTCTTTAATTTTTGAATATGATAAAAAAAAATCTAGATTTTTTTCCAAATTATTTCTAAATGGGTATCTACAAAATAAGCTATGGATTATTAAAAACAAGTCTCTAAGGACACTAGTAAAGTTAATTTGTCATGTATTTTCTCTCGATGAGTGTTTGAATTAAAACTTGAGAGTTTAAAGATGGTTGGGTATATGTTAGTGGTAATTCTTGACACCTCTAATATGTTCAAGATGTGTCTTGGTGATGTTGGTTTATGCAGAGATATGTGACAATTCCTAAACAATCAATCTAAGCTAATAAATGCATGTGCAATGAAGGATTACAAATCAACATGGAATCTTTACCTTTCCTTACCAGCTATAGCGTATCTCCATTTCCCTCCTTGTCTTGAGTTTTTTGATTTCGTAATCCCTCAAATTGTGATGAACTCCCTTCTTCAATATTCTTTGGGGTTTTGGAGATTATGATTTTTATAGAAAGATCTAACAAATGATCCTAAAATGCTAAATGTATATGAAGATGAATAGTGAAAGAATTAAGATCCTATTGATATTGGATGAACAATTATAGAGTTGATGACTAATTGCTTGTAAATTTCTCCAATGCTAATTCAAAATGTGAAGTCTAATTCTTTTGCTCAAATTCTAGGTTCTAGTGTAATTCTAGATGTTGGTATGACGAGATAGAGGTTCATTTTATAGGCTCTAGGAAGACCCTAACCTAGGTAGCAACATGCGACGGTGGAGAGACAATTTTAGACACATGGATGAATGAGATTGATTTGGTTGGAGAGATGGAGGAAATCAAGGGTTTGGTTGAGATGTGAGAGAAAAGTTAGGGGGAGGAAAGACACTTGGAAAACATCTCATCAAGACTTCTTGAGGGGACTCTAGCTTTGGGGAGGGCTTCATGGACAAGTGTCTCATGAGATCTTATTGACTCCATGAGATGGACTAGATGACTCCAAGTTAGTAGAGGAATTGGAAGAGGACTTAGTCATCTAGAGACATGTGTCTCATAGGTTGAGTTAATCAAGGTCACATATCATCTTTTATGTTAGATTGTGGTGACCAATCTGGAAAGTACTGTACATACTTCAAAAAAAAATTTGGGCCCTATTTTATTAAGACTTTGGGCCAATAAGTAATTATTAATTATAACCATAAAGTGGTAAAAATACTTGTATAAAAAGAGCTTAGGGTTAGGGATTGTTTGACAGTTGTGATGTGAAATTGGTTCTTGCGGTGGTATTGAGCTATAAGGGATTATGGATTATAATCAAGTTGTAATTAGTGGATCGTAATAATATCAGACTTGCTATTTGGTGGATGTAGCCCAGGGATTGGGTGAACCACATTAAATCTTGGTGTTTTGTGTTCTTTTCTATGTGACCTATTTTTTTTGATATTAGTTATATTTGCATGTAATTGTTATTTCTATTCGTGGTTTAATCCTAACATTTTAGCCCTATAAAATAGGCCACATGGGTGAGGATAAATAAGACTTCTAATAATTAATTAAAATTAATTATTAGTGAAACTATGATGTTACAAATGACATGGATTGATTAGGTGGACTAGAACACTTGGCCATTTAAGTGAGTGGACAATTAAGCAATTTAAATTAATCACTTAATTGGATTATTTAGAAGCCTTAAGATAGTGTAATTGACTTAGGTGGATTAGTTTACTAAATTAAGTAATCTATTAATACTAAGAGAGGAATAATATTAAGTATATATAAATATATTTAATTAATTAGAAAAAATAATTAACTTAATAAATTAAATAATTTGTTAAAGTTAAAAGAGGAAAACTTATTAATTTTAAATATTAAAATATTTATTTAATTGACTTAAGAACTTTTAAGAGTATACATTTTCCCCTCTTTGGAATAGTTTGTGGACAATATATTGTTTAAAAGAGAACTAGTGCTTGATCTTTTTCATGCTTTTTAGAGATTGATGTTTCATGCTTGTCGTAAACTTGGTGTTTCAAATCTATAAAGGTTTCTCTAGACAAGAATGTAACAAGAGTCACAATGAATATGAATTGTTTGACAAAATAATTCAATTTCTAGCCCACAGTTAAAGAACGTTTATAAATAATTATTGGATAGCTTTCAAAAATTTTGTGACTTGTCCTCTTTGATGATAGCCCATATAAACTATTGCCAAAATATTTAGTGGAGGAGAGTTGGAGTCTCTAAATCACCGCCTCAGAAATTGGGTTTCTAAACTAAAATTTTGCACCAAGCCATGAAATATTGAGCATTAACAAAATATTAAACACCTTCAAAATAATCCATATGCAAGGGTGACTGTAGAAACTAGATAAGAAGCCAATATATCCAAAAATTGATATGTGAGAAATGAAAATAAATGTGATTCTTCTTATCTAATAACACTTCTTAGTGACAGCTCATCAACTAGGCAGTATAGACAAGGCCTATGGACTGTTTGATAGAATGCTACCATGATATTTATTAAAGCAATTGTCTAAACTTTCATTCAAAACTTAAAAATTGGCAAGTATCATGTTGGAACTAGAGGACATCGTGCTCATGTAGAATGAAAAATGCTTGCAGAGGACCATAGTGAAGGGAGACATGAATCATTTATTGGAATGTGTCAATACAAAGGTCATTCCATGAGATGGATAAAAATTAGAGTGATAATTACATGGAATACAATGATTGCAAAATATGCACAATATGGAAACATAGACAAGCACATGAACAATTGGGCAAGAGGCCTCAAGAGACTAAATTATTTGGAATTTATTAGTTTTATAGGTAATATTCATACAAAATATGGCTTGCAGAAATACCATCCTATAACGTGGCTTGTAGAAATACAATGGAACACTGTATTTGATCCTATTGGATGAGAACAGTTGATTGTTCATTTTATTGTACTTAATCTAATGACAGTTCTACAGGAATTTGTAATCAACCTAGCTAATTAGCAACTAGACCCAATTTACTCGGTTATAGCTAGGTTCTTTCTAAAAATATCTTCTATGATGTGTTTTTGTAAAATGTCTTGAGAACTCTACCCTTTTTCTCAGTCTACATTATTTTTATGGAGGATCTTGAGGTAAGTCACTTAGCATGGGTTGAGTGAGTTTTATTGTTTTATTATTTGGATTCTGGAATATGTATGGAGGTAGATCAATTTTTCTATTGTGATAAGATTTAATAAGAACCATAAAAAAGATCTCTAAATATACATGTTTAGAAGGAAATACAAGGAGGAACTAGTTTAAAAGGAAAAGAAATAAAAATTTACATAGCCCTCGAAGAAAATGGTAGAGCTAGGGAATGTCAACAAAATTGTAGAGCAAGGCCATGACATGACAACAAAGTCATAGATAAAGGGGATGAATTTCACAAGGGAATGGCATGGAAAAAAAATCATAGAGCAAGGGCACGATGACAAAATGCAGAGATCACAATGGCAGTCCAACCAAATTGCAGAACAAGGGCATAGCAATGTAATGTAGAGATCACAAGGGCACAACAACTAAATCATAGAGAAAGGGCATGGTAAAAAAATGGAGAGATCACACAAAAAAAAATTCAGACCAAAAGCATGGAAATGAAATGCAGAGACGATAGCAATACAACGCAGAGATCGCAGCAATGAAGGGCACAATAATGTTCATAGCTCTCCACCCTCATTTGGAGCTAGCTCAACCCTCTCTCATGTGCAACTCTCTACAATCAAAACAAAAGGGGAATGATTTATGTCGTGCTTTCTTTTTTATGTTTATAGTTATGGGGCATTTCAATTATGATGCCAATGGTAGTATTGTGATGACATTGGGGATAATTGCAAAAAAAACATGAGAATCAATACAAATTACACTGTCGTCGCAAATTATCATCACAATTTGACCCAAAATGTTGTAGTTTGTGCATTTTAATACTCTCTCTCAAATGAATTTTTTATTGTACTTTGAATATAACTTATAGTTAATGGGAGGTCCATACGTTGTTAGTGCATGAGAATAATATATCTTCTAAATATTGAAAATGTGTTAATTTTGAAGTAATTATTGAATATGTAATTCTTTTTCCTTTGAATGAGTGTGTTGTGACTTTCATATGGGATAGGTTTAATGTGTCTATTTGGAAGGGATAGAAATGGATTTTTTTTATTTGTTTCTTTCTATCTACTAACTATCTAATTAGAAATGGATACAGTGTGTTTTGTTTCTTTCTATCAATTAAATCAAGATCAAAGTGCATTTGGCCAAAGCTGATTTTTAGTTGCATATGTGTAAATATGATTTCTATTTTATTTCTTTGCCTCATTCCATGATTAGGCTACTTAGACAAATGTGGAAAATAATATGTTTCATGGCTGCAATGGATCCATCTAATCCTCTTTTTATGAGTTGTTAAGCTTCTAATGCTAGGGTTGGGGTGTTCTTCATGTTGAGGAGGACCCCGTGGGAGCTAAACACTTTGTGGTTGGTGTGGTAAAAGTGCCTAGTCCACACTCCCATTTTAGATAGTAGAGGGACAGTGTTTGGTGGGTGAGGAGACTGGGCCTTGTAGATAGACACATGTGTTAGAGGTGAACCTTTTTACAAAACTATTCCAATGTTGTAAATGATATAATTATCTTATATTGGATAGTTTAAAGGAATCTTGTACATGACACTAAAGTATCCCAATTGTATAGTTTACAATAAAACATATGGTTATATTGTTTATGTCTAGGTGGAATCAAATTTTTGTCAACATCATCGAGTTGGCATCACAAATGCTTGATTAAATGAATTTGTTTTGTTATTATTTGTTTATGATTAATGGATGGTTGACTAGTCAATTAGGATTTCACTTTTGTATTTTGTAAGTCTTGCACTTTTAATGATGTTGCATTGATTAGATGGAATGAGATCTTATAGTTCATGACACAATTAAACAAATTTACCATTTTGCCAACTATTTCCTTTGTCACTTTCTTATCACATTATTTCTATTAAAAAGTAAAGTCTAGACACAAAGATAACTGATAAAGGGGGTTGTAGGTGAATTAGTTATCAAACTATTAAAACATTTAACAATCTTATTAATCCTTAACCATGTGATCAATTTAATTAGAAATTATAAGAAGATGCATACACAATAACACTAGCTACATTAAATAGGGAAACCCTTGATCATAGGGAAAACCTTTGTGGGGATGGTGCCCACAAAATGATGTACTAATATAAAAGTTCCTCACAAGAGGATGGACATTATTAGGAGCTAATGAAATACATTCAATACATGTAAGTCCCTATTAGGAGACTTTGAATCCCTGTTAGGGAATTCCAACCCCATTAGGAGTTGTAGAAGGCAGAAGGACCCACTCTCCAAACAGCTTTAGGGACACGACAGTCAAACTTACTGTAAAATTGGTCTCTGTATTATTCCTTGCTGAATAATAGAAATAAATGATCATGAACTCCTCTTTCCTCTTGACTAGACCAATCCTCTTTTTATTTAAATATGAGATCACCAAATTTACATCCACATAATCCCTTGGATCTCTTACTCGCATTTACCAAGTATTTCGTATATCACACTTGAATACACTTATAGTTTTCATTTATCACAAGGAAAATAACCTTTCTTTATACCATATTCTCAAAATAATTCCTTGAGTCGACCTTCAGGCTTTCTGAATTAAATATATTAGAATGTCATTAAGATATTAAATAATTATTTCACAATTACACAATACTATCGACTCACAGTCTTAAAAAATTTCTCACATGTGTGACTTCTAACCTTGGGCATGTACTGACATCATCATTAGGCTATCTACTACCACTTTCTAACTTCTCTCATCACAATAATTTCTTTGTTAATAAATACAATACAAACATCAAAAACCACTTATCAGGTACTCTATCTACTTACTATCCTTTGTAAGTCATAAATAACTTCTACATGTCCTTGATTCCCTGTACACACACTTTTCCACTTCATTAGGAAATAATGTAGGATATGTTCTAAATTACACTTCATCTTATCTTCAAAACATATTCTATATGACCTTGTTCTGTGTTTGCTACTCTACATGTCTTCACAAAAATAATACTATGTTGACATTAATGACAAACATAGTCATGAATGGAATATTTCAATCATGATAACCATCTTTCCAATGCTTAGGATACTCCTCCAAATGAATACCATTAGAATTCATGCTAATAATCTCCCCCTTTGGCAATGATGGCATAGATGAAAAAAATCAAAGTTCTAAGAATACGAAATCGAACTCTTACATGAATGGAAATCAATTGTTTACAACTTCTCAATCTATTCATGAATAATTCTCCCACATAAATACATATTTCATGTATGCAATCTTTCCCAGATTATGTTAGAGAGCTTATTCTCCATCCACAACAATTCTCCTACATACATAGGAGATATTTTTCAAGCATTCTCTCTCCCATTGGCATAAATTAAAAAAACTTAATTATGTCAATCATATGATTCAAGTCTTCAACTAGTTCAAGTGGCCAAAGGCACTATTATATACAAACAACTTAGAGTCCTTGATGACTCTTCTCATTGCAGATAGTCACCCATACATGAAGCATCAACATTCAATCTAGATAAAGAATAGTGCTCTGTACCACTAGAGTAATGCACTTTCTCTATCATCTACTCAGAAGAAGGTAGGGACTTAATCCCAAAGAATACCTCTAAAATACTCAAATGTATCTTTAGGAAAATACTTCATAAAGATATCTACAATTTTCTCTTTTTTATTCACATACTCTAACCAGATTTCTTTCTTTGCAACTTTCTCTCTCAAAACATGATACTTAATAGATATATGCTTAGTCTTAGGATGCAACAAAATATTCTTGGACATACTTAGTTATCACAATATATGATACTGGGTTCTAAATTTTTTATCCCAATATCCTTTAGCACATCAACATGATTTGATTACAATTGTTTGATGTTGCTACATATTCTACTTCTTCTGTACTTTATGTGATGTAGTCTTGCTTCTTTCTTAGCCAAGAAACCAATCTTCCTCCAAGGAAAAATGCTCCATTACTGGTGCTCTTTCTGTCATCCATACTCCCTATCCAATCCACATCAATATATGTACACAAAGTAAAATCACTTGATCTGTCATAACACAAACCAAAATCAGACGTACCCTTCAGATATCTGAATATTGTCTTTATTGTTGCTTAATGTACTTCTTTAGGATCTTCTTGAAATCTTGCTACTATCCCAACTGCATTTTCTATATCTAATTTGGTGTGAGTAAGATATTGAAAACCTCTAATCATAGATTTGTACTTCTTTTACTCAATTGTAGATGTCTCATCTTTGCTAGATAACTTATGACCAGCTATCATATGTGTACAAATAGGATTACAACTTTCCAAGTCAAATCTTTTGAACAAATCATTTAAATACTTAGCTTACGATAGGAAAACACCATCATTTTTCTATACAATCTCTAGACCTAATAAATATTTTGTCTTACCAATCATACTCATCTAAAATTCATTCTTCATGTAATATCATCAAAAAATTTGTCACTTGCTTCACCACTTCTTTTGAAGATTATATCATCCACAAATATCACAATAATCAACAATCCATTCTCAATTTCTTTCAAATACAATTTTCTATCTAATATACCTTTAAAAATCCCAACTTAGGTGCTTTTTTTACACCATACAATGTTTTTTTTTAATCTGCATACCATGTCTTTTCTTTTTCTTTTTTTGTCAAAGGAAATACTTTGGCTGCTCAATATAGACTTCTTCTTCAATTTCTCCATTCAAAAATTCTTACTTCACATCCATCTAATACACTTCAAACTTTTTACTTGTTGTATAAGCCAAGACCATTCTTACTACTTCAACTCTGGAAATAGGGGCAAATGTCTCTTCATAATCTATGTGTCCCTACTGTGAAGATCATTTTCATACATGTTGTGATGTGAAGCCTAATCAAACTTAGAGGTTTATTCAGTGCAATTTCTCTATAGATTATTTCTATGGGGTCAAGGAGCACCACCCCAACAGGATTAGGTGAACCTCGTTAAATCCTTGAGTATTGTGTTCTCATTTGTGCAATTTATTATTTTGTAATATTGGTTATATTTACATGTAAACATTATTTCCACTCATGGTTAATCCTAACAAGTGGTATCAGAGCCAGACAATCGTCATTTTTTTGGTTTTGTTTAGCAATCCTCTATAGGAAGGTCTCTCAATTGAGTAGGAGTAATCACAGATAAGGGTAAGATGAAGGTTGAGAAGTAATAGGAAGAACTTTCAATTATGGAAGATGCAAATGGAGGACTATCTTTATTAGAAGCATTTATGGAAGTCATTGGAAGGAAAGAAAAAAGAAACAAGGAACTATGACAGATCAAGACTGGGAGATTTTAGACATAAAGGCACTTTCAAGCATTTGATTATGCTTGGTACCATAAGTGACATTTAACATTACATAAGCGAAGATAATGGAAGAGTGGATGCAAACCCTAGAAAAAATATCTAAAAAGTTCTCTGCTTCAAACATGGTATTTCTCATGAAGCATTTATTTAATATGAAGATGGTAGAAGGTGGATTCATTGTAGATCATTTAAATGAGTTTAACATTGTTACTAGTCAATTATCTTCTATGGAAGTCAATTTTGATGAAGAAATTATGGCTCTCTTGATTTTGTGTTCTTTGTCAGAAAGTTAGAATTACTTCATAATGGTTGTGAGTAATTTAGTTTCTGGATCTAATACCCTAAAATTTGATGATGTGATTGGTGTTATTCTAAGTGAGAAAAAATGTAAGAGAACCTCAAGTGATTTGAATGCACAAATCATATGCAGAATGACTGAGAGAGTCCAAATAATTCTAGAAATCATGTGAAATCAAAAGGAAAGTCAAAGGGAAAGAGGTCTCAATCTAGAGGACTAAGAGATTGCTTGTATTATGCAAAACCATGGCATAAGATGAAAGATTGTTAGACTCGAAAGAATAATGAAGGAGATAAACTAGAAGGGAAAAAGGAGGAAAATGTGGTAAGTAACAAATCTAAGGAGGATGCTTTTCTTCTTTCTTTAGAAAGTTTTGATGATTCATGGGTTTTAGATTCTGGTTCTTCATTTAATGCTACACCCTATAAAAGTTATTTTATTGATTATGTCTAAGGGGAATTTGGCCTTGTCTATTTGGGGGATAATGAACCTTGTTAGATTGTTGGAAAGGGAAAAATTAAGATTAAGTTGCAGAATGAGAATCATTGGCTACTACATGAGGTAAGACATGTTCCAAGGTTGAGTAGGAATTTAATTTCAGTAGGGCAACTTAGTGATAAGGGTTGCATAGTTACTTTTAATGATAAAAATTGGAAGATTTCAAAAGGTTTCATTGTAGTAGATAAATGTGTGAAAGTAGGCACCTTATATCTTTGTACAGGTCATATTGTTCCTTCTACTTTGATTATTTCAGAGAAAAATGAATGTTCAGGAACAGTTGTTGCAAGTGAGAAGGGAGAACAAACAATTATGATAGATTATGATACATTGTTATTACACAATATACTTGATCACCTGAGTGAGAAAGTTATGAAAGGACTTCATTCAAAGAAAGTTTTGCAAGGTTTGAAATGTGCCAATATGGATTTCTATGAAAGTTCTATCTATGGAAAAAAAAAGAAAGTGAGTTTTATGAAGAGTGGGAAGGAAAAGAAAAATGAGAACTAGAGCTTGTGCATGCAAATGTATGGGGAATAACTCATGTATCTTCCCTTGGTGGCTCTCATTACTATGTTACATTTTTTGATTATGTAACTAGAAAAGTATGGGTTTATTTCGTCACACAAAAATATGATGCATTTCAAACTTTAAGAAATAGAAATGCTTGGTTGAAAATGAGACTAATAAAAGATTAAAATGTCTTAGATCTAATAGTGGTGGTGAGTATTGCAGCAATTAAATTGAAGACTATTTATCCACTAATGGTATTTGTAGACCAAAATTTGTTTCAAGATTTCCATAGGAAAATAGAGTGGCTAAACACATGAACATGACAATAATGGAAAGTGCAAGAAGCATGGGGTTGCATGTTGGACTGCCCTTAAACATGTGGGTGAAGTTCATTAATACTATTATATATTTTATTAATAAAGGTCCCTATACTCCTTTGGGTTGTGGTATTCCAGAGGAAGCATGGACTCGTAAGAAAGTGAGTTATTATTTTCTTAAAACCTTTGGTTGTGAAGCATTTGCACATATAGATTCTAAAAATAGAACTAAGATGGAAGCTAAGTCATAGAAATGTGTATTTCTTGGATATGGCATTGTTGAATTTGGTTATAGGCTTTGGGATTTTGAAAATTATAAAATTGTAAGAAGCAAAGATGCCATATTCAATGAGAAAGTGTTGTACAAAGATCTATTGCAGCAACATGAGAAGAAATAGAATGATTATGTAGTGCTAGATGATGCTCCAAAAGATTATGTTCTAGAAGATCCTTATGATCTGCAACAACCAAAATGACAAATACCACACACCCCAGTGAATTTTAGATGATCAACAGGGCTAATTATACCTCCAAAAAGATTTTCTCCTTCTTTGTATTGTATTTTACTTACTAATGTTGGTGAGCCTGAATGTTATGACGAAGTTGTGCAAGTGGATACAAAGATTCAGTGTGAGTTTGGAATGAAAGAAGAAATGGACTCTTTGCTAAAAAAATCAGACATGAGATTTATGCAAGTTTCCTACAAGTAAAAGGGCTTTACAAAATAAATGGGTTTACAAGTTGAAATAAGAGGATGGAGGTAAGAAACCATTTATAGCCAAGTTAGTGGTAAATGGATTTGCACAGAAAAAAGGGCATTGGTTTTGATGAGATATTCTCTCCTGTTGTTAAAATGACCTCTATTCGCACTGTTTTAAGTATTGTGGCTAGATTTTCATTCATAGAAACTTAATGTTAAAATAACCTTTCTTCATGATGATTTGGATTAAGAGATATATATGGCATATTCACAAGGATTCAAGGTCAAAGGTAAGGAGAACTTAATGTGCCGATTGTAGAAAAATTTATATTGCTTGAAGCAAGCACCTCATAAATGGTACCTAAAATTTGATAGTTTTATGTTGGAATTATAATAGGAAAGATAAAAATTTTAGAGGGTGGGGCCAGGGGGTGAACCAATAGTTCAAAATTGGATCCATGAAACTTTCATGATACATCCATCTCATGCATTTAATGAGTAAACTAAAATAACATGTAAAGCATATACATCTAAAACATCTAAAACATATAAGAAAGCACACACATATGACACTGGATATGATTACCCAAAAACTCTCCAAGTGAGAAGGTAAAATTGGGGTGGGGATGACACCCACAAATCTTCACTACTGCAGTAATAAAGTGTATCCAATGAAGGTTACAATTTTTTGATCATGAATCATGATCTACCCTGTGAAAGGTCTACCTTGTTAAAGGCTTAGAAAGACTATTAGGTCTCACCTTTTATAGGATTTCAACACCTTATTAGAAGTGTGTCATGCTAAAGGACTTTAACTCACAACTAAGTAAGTACCTTGTTAAAGGATTTCATAGCTTCTGTTAGGAATACTCTACTAAAAGATTTTGATTTAAATCACTTGTTAGAGTGTCTTAGCATTGATCCTACGGTTAGCACTTGATTTCTTGATAACAGATCACCTCTAAAAAAATTATTCTTGATCCTTCTTGATTAGATGTCTCTTTGCTATATACTCTTCTCTATCCTCTATTGTCCTCTAACTAATTATGTAATGTAGTTTCACTTCATAACTTCTAAGCCACCATGAATGCTCTATTTACACATGCAGACTTCTCTATTCACTCCTTCAACACCTTACACACTCGCTAGATAGTTTAGGGTTTGTCCTCCTTATGAAGACTTAGGTGACTTAGGGTTAGGTATGAATCTACAATTGAGATTCATCTATTTTGCCACTTAATCCTTCCCATTTTCTGATTGGTTGCATGTAATTTCATAGGGAATCCAACTTGAGATTCATCCTTGTCCCCAAAATATTGAAATTCAATCTTAAGTCAGCTCAAAAATGGTTTACATAGTTGTTTGTATCTTTACAAAAAAAATGTCAAAACTTTCTTACTCATCATCTGAAGTCTTTGATGCTCGGCATACAATAATCTCTCTACTGTGACTCAACACCTATATTTCTTGGAATCCACTATTTACTCAGCTCCTATATTACTCAACATATACTATTTGCTCCACACTTGAGTGACTTAGCACATGAGTGGCTCGACACTCATTATGACTTCGCATGGTTTAATATATACATGTTGTGCTCAACATGTACAACATTTTTGACATGAACTAAGTAAATAACTTAAGTGTGTTGACAATCACTTGTCAAAACCATTCTAAGACCAACATTTTATGAACGAGCGTGGATATTGTAGGTGCCATTTAGATCATTGTGTTTATTTTAAGGGGTTGGATGATGATGGCTACATTATTTTATGCTTATATGTTGATGATATTCTTGTACTTGGCTCTAACATGGATCACGTTAAGGGTTCAAAGGCATAGATAGAACATTCATTTTTTATGAAAGATTTGGGGTCAAAAAAACAAATCCTTGGTATGAATATTTGTATAGATAGTAAGAATAGGAAATTGACATTCTCTCGGGCTAATTATATTTCAAAGATGTTACAATTCTTCTCTATGGAGAATGCTAAAGTTGTCAGCACACCTTTACCTAGTCATTTGATGTTGACTAAGGAGATGTTTCCAATGATAGAAGAAGAGGAGGAAAAAATGTCCAAGGTATCTTATGCTTTAATTGTAGGAATCTTGATGTATGTTATGGTATGTAAGAGGCTAGTTATTTCACATGTAGTGGTACTTGCTAGTAGGTATATGAGTCATCTAGGGCTTGAGCATTGGAATGAAGTTAAATTGATTCTTAGATATTTAAGAGGAACATCTAGTAAGTGTTTACATTTTGGGGGCTCTACTACTTATTTATAGGTTATGTTGACTCAGATTTGGTAGGGGATATTGATACCAAGAGAAGTACTATAGGTTATGCATTTATTGTGGGTGTGATAGTAGTGAGCTAGGTTTCTCATTTGCAAAAGGTTAATTCTTTATCCACTAGAGAGGCATCATATTTTGCTACTATAGAGGCAGCCAAGGAGATGATATGGCGTTAGTTCTTCATGAAAGAATTTAGACAACTCTAGAGGGGTAAATATTTGTCAATAGATAGCCAAAGTTTCATTCATCTTGCATCTAATTCTTCTCTACATTCAAAGATAAAAAATAATACAGTTGCGGTACCATTTCATTTAGCTAGTTTTGGATTATGGACAATTGAAGTTGGAGAAGATACATACAGATGATAATCCAGCAGGTATGTTTACCATGGTAGTAACACAAGAGAAGCTGAATTCCTCTTTAGCTTGGGTTGGTCTTCTAGACTAAACATAATAAAAGAATAGTAGATTCCAAGGTGATTGGATATACCAATGGGAGCTACAAGTTTAGTGGTGCTATGATCAGTCCCTTAGTGGGAGGTTATTGTTGTGGAGTTTAATCAATCTCCAAGTGGGAGATTATTGTGATGTGCAATCTCATCTAACTTTGAGGTTTATTCAGTGAAGTTTCTCCCTAGATTATTTCTATTGGGTCAAGGAGTAGTGCCCCAGGTGCACTCCTTGTTGCAATATAGGGTGTAGTCAACGAGCAATTCCCCTATGGGGGTTTTCGAGGGCAAGGCCCCCAAAGCAAAAAATGAGCTTATATTGTAAAAGGCATCAACTATTTTTTTCTATTGGATGATTTATTCTAGCTCTAATTCTATTAGGGGCAAAAGCTTATATAAAATGGCTTGGGGTTAGTGATTTAAAAATATATAATGATATTGTAGCCTTTTGTGGTAGTATTGCGTTGTAAGGGATTGCAAATTGTAATCATCAGATAATAATAATATTGGACTTATTATTGGTTGATGTAGCCCAGGGATTGGGTGAACCACTTTAAATTCTTGTGTCTTGTGTTCTCATTTGTGTGCTTTATTATTATGTTGATCAGTTTTCTGGATTAGATTGTGTGGAGATTTTTGTCATCAACGTTTCGAATCACACTACGTGATCCATCATCAGGATGAGAGAGCAGGAGATGTCAAATGAATTAAGTAGCAGATTTAGAAAAGACTCACCATATATAGGAGAACAGGAAAAAGAAAAGAAAGCACCAACCCCAAAGTTAAAAACAAAAAACATAATAAATAAATAAAACTATATAAAAACAAAACAAGACACTAGGGGGGAAAGACTAAAACCAAAGTCAACCCACAAGAAAAAGTTAAAAAAGAGATGAAAAGAAATGAATAAAGAATAAAGAAATTAAAAATTAAAAATTAAAAATAAAAATAAAAATAAAACATACATAAATTATTAATGAAGACCAAGACAAACAAAAGTCAAAAAATGTTATATAAATGTATATATATATATACAAGAATACAAACAAAGATATATAAATATGTATATATATATAAATATATATATATATCTATATATATATAAATGCATATATGCAACACTATATATAAATATAAGTGAAAATAACAGAGCAACTAAGAAATACCCTAACAACTTCAAAGCCTAAAAAAGAGAATAACGAAAAATATAATAAATACTTGAGGTATATATGCAATCCACGCATTACATATGCAAGTGGGTAGCTAATATATATATATATACTTATAAAGGTACCCAAAAAATATATATGTGCTAATATATATATGGAAAACTAAAACCAAAGACGCTAATATATATTATATGCATGGATAAGAACTAAAACCAAAGGCGAGGCATGGGCTAAAACACTGACTAGAAGAGTAAACATGGAAAACTACCTAACTAAATAACCAAAAAATAAAGACATTGAAAAGCCAGAGGAGAACACTAAAATATTAAGTACACCTAACACAAATAAAAATAACAAACGCATCTAATATATTTATACTATATGTTAGAAGCATCTACGCAAAGAAGAATAAATGCCTATCAACTAGAGTACTAATACACATACGAGCGGACAGAATAAAAACAACCTGAAAGAATAAATAAATAAATAAATAAATCAAAGAGATAAGCTAGGGAAACAGAAAAGAGAAGCAAGAAAAGAACTAAGAAAGAGAGGAAGCGCACTAAAAAGAGAAAATCAGACAAAGGAACCAAAAAAGAGAAGGAAAGAGAAAGGCAGTGGAAGCAAAGCCCCCGACGAGAGGAGGAGGAGAGAGAAGACCGAAAAAAAAACACGGCCCATGAGGGAAATCAAGACGAAAGAAAAAGAGGGAAGAGGACAGGAAACAAGGCAGGGAGAGAGCAGCCACGCAATGAGGGAAGGAGGGAAAGGGGAAAACAAAACCCACACTGCATGGGTGTCAGACCTAGGAGAACAACATGGGAAGCCAAGAGGGGTTGAGGGTCCAACCATCATCCCGATTAAGGTTGATGGGGTGGTTGTTGATTACGATGGCTTCTTTAAGTTTCCTTTTGAAAAAGTTATCCTCATTAGAAATGATTTGCGTATTCTCCAAACATATGTGATGTTTGGTAGACAAAGAGTGTTCGGCCAATGCTGACTTATGAACCCTATCATGCCTAATGTCCGCTACATGCTCTTTGATACGAGTGTGGAAAGAGTGACCCGTTTCCCCTATATATGGGGTGCCACAGGAGCAAACCACCTTGTAGACCCCTGAGTTAGAATACCTATCTCTAGGGTCTTTGATAGGTGGGACATGATTCCTGATCTTGGAGAGGGGTCTGAAGGCAACACGCAGACCATTTTTAGATAGGATCTTGGCAATCTTATGGGATATGCCTTCCACAAAAGGGAGGGAGGCATGTAAGATGCAAGGGGGGAGAGGCAAAGAGGAAGGTTTCGAGGGAGCTAGGTGTAGGGACCTGGCTTGCTTGAGGGCTCTAGAAATTTGCCTTGAAGAGTAGCCATTAAGCTTAAAGACCTGGCAGAGATGGTTGAGCTCAAGGTTTAAGTGATCATCATCACAGATCCTGTGGGCCCTCAAAGCTAGGGTCTTAAGAATGCCTAATTTCTGGCTCGGATGATGGTGGGAGGAGGATTGAATGCTTTATTATTTTCTAATATTGGTTATATTTGCATGTAACTATTATTTCTATCTTTTGTTAATCCTAACAATACCAATATCACTTTATTTCTCACAATCTCAACTTTTTAATTCATCTTATTTTTGAAAACCCATTTATTTCCTATAACATTCTTCTCTTTATGTCTAGAACCAATTCACATGTCTCATTCTTCACAATCTGATCTAGTTCTTCCTTCGTTGCTTGAATCTAATGATCATCCTTCCATGCCTCATTTGCACTTTTTTGTTCAACTTAAGAAATCAAACATAATTCTTCATGTACTCTATTTCTTGTCATAACTCATTTTTCTTTTCTTCTAATGATATGTATAGCAAAGTGATTCTTTGTAAAATTCATGTTCAATATAGGCATTGCTACTTCAAATCTTACTTCTTCTTTAGGTTCAAATCTTGGTTCTTCTCTTTGTTCACTAATTTGAACATCATTATGCAAATTATAGTTTTGATTTAACTGGAAAATCTAGGAAGAGGGTCTTGAACCCAGATAACAACAAAGAAATCAAACCATTTCTACCCTGGGGCCATTATAGCCAAGTAGCATATAAGCACACTCTAACCCCAACTATTAGAGTCCCACCCGAAACTTACAAACAAAAAAATTACCATCCATGTTACTCAAATAGTTTAAACCATCCATAACTAGAACTAACTTAACTCTAAACTTTAAAATACTAAGCTTACTAACCATGTTTGAAGACATACTACCCCAATAATATTGGGGATAAATAGAGTAACCAGTTGACATGAACCTCACCATGATTGAGAGTTTATAGACATGTTTTTTAAAACAACACATATAATAAGTAACCTACAATAAACTTCATTGACGTACTTGATCCCTTCAGTCTAGTTCTCAATTTGGGTGGCACTCTTTATCTCCTCACAATTCTTTTCCTTGGCTTGGCTCACCTTTTTCAGTTTTCTCTTCCCATTGATAACCTGAAACATGACCTTTCTCATCATTTTTTTCTGCACTTTGTAAATGGAGGAAACAACCACCCCCAAACAATACCAGTAATTGCAATTTTGAACTATTTATTAAGCTTTTCAATTTTCTCATTTATTTCATCAAATTTATTATTATAGTCCTTTGAAGCTTCCAAATTCCTCTAGAAATTGGAAATGGAGTTCATCATTTCTCCAACTTCAATTTTTTCACTAATCTTAATCCCTTCACCTTATGTACTTCCTAAGTCCACCATCACTTTAATATCTTGTGGAAAGTGGGTTTCATCATTAGTCTCTTCTACTTCCACATTAAAATCAACTTCCTTAGAGTAAAAAATTCCATCTTTGTCTGAAGTTACCTCCACTTCTATATCTTCCACCTTTTCCTCCATTTGGGAATTGTGGGAGTCCTCCTTGCTTTCTTACTTATAGCTCTTCCCTTTTTTATTTTTCAACCTTGTGGATCTTCTCTCCCCAGAACTAGAGTTCCCCTTTTACCTTTTTAAGTTTGTATCTCTCTCCTCCTCCTCACTAGAATAATTTCCTTGCCCTTCACTTTTATTGATATCAATAACATCTTTAGCCATTTTTCATTTTTTTTAGGGGTACTAGCAGGGCTAGGTTTTGCAAAAGCATTTTCCACTGCTTGGGGGCCTCAATCAAAAGGGACTATTCCAAAGATATATATATATTTTCTTAGTTTTAGAGGAAGGAGGACTACTTGAAATTTGAGGCAACTCCATTTAGGACCTATCAACACATATTTCTTTCACACCCACTAAGGAATTAGGAGCTTTAGGGGTTTTGGAGTTATCTATGAGTGTGAGACGTCTACTAAAAACTAGGTGGTGAGCACAAACAGGGTGATAAAGGACAAAAATGAGCCCTAGGTAAATAGCAGGGTTTTCTTTGAGGATAATTTTGTTGACCAAAGAGGAAAATAGGAAGAACAAAATGTTAACTTTTTTCCCATTTCTAAGCATATTAAGTAGAAAAACATTATAGTCATGATAGGTCATCTAACAACCTTCAAGAGTAAAATACTTGATTAACTAGTAAATAATGGCACCAAAAGGGCTAGGGAGAGAAAACATATCATACCCATTTCCAGAACTCACATGAACAGGTTCTTATGTTCCTTCAAAGAACTTATGCCTAAATTTAATATAGTCCAACATTCCTTTCCTTTCCACTTTAATGCTAACACATTGTTGGCTTGTCACTTCTTCAATTAGTTCTGGCATCACCAAAAATTTGATATTGCCAATCACCACCACACCTGTGTTCCAAGAATTAGAATTTTTAGTCGAGAGAATAGTGTTGTGTCCTTTCATTGCATGGATATACAAATGTAGACCCTCCTTAACAAAATAAACCCATATTTCTTTATTCTTCTCTATCTCTTTATAGTTTCTGAGTTCAACACATTTTTCAAGGCCTCCCATGGTGTTCTCCTTCTCAAATAGCTTCTTAGGATTCTCAAGACCCAAGTTCAAATTGACAATACTTTTCCCTACAATATCACTCATCATGAAAACTTCCTCCAACAAGTGAAGATTATCAGTATTATTGAGCGACTTAGAGGAAATAGAAGGAAATTATTTTTGCAAAAAAGGGTGATGCAAAAAATAAATTGTAGGAATTATTAGGTCTAAAATCAATTCACAAATCTTACTCTCAATCCTTGTGTCGTACCACTGCACATAGTTGGGTTTTTTTTTTTTTTTTTTTTTTGGGTAAACATTTTGACCTAGAGCTATGAATCAATGAGGCCACAAACGAGGGACCTCATCCCATTAAATTTGAACCTTGATGGCAAGGATAACAACTCAACAACTTAACCATCACAACATGTTACTATTGGTGTTGGGTCTTTTTTACCATTTCTATGAAAAACGTAATAAATCATGATGACATGCCACATGTATAGCCTTGGTTGAGGAGATAAATTTCTAACTCATCTCCACAAATACCTGAAATTGGTATTATTAACCATTTTGGCAAATAACATGTGAAGATATGGGGTAGGATTCACACCACATCTTTTTTAAAGAAATGGTTTGGTAAGTACTTTTTGGCTTTACGGGATTAAAATAATTATTAATGAATATATTAAGCTTGATGATGAAAAAATGCATAGTCAGATTTTATATTTTAATGCTCTTCAAAAATGAACCCTCATGACTCAACAACTTAACGATCCACCTCTCACCTTTGGTATTCCTATTACATGCCATGATATTTTAGTTATCATTAAAAATAATTAGACTTAACTCTTTTGTGTACTCCATCTGAGTCATCATCTTCCACTGCTCGTATTTTAGTCCCCACGTGGCCAAATAGTTAGGAGCTTTGTTTCCTTCTCTATGGATGTTTTTGATAATAACTTTGTTAAAGGATAGGAGTCATCTTCTAGAATCATTTATAATCAAAGAAATTCTGTAAGGGAAATTAACTTTGTTTAGAAGTAAATCAATAATTATCTTTGAGTCTCCTTTCAACTCAGTGTTATCCACTTCTAAGTCCTGCAAATTTTTAATATCCAACCACATTGCAATAGCCTTAGCATAGTTGTTAGATGTTATTTCGAACAAATTTGAAAAGCTATGGATCATTTCTCCTTTTTGGTCTCTAATAATTCCTCCTACTCCAACGAGACCAAGACTACCTTTAGAGGATCCATCTACATGACATTTCATCCTTCCCTTTTTAGGTAGAATCTAGTAGCACTTTTTCCCTTTTCATATCTTCTACTAGTTAATATCTATCAAACTTTGATTAATGTTCCTATTTTTATTTAGCCTTAGCTCTAGAAGACTAAGGAACTTAAGGTTCTTGGGGAAATAATCATAATTTATAATTTCTCTGATGATAATTTTGATAATGTGGAAAGTGGAGGCCACATCCTTCTTTTTGTCTCTAAATATCATGTTGTTTCTTTCTTTCCAAACACACCAACTGACAAAAAGAAGAATTAATTCCCAAGTATTAATAGAGATGGGGTGAGACAAAGGAAAAATTTTCCATTAAATCATCAGATCATTAGCAGTTTTGGGGAACACCATGGATAGATGACAATACTTAAGCACCAAATTCCATATCTCAACTTTGAAAGGGTAGTGTAATAATAGATGGTTAATAGACTCATAATCCTTCTCACATAAGGCACATATGTAAGCTAACTTCATACCATGTTTAGATATATTGTCAAGGGTAAGGATTTCTCTATGAGCCACTACCCATAAGAAGCAATTTATATTAGCTTATAGATTATGAATCCAAATGTTCTTCCAAAATTTTCCTCCAACAAGATTATCTTCTAGAGACCTATAGGTAGAACTAACCAAGAAGAGACCATTTCTCTTATACCTCTAGATCCATTTATCTTCCTAAGATTGGTTAAGGAGACTAGGGTTAAGGAGCATATCCATTAGATATGTGATTGCTTCCTTACTAATATTCCTAATTCTTCTGGCATCTCTTTAGACTTGGCACAATATAATTATGTCCTTCCATATTGAATTTCCATTTCCCCATTCTAGGTAGTTCTCCACCTTCTCACCCACATTCACCCTCAACCAGTTCATCAATACTTGGTTATTTACCACCTCCTTCATGGAAACCTCATCCTTCCATTTTTTTTCACATTGTAAGCTTCTTCTACCATTTTCTATTTGCATTCTACTTCCTCTTCTAATCAAGCCTTTGGTTTTCAATATGTTCTTTCATAGGATAGAGCTGCCATTGGAGTTATTCTTGTTGAGGTACAAACAAGAAGGACCATATGATAAGTATTTGGCCCTTAAGATTTTAGACCAATATTTATCTCCTTCTAAACTTAACTAGCCCAATTTAGAGACCTGAGCATTGTTCATACATTTAAAATTTTTGATACCAAGGCCTCCATTCTCCTTGGGTTTACGCACTTGATTCCAATTGACAAGGACCTTCTTCCTCTTTTCGTCTAATTCAAACCACGGATTTTTTATTTTTATTTTTTGTTTTTGAATTTTCTCTAAGGAGTCTACCACCTTCACAGACATTAAGGAAAAGGACATGAGGCACACTAGGATGCTTTCGAGGCAAGCTTTGCGAACAAGAAGCTTACCAAAAAATCATTGTTAGTCTCAAAGAAAACTTCAAAATTTCATATAACAAATTTAGGATTATTTTTTTCATCATCAAAATTATAATCCAACATCCTTTCTTTAACTCCAAAATTTTCATCCACTTTTACATTTGTGCACTCAACAATAGTCTTAATTCTTTGGTTAAAGCATCTATAAGCTTTTATTTTTAGTGAATAACCAAAGAACATACCAATTCTACTTGCATCAAACTTACCAATATTATCATCTCTCTTTATGTAACACTTACTTTTAAAAATTCTGAAATACTTAACTAAGGGTGCATGTCCAAACCATAATTCATAGGGAGTCTTATTCATACTTTTTCTAATCTATACTCTGTTCATATAGTTAACTCCATCAAATCTAGGACTTTCTTTACTGAAATGACCCACCATTGATCTCCTTAAGATGTCAAGCTTTTTCTTCAAGGACCTGATGCACTAATACCAATTGTTAGAAAGTAAAGTCTGCCAAGATAACCTGAGAGGGTGAGGGGGCTAAATTCGTTATCGAACTATTAAATCATTTGAAAATCTTATTAATCCTTAACCATGTGAGAAATATAACTAATAACCATATGAAGATATGCATACACAATAACACCAGATATGTTAACTAGGGACCCTTGATCGAAGGGAAAACCCTAGTGGGGATGGTACCCACATAATGATGTACCAATATAAATATTCCTTATAAGAGGATGGAATATATTAGGAAATAATGTAATGCATTCAATACATATTAGTCCTAGTTAGGAGACTTTGAATCCATGTTAGGAGATTTCAGCCCTATCAGGACTTGTGACAATCCTATTAGGAGTTACAGAAGGCAGAAGGATACACATTCCAAAAAGATTAAGGGGAAAGACCACCAAACTCACTGTTCAATTGGTCTCTATATTATTCCTTGTAGAATAATAGAAATGAATGATCATGAACTCCTCTATCCTCTTGACTGGACCAATCCTCTTTTGATCATTTATACTAGATCACAAACATCACATCAAAATAATCCCTTTGATCGCTTACCTACATTTACCAAGTGCTTCTCATATCAAACTTTAATAAACTTTTTTCTTTCATTCATCATAAGGAAAATAACCTCCCTTTATACCATATCCTCAAAATCATTCCTTGTGTCATCCTTGAGACTTTCCCAATTAATTATAATAGGACCTCATTAAGATATTACAATCATTTTACAACTACACAACATTGTTAGCTTATAGTCTTTACAACTTCTCATACATGTAGTCTCTGACCTTGCATACTCTCTGAAATCATCATCAGGCTATCTAATATCACTATCTAATTATGTTCATCATGATTCTTTCCTTGTTAATAGATACAATCCAAACATCAAAACCCACTTATCAGGTACTCTTTCTTCTTACTATCCTTTGTAAATCATGAATAATTTTCACATGTCTTCGATTCTCTATATGTGCACTTCTCCACTTCATCAAGACACAATGTAGAATATTTTCTCAACTGAATTTGACCTTATCCTCAATGCAAAATCTATACAACCTCGTTCTCTATCTACTACTCTACCATTCTTCACAAAAACAATGCTATGTTGGCATCAATGACAAACATAGTCATGAATGCAAAATGTCAATCATGCTATCCATCTTTCCAATTCTTAGGATACTCCCCCAAATGAATACTATCAACATTTATGCTAACAATTTCATGTAGTGTGTAGGTAAGTGCATAAATACCTGGGGAAAAAGGGTATGTGGTGTCATTTTTAAGTTAATTTTTTTAATGAAAGTGTGAATTAAAAAATAAATAAATTGATTTAGAGACAAATTGAAAAATGGGAAATATATAAGTGCCCCCGGAGAAATCATTCAAAACTGATAAAAAATTAAATATCATTTTTTCAAATTGTCTAAAATAGAATCTATTTTTTAAGACATATGAATTTTTGGGCATATTTTCTAGAAGCCACTTCTTATAATTTTTTGAATTATCAAAACCTTTAGATTGGATGCCCAAATAAAATCAAAACCTTACACTTGATTTTTTTTAGTGCATTAGAAATTTGTCAATCATATATATAATATATCACACATTCACATTCTATCATAGATAAATTGATAGATTAAATATATAACATGTCTACAACTATTGTTTTCTATCCATGAATCACTATAGGACTAGACAAGCAAAATCAGATTCTATACAGAACATGTTGACAAATATTATTCGACAAGCACTAATGCATGCACAATTCAAAGCCCTACTTTAAAAGAAGAACTAGGGTTTTGAAAATAAATCATTTTTTTATCACTGCATTAGATTAGGACTACCAACTATGAAACCTCCTCACTTTTAATCCTATCCCTCAAGAGAATATAATTTGGGATCACAATTCAACTAATAATGATGTCAAAGAAAGTGACAATGGGATTTCCTTGAAACTAGGATTTGAAATAATTAGAATGTTAGATGGATGCTAGCTAGAGATTTTAACACTCCTCTACACCCTTTGGATAAATGGGGAGTCTTAGAGGACTTCTTTGATAGTGTGGAGGACATGGAAGATTTCTTCCAAGGGACCAGTTTGTTGGATTTTGACCTCAAAAGGGCGAGGTTTACCTGGTTCAATAGAAGACAAGGAAAAGGCCCTATCTAGATTAAATAGGATATGTTTTATCTGTCTTCAAACTAGAGTATTATTGATGAGTTCTTGTTGGAAGCTAAACCTAGAATGGAGTCAAACCATAGTGTTATGCTCATGGATTTGAAAGATGAAATCAGAAATGTTGGAGCTTTTAGATTTGAGATAATGTGGCACTCCAATGGCAAATTAATAGACCTGATAGATGGATGGTGGCAAACCCAAACCAATTCATCTCCTTTGTTAAAGTTAGACTTTAAGTTGGGAGCTATTAGAGATAAGGTTGAGAAGTGGAATAAAGTGTTCTTTGGTAATATCTTTTTTTTTATGAATAGACCTTTCCATTAATTATAAATTAAAGATACATATTCACAAAAAAGGGGTCAGGGGATACAAGATTACCCCACGATTTCAACTGGCCCAAGGCCATAGATCAACTATTCATCAAAAAATACATATATTAGCAAAAAACATAAATCTTTCAGGTTGCAAGAGTAGTACCAGTCAAAGGAGGGTCTTTATCATTAGGACCCCAAAAATCCTTGAGCTTAGTTGTTGGTTCAAGGGGAGCCCAACCATCAGCATTAGCAACATCTTTATCAACATCATTTTCTTTATCTTGCTCAGCCTTGGGAGGAGAAATGGCTAAATCTAGCTAAGGGAAAGCCCACTTGGGGTCATGGTGAGCAGGTGAACAACCTGCATCAACAGTAGTAGGGGGAGCCACTAGGGACCAACCTAAGCCCAGCCTCTGAGGAGGTGAGGCTAAGTAGTGAAGGACACAGAAAAACACCAATAGGAGAGCGCCAATGAGGCTACAACCTAGGGGTCTGTGAGTAGGAAGCAGATTTGCTCTAGCCTTACCAGTGACCATGAGGAGGAGTGTAGTCATTGGACAATACATCTAGAGGTGCACATGAAAATGTACATGGGGCATTTCCCAAGTGAGCAAGTAGCTCATATAGGTGAGCCACCTTAGCACAAATTTGTTAGTTTGTACTTGCATTTGCAACATGCCATTATTACATATTTGTTCTTTAAAGTACATAGCAGGATGAATATCAAGAACGTTGTGAGAGAATAAAACAACATTGTAATCTTTCAAATTTGTAAACAAAATCTCCATTATAAAAGCATGCCAAATCTGGGAATATCTAAAAGGGAGTGTGGGAGCATCCCCCAGAACCACCATATGCCAAGTGAAAGCCTTTGGATGAAAGTCCTAAAAAAATCATAAGTCCAGAGCAAATAACTTTGGGCTCATTTGCGGAACCAAAAAATATGCAGAAAGCTTTCAGTTTGACCATAAAAAGGGCATCTATGATTTGAAACTTCTAGATGTCTAAGCGAAGAACCCAAAGGCAAGTGCTAGAAAAGGAGACACCAAATGAAGTGAGAAATATTTGTCTCTATGATGTTATGCTAAATAGTGGAAAATCAAAGCCTCCAAATCTTATGAGAAAAATTTATGTTTGTTGAGAATATCAACCATCTGAGGATGGGGAACTAGCCATCCATACCTTAGCCTAGGCTTGTAAATGATCATTGGAATGGTAGGATAACACTTCCAATATTTCCACCAAGGGAAGGATGAGTAAATTCCAAGCTTGTGTAACAAATTGCGAGGGGTCATAGAAACTAGAAGATCAATTATCTATCCATCTGAACGGATAAGGTTATACTGCACATGCAGATCCTCTCATGAGCAAAGGCTCATAGTAACCATAGAAAATAAATATTTGGGCATTTTAATACCCATGTAAACTAAATGTAAAGCACTGGCTTTTTGAATCTTGGCTTAAGGCACACCTTGAGTGGTAATCAAAGGTGACCACTAAAGGTTTTGTTGGTTCATTGAGAGCCCATCTCTAAACTCATTACCAACCCAAAAAATCCATGACTTGATGGCTTCCTAGGATTTAAAAATTCTCTTAGCAACAAATGTTCCCTAAATTTGAATAGGTTTAGAAGTCACAAGAAGGGTTTGAAAGCCAATCCCTGTCCAGGCTGACAGGTTAACAAGAAAGCCTGAAGAAATGTAGTGTTGTAACAAAATTTTCTAGGCCTCATCTCTAGTAAGAGTCCATATAACCCACTTGGAATAGAGAGATATACCCTATTTGTGAGTGGAAAGTAGTTCAAGGCCACCAGAATCTTTGGGAAAACAATATAAATTGCAGGCAACTCTGTGAAAGCCATGATGCACAACATCAACGGTCCAGAGAAAGTCTCGAAGGAGACATTCAAGCTTAAGGGACAAGGATTTGGAGGGATCCCAACATGAAGAATAGTTCACATGCATAGCAACAAGTACTTTAGAACAAATTTGAAACTTCCTCGCAAGTGAAAGGTGCTTAGTGATCCAATATTCCAGCTTCTTCTCAATCTGAGCAAGCACAACATTGCACAACTCCATGGGAGAGGCTTGAAAAGAAAAGGGAATGCCCAAGAATTTAAAATTTTCACCATGTTGGACCCATTTCCTCTCATACTACTACAACCTTTGATGGCCTAGAAGGAAGGATTGTTGGTAGCAAAGGGTTTTGTGCCATTGAATAATAGACCCTAAAGCAAGGCAAAAGGTATCAAAGCACTGCAAGGAATTGAAAATGTTCCTCTCATCTTTAATTAGAGTGAGGAAAGAGTCATCTATAAAATGACCATTAACTAGCTGAGTGGTCGACTCTTGTAGAGAAATGCCACATACTAGACCCCGTGAGATGGCATTACCAAGAATATATCCAAAGCCCTTAGCCATAATAACATAGAGAGAAGGTGCCTAAAGAGCCCAAAAGCTTCATATTTCCATCCATTGATGGTGATGCAAGTAGAGGCATCCCCAAAAAGCATCTGCATTGATTGTCAAAAGACTACGCCAAAACCCAGAGCTTGAAACATAGCTAAAATGAAAGGCCATTCAATTCAGTCATATGCTTTAGCGAAATCAATCTTGAGGAATAAGGCCTATTGTTTGGATTTCCTAGCCCATTCCATAACCTCCCAAATATCTATAATGTTTTCCAAGATATAGTAGGACTCAATAAAACAAATTTGTTGGGGCCAAACAATCTAAGGGAGAAAATGCCAAATGTTAAGAGAGAGGGTTGTGGAAATTATCTTGTAGAAGACATTTAACAAAGTAATGGGCCTCTAGTTGCAAATTTCTTCAGGATCACTAGCTTTAGGTATGAATTTAATATTCTTTTTATTAATGATGGTGCCTAATGAATTAGAGTTGTACACTTCAAGATAGACATGAAGCAAATCAGGGCCAATGTTATCCCAAAGCATCTTGTAAATCTCACAAGGGAAGCCATCACATCTAGGGGCTTTGTCATCAGCCATGGAAAGTATAGCTTCCTTTAGGTCTGCAAGCATTTTGTTTTGCTCACAAAAGCCATATTGCTCAGGAGCAAGCCTATTAGGAGTAACAAAAAGGCATGCTTGTAATGCTTGATCACACACAATAAACGGTCCCTAGGCCATAAAAACCTACTCATAATGATGCAAGAAAACTTGGAGAATGTTCGAGAGGTTGATGAGAATGTGTTGATCTTCCCAAATGTGATTAATGCCTATCATAGAGTGGCAAGCCATCATAACATTAAAAAATTCCTTGGAAGCCTGATCACCAACCTATAACCAATGGAGATGGGCCTTGATCTGAGCTCCTCAAGCAACATAGCTTTTCGAAACCTATTTCTAGTACTAAAGGTTGGCAAGTCAAACATGGAGATCTGTATCAAATGGATTCATGGCAAGAGCCTCTAAGGAAATACATAGATTTTGAGGTTTGGCTTCATAAGATATTTTGCAGTACATAGCCAACAGTCTACCATAAATGTGAAGAAATTTGGTAGTATGAAGGATAGGATCATTTCACCATTGAATCCATCCAAAATGAGTTTCGGTTGAGGCTCAAGATTCTATATTTACAGGATGTGTGCAACAGTTGGTGGATGGGACAACAAGAAAGTGTTGAGGTAAATTTGGGTTTTACATGGACAAGGCTGAGTTTTTTGTGAGGTGATAGAAAAGAGAATGGGGGAGTGATCTCACAATGTCACATCTAGCAAGGGAGTAACAGGTAGGGCATGCTTTTAAGAGAAGGGAAAAAATGACTTCTTAGAAATCATAGCCCTATCAAGTCTCTTGAAGACTCTGCCAGACCCAGCTCAAAAATTGGACCAAGTATGCAAATTCAATCTGGGTAGTGGTGACTAGCATTAGGATAAAAAAGGTCTGGCTTGTTCCGCATGTAAAACCAGGCATCCCATTCACTAGCTGCCCACCTAAAAGGCAAAACACCTTCCTTTTCAGAGGCCAACTCAACTATGTTAAAATCCCCACAAAAAGCCTAGGTTGCATGTAGAAAATGCTCTACCACCAAACACCATAAGTGTGAGCTATCAATAGCATCATTGGGGACATATATGTTAACAATACCAAAAGAATGATTATGAAAAGAAAAGAAAATCGAAACCACCTTGTGCAGAGGGTTAGAACCATGTAAAATAAAAGATAAAATTAAACAAGGGGAGAGAAGAGTAAGAACACCACCTCGACCAACTTCATGCTAAGAATCAAACATGACACTGTCTAGCCAAATAACATGACAAGATGAGTTTAGAAGAAACCCAAAAATTTTAACTTCCTGAAGACAAAGCACATCAAGATCAAACTGATGCTTGGTATCATGAACAAAATATTTTCTAGGGACGTTTGTCAACCCCTGCACATTCCATGAAAGGTAATTCATGGTAACCCAGCTTGGATGTCATCCTCATCCCCAAGAGAGGAGAAGTTTTTGTGCAAAAATGAGGGAGCCTCAAACGAGGAGTCATCAAGAGAAATGACCCTTTGAATCTTCTCCCCATTATCAATAAACTCATCATGGCAATTTGGGCTGTGAGACCAATGTAGTTTTTTCTAGGCAACCATAGACAACACTTGTGGCATTGGACTCCAAAGAGGGTGCAGATCTAGGGTATGAACACCCACTGTCCCCTAGCTTCCAGGGTTTAAAACAAGAGGTGGATGGAGCAATAGAACTAAGGATTCTATTGGTATCTGGCTTGAGCTAGATGTACCATTATTCATAGACAAAGAGCTTGCCTTAGTTGTAGCCAAACGCTTTCCTTTTCTCACCACCATAGTCTATTCATCTTTCTTGATGGCCATAGAGGGCTTAGCTTCCAAAGAAGGGGGGTGGTTATAGTCCAACAAGGGACAATCCATAATCTTATGCTTAGTTGACTGGCACTGATAGCAAGTAATTGGAGGGTTAAGGTAACGCACCTTTTGAGTAAAGGTGGTATGACCTATCTAGATTTCCACTATATCTTTGAGCTCCCTAGATAGGTCAACCTCAACACAAACCCTACACTAGGATCAAGCATTGAAAAACTTAGCTGGTTCAAGGCACACAACCTTGCCAACATTTTGCACAACAATGATTAAAAATGACCAACAAGGAATGGGAAGCCCAGGGAACTCTACCCAAATGGGCACCTTAAGCTTCTAATCATAAGAAATAATAAAATCTCATGACTAGCATTGAAAAACCAAGAGGGAGGACCTATTAGTCTAGGGACCTCGCACAAAAATATGTTCAACTTGGCCTTCATTTCCAAAGAGACAAAGAAAAAAGGCTTTGGTAAGGCTTTGGTAAGGCCTAAGGTGTCCAAACCTTGGAAACCCATGCCTACAACATGCTTTTAGAAGGAGTATGACCCACAAAATACCCAATGAGGGCTTGCCATTCTATCCATGTGCATGCACTATAGAACTCCTTGACATTCAAAATGATATTAAGAGAGGAATTACCTCGTGAAACACCTTGGGTATGAACTTGCATGGGCATTTGGTCAATGGAGCCATCCTCTCTAGTAGTAATAACAACTTCAACACTAGCATCAATTACTGGGCTAGAGAAGGCCAAGCTCATTATAAATGAAAACTTAATCCCTACAGTAAATAGAGTATGACAGATGATGAAAACTAGCAAGGATTTAGATGGAAGCTGTACAAACCATAGTAGAGCTCATTTTCAAATGTGTTATATTTTAACTTACATTTTTTTTGGTAATATCTTTGAAAAGATAAAGGACTTAAAAGGTAAACTTGTGTTCTCTGAAAAGAAATTTGAAGATGATCTAAATGACTTGGACTCCCAAAATTTAGAAAGATCTTATAGAGACAAAGGAATCTCTATCTCTGCCTAGGAAGAAACCTTTTGGAAGCATAAATCCAAGATCCAATGGCTTATAGAAGGCGATATGAACACTAGATTTTTCAATCTGACAACTTTGCAACATAAGAGTAGAAACAAAATCAGATCTCTAAAAGTGGCTAATTTTATATTATGGTAATGGATGACGTAGATATCAACACTGAAGTCATTAACTAATTTTGAAAAAAGGGAGCTATTGATGATGGAGTTGAAGACCCTCATGATATGCTTGAATGCATTCCTGAGCTTTTCTCTCCTGAGGGCAATCCTGCTAAGACTAAAAATATTGAATGAAAGGAAGTCAAAAGCACTACTTTCTCATTCCAAGGCTTCAAATCTCCTAGTCTTGATGGGTTCCCTTGGTGTTATTCCAGGAATATTGGGACATTGTGGAAGAGGATAATTTCAAAGTTGTCTATCACTTCTTCAGAACTGATAATATGAAAAATAAAACTAATCAAACCTACATTGCACTCATTCCTAAAATAATTGACTGCATCTATATGGAATACTTGAATTGTCATGTTAGTTTTTTTGTAATACAGCTCATGAAATCTTACATTCAATGAATGTTAATGTTAAACCAGCCATGGTTTTGAAGATAAACATTTCTTAAGCTTATGATAGGGTGAAATGGTCTTTCCTTGATAAAGTGTAAACAAAATTTGGTTTCTTTTTTAAGTTCCACAAAATGACTATGAATTGTGTCACCTTGAAAAATTATAATTATGGTGGATGTCCCAAGTAGGAAGTTGAACAAACTAAACATCTCCAGAGCTATTTATGGTGTCATAGCAGCCTCCAATATCCCCACTACAATACATGACTAATTTATGGATGATACTATCCTTTTTGGAGAAGCTATTCTATCTAAAGCTAAGGGTTAGAAGTTCATGTTAGCTAACTATACCAAAATGTATGGCCAATACATCAAATTTCATAACAGTAAACTCTTCTTTTTTAACACTCAACAAGACATGTAAAGAAACATTCTTGTCAAATTGGAATGCCAAATCCATTATTTCCTAGATATATATCTTAGTCTTCCTTTCTCCCCATAGAAACATAGTTATAATTATTTGAATTGTGTCATAGAGAAGTTTCAAAAGAAATTGATAGTCCTGATGGAAAGGAAATCTGTTAAGTTCTTGGGGTAAGCTCCTTATCCTTAAAGTGTGCCTCCAAAGTATCCCTGTGTACTTTATGTCTTTTTGTTTAATGCCTGCAAAGGTGGAAAATATCCTAGAGAAAATCAAAATGATATTTTTGTGGTCTAGAGTGGGGGAAATGTGAAACATGGCTCTTGTCAATTTCAATTAGGTATGTAAACCGAAGGAGAATGATGGCCTTGGTGTTAGATATCTTAAAAGTATGAAAAAGACTCTTGTCTAAAAATTGGGATTGTTAAGTTTCAAAGGAGTTAAAGATTGGAATAAAATATTAAAGGCTAAATACTTATATTAGGGTCCTTCCTATTTATATCTAAGAAAGAATAACCCCAATGGTAGATTTGTTCTATGGAAGAACATTTCAAAAACCAAGGGCTTGATTAGAATAGACAGTAAAACCAAAATAGAAAATGGTAGAAAAACCTATTTTGGGAATAAATATGGAAGGATGAGGTTCTTATCAAGGAGGTTGTGAATGATCATGGTCTAATAGACTGGTTAAAGGTGAATGTGGGGGAGAAAGTGGAAAACTACTTAGAATGGGAGAATGGTAATGCTAGATGGAAGGACCTTATTAATTTGTGGCATCTTCAATATGAGGCTAGAAGAATTAGGCATATCATTAAGGAGGTAGTTACCTTTCTTATGGAATTTATCCCTAATCCTAATATCTTTAATCAAGCCTAGGAGGGCAAATGGATCTGGAGATATAACAAAAATGGTCTCTTCTCTATTAGTTCAGCCTACAAATCACTTGAAGATACTTTAATTGCAAACACTTTTTAGAAGAGTATCTTGACCCTAATATTCCAACAAAAATAAAATATTTTTGGTGGGTTGTGGCTCATGGAAAAATACTCACACTTGACAATCTATCTAAACATGGTCTCAAGTTAGCTAACAGATGCAGCCTATGTGAAAATAATGTGTAGTCTATTAGTAACATTGCATGTTCACAATTGAGATTTGGAATCTAGTGCTCAAGGAATGTCATATTGCCATGGTGTTCCCTAAAAATATTAAGGATATGATGATATAATGGAATATCTCCCCCTTCTCTCACCCTATCTCTACTAATACTTGGGAAATAATATTTCCTGTCACCAACTAGTGTATTTGGAAAGAAAGAAACAACATAATCCTTAGAGACAAAAAGATAGAAACTTATTCCATCTTCCACATCATCAAAAGTATCACCAAAGATAGTTTAAATTATGCTTATTTCTCCAAAAGACTTACCTTCCCCAACCTTCTTGATGTAAGGTTTTTTTAAAAATGGAATATCAAACAAATGTTGATAGATATCAACTGGTTGGAGATCTGGAAAAGGAAAAACTACTATTAGATTCCACTAGAGAAGGGATGGTTGAAATTTTTAATGTGGATGGATGTTCCAAAGGTAACCCTAGTTTTGCTAGAGCCAAAGGAATTATCAGACATTGGAAAAGTGATATTATACTTGGTTTTTCCAAGTTATTGGGAATTAGGTCCAAAATTTGTTGAGTCAATATCAATGTGGTTTTGATGGAGACACAACCAAAGACTAGAATGAACATACAAGAAAAGGGAAATATTATTATCAATGAAAAATTCCCTATGGGCTTACAATAGTATGATTCTGGAGAAAGAAATCCTCCACACAGTACCTTCTCTCTAACTCCACTAAGAGCTACCTTTACAATGCAAGAAATGTTTTGAAATAAGCCCCAAATGCTTTAGGGTTAGGAATAAATTCTAGAATATGATAGTTGGCATCCACTACCAAAATAAAAGGTTCCAAAAATCACATTAGAAGTTGGTGTAAAATTAGAAGAATCCAAAAACGGTAGTCCAACTTCTGGAAGGCATAACTTTTGAATCGTAACTCTGATTGACGAACTGTTTACATTTCTAGAAAGCTATCAAAGTGCTCTACAACCCTATAGGCCAACTTCACTCGTCCCCCCATTTTTTGGCCCTATAAAAGGTCATTTAGTGCCCCATATTTGACTTTGAACCACTCTTAAGAGGTCTTTAGGAAAATTAAAACTACAATAACTTTCTACCCATAAAGCCTTTTGACCTGATTCTTTTTCTGTGTTTTAAATTACAAGTACAATCATCCCTTCGAATTACACCCTCTAACTCATCATAATTCTAGCTCAATTACAAAATAACTCATTTTTTACATTTACAAGTATCCCAAAGTGCTTAAAAACTAATAAAACTCTAACCTAGAAAACTAATAGTGGAAATGTGAGAGTTGGAACCTTTATTTGACCCAAATGGGTATCCAAAAATGAAAACACATTAAACAGAAACTATCTCTAAGAATATTTTTGGGTGATATAGGATTGCCCTTACACCACTGGATGCTCATGCATCAGACACCCAAGGTAGATTGAAAGGTGACCCTGTCACTTTATGGTAGAGGAAAACCCAATTGGGAAACCTCCGCTATTGATATCCTCTATTGGTTGTCCTTTCCACTTCACCAGGTACTCTTCATACTACCTATTTCTTGTACTCCTACCCTCACGACTATCCAGAATCTCTTTTATCTCCTCCTTAGAAGTAGGAATTGGACATGGCTCCAGCATCAACCCCTCATCTACGCCATCATCATGATATTCTATTAAGTCTACAATGTTGAAGATAGGAGAAATGTGAATCCCATCTAGAAACTCCACCTCATATGCATTTCTTGAGTCATGTTTCTTCAAAATTTTGTAGGGGCCAAATTTCTTCATCTTTAGCTTGTTGTAAGTACCCACTAGGAACCGTTCCTTTTGTAAGTGTACCATAACCAGATCCCCTACTTTGAATTCCTTATGTCTCCTTCTTTGATCTACCCTAGCTTTATACTATTGATTAACCTAGGTGATGTGTGCATGGACCTCCTCATGTAGGCTCTTGATATGTTCAAAAAATTATTTTCCCTTGACACTTGTCCTCTCCCCTTGCTCCATCTTCCTTAATTCTAGTGCAGTCCTTGGGCTACTACCATACACAATTTGGAATGGTGATCTACTAGTACTCCAATTTATAGAATTATTGTAAGAAAATTCTGCTTGTGGTAGAATCAAATCTCATCCCTTATTCTTATCTCCCACTAAACACTTCAACAAATTGCCTAGACTTCTATTTACCACTTTTGTCTATCCATCAGTCTATGGATTATGTGTAGAACTGAACTTCAATTCCATCCTCAACTTCCTCCATAAAGTCCTCCAGAAATACCCCACAAATTTAGTATCTCTTTCACAAACAATACTCTTTGGGAGACCATGTAGTTGCACCACCTCTCTGAAAAATAAATCTGCAATATGTACAACATCATGATTCTTGTGGCATGGAATGAAATGTGCCATCTTGGAGAACCTATCAACCACCACAAATATTGAGTCATTACCCCTTTGTGTCCTTGGAAATCCAAGAACAAAATCTATACTTATGTCCTCCCATGGCTTCAATGGAATAGGCAATGGCTGATAAAGTCTAGTATTGTGAATAAATCCCTTTGCTACTTGACATACATGAAAACTCTGCACAAATTTCTTCACATCTTTTGACATTTGAGGCAAAAAATAATGTTCTCTAAGAATGGAAATTCTCTTATCTCGACCAAAGTGTCCTGCCATTCCCTCACTATGTTTCTCTTTGATCAAGTTTTCCCTCATGGAACTCCTTGGAATTTATAATTGACTACCCTTGAATAGTATACCATCCTAAATCAAATAATCTAGCCACCTGGTTCTATCTACAGTAGTAGGTTATTTGCAAGCCTTCCATGCTTTGGAAAAATCTGGATCCTCGGGGTACAGATTCTTGAGTTCATCAAACCCAACCACTTCAATCTGCATTATTATAAGAAACAACTATCTCCTACTCAATGCATCTGCAACCCTATTAGACCTTCCACTTCTATGTTTCAACACAAATGTATAGCTCTATAAGAACTCTACCCACTTCATATATCTCTGGTTCAATTTACCTTGGCTATTTAGGTACTTCAATGCCTGGTGATCAGTATACAAGACAATTTTTTTGGAAATAAATAATGCCTCCATTTCTTTAAGGCCTGGATGATTGCATAGAACTCCTGATCATAAACAGGATACTTCTTATTTTCATCATTCAATTTTTCACTAAAATATGCAATATGTTTACCTTCTTGGTTCAATACAACCCCAATAGCACTACCACTAGCATCACAATCTACTTGGAACACTTTACTGAAATCTAAAAGTGCCAACACTGGTTGTTCTATCACCTTCTTCTTCAACAATTCAAAACTCCTTGCAGCTGTTGTAGTCCACTTGAATTCTTTCCTATGTCTCCTTATTGTTTCAGTTAGGGGTGCACATATGCCACTAAAATTATTAATGAACTTTCTATAAAAACTAATGAGACCATGAAATGATCTCACCTCAATAGTAGACCTTGGAGTTGGCCATTCCAATATGGTTTTACCTTCTCTGGATCCATTTTGAGACCCTCAGATGATACAACAAACCCCAAGTAGACTAACTCCTTTTTTACAAAGCTACACTTCTTCAAATTAATCAACATTTTATCTTCCCTCAACCTTTCAAGGAATCTAAAAATGTGTAATAAATGTTCATCCAAAGTCTTGCTTTAAATTAAAATATCATTCAAATTGAAAATACCAAATTTTCCCAAGAATTTCTTTAGTACCTCATTCATAAGCCGCATAAAGGTGCTTGGCATGTTGGTCAGTCGAAAAGGCATGACTAACCACTCATATAGACCCTCCTTGGTCTTGAATGCATTCTTCTATTCATCTCCCTCTCATATATGTATTTGGTGATAGCCACTCTTGAGATCTATCTTTGGGAAGTACCGAGCCCCACTCAAGTAGTTCATATGATCATCCATTCTTGGCAAAGGGAACTAATACTTGATGGTTATTATGTTTATAGCTAGAGAGTCTATGCACATTCTCCACTCTACATCCTTCTTTGCTGCTAGTACTGTAGGTACTGCACATGGACTTAAGCTCTCTCGAATCAACCCCTTCATTAATAGCTCTTGAACTTGTCTATTTAACTCCTCAGTTTTAGTAGGAGTCATCCTATGAGAAGCCTTGTTAGGGAAACTAGCTCCAAGGATTAAATCTATCTGATGACTGATTTTCCTTACTGGTGGAAACCCTTCTAGAACATTATTAGAGATGACATCTCCATACTCATTTAATAGGCTTGAAACTTCAATTGGAATTTCACTACTACCTTCCTTATCTCTTCTAGGAATCAAAGCATAACACATATGTTGATGTTTCATACCATCCAAGAATTTCCTTCCATCAACAAGACATATCCTAGCACTACTACATACCTTTTCACCTTCCTTTATCAAGGGCTTTAGTTTGTGACAAAATCCATCCTTTGTCAAAGAGTATGTATTTGCATGACCATGTACAACATGCCTATCAAATTGTCATGGTCTTCCCAATAATAAATCGTAGACATCCATTGGAATAATTTCACAAAGAATTTCATCATGGTAACTCCCAATCTTGAACTTCACCAAACACTATTCACTAACCAAGACCTTATGATCATCCTTCACCCAAGCAATTTGATAGGGTTAGGGGTGTTTCTCCCTCTTGAGCTTTAGCTTAGTGACCATCTCCTTGGACACCAAATTTTTAGTGCTACCACCATCAACAATAACATCACAAAACTTATCCTTGCACTTGCACCTGGTACGAAACAAACTCCTCCTTTGTCTAGGTTCAATCTAACCACTTAGTAAGACCCTTTCATTTATGAGAACCTCTCCTCTTTCTGCATCCTTAGAGTGTGATGACTGTGCATCCTCATCCACATGACCAACCCTTGCTTGAACATCAGCTCTCCTATCTATGCTTCCTTGTTGTTGAGGGCATTCAAAGGCACGATGACCTTCTTTATTGCAATGAAAATAGGTACCATGAAAGCCTCCTCTTCCTGATCCTTGTCCACATCCTCTACCTCTTCCTCTCTAATCTCCAAAGTTTTGATCATGGGAGCAGTTGAAACCTTCATTTCTCTAGTTTCTGCTAGTACCCACATCTTCATTTTTCTTTTGGGTCTCATTTTGACCTCTAGATGACCTACTACTGCCCCATCCTGCTTGAACACACCCTCTTTGCCTTCCTTCAAACCTTTTATTTAGCTTCTCTTCAACTCATAGTGCAAACTGGTATGCCTCTTCAATGTTAGTTATTCTAACCAAACTTAACTCTTCCTGAATGATAGGTCATAACCCACTAAAGTAATGGGCAACCTTCTCCTTATTTGCTTCTGTGTGCCCTACCCTAATAAGAAGTCAGTAAAATTCCTCCATATATTCCTAGACAAATTTTCCTATTTGCTTTAATCCTTACATTTTCTTGAACAAATCAAGCTCATAGTAAACAAGAATGAACTTCTTCTTTAGTTTTTCCACCATGTGATCCCATCTTGTGATTCTCTTCTTTCCTCTTTTATTTCTTTCTAGCTAAATCTCTTGCCACCAGATTTTAGCATGGCCTTTCATTTTTGCCTTCACAAACTTAACCCTATTTGGATCCCTAATATCCTAATACTCAAAATACTCCTCTAGTTCATTGATTCAGTTGATCAACTCATCCGGGTTTAGATTTACTAAAAAAATATCCACATCAATTTTAGGTCTCTTTCTAAGCTTAGAAATGGCCCTAAAAAGCCTCTCCTTTGCCTGATTTAGGACTTCCCCTTCCTGTCCAATATTTTCTTCTTCTTCATTTTCTTCCTCACTTTTGTTGCCTACGACAACATTTAGTCCTCTACAGATCTCCTCTTGCAATGCTTGAACTTGTCTCTAGAGGGATCTAACCTCAGGAGTAACAACTCTAGCCCTTCCACCACATTCCCTTCATGGAGGCATCTTCTTGTCTCAAACCCACAACCACATAGTCCTGGTGCAAACTGCCTCATAGTCGATGCTCTGTCTACACACTTAGGAAAAACTACTCTAATACCACTTGATGGAGACACAACCAAAGACTAGAATGAACACATAGGAAAAGGGAAATATTATTATCAATGAAAAATACCCTATGGGCTTACAATAGTATGATTCTGGAGAAAGAAATCCTCCACACAATACCTTCTCTCTAACTCCACTAAGAGCTACCTTTACAATCCCAGAAATGTTCTTAAATAAGCCTCACATGGTTTAGGGTTAGGAATACATTCTAGAATATGCCAGTTGACATGTATCACCAAAATAGAATGTTCCAGAAATCACATTAGAAATTGGTGTAAAATTAGAAGAATCTGGAAATGGTAGTCCAAATTTTGGGAAGCATAACTTTCGAACCGTAACTCCGATTGATGAACCGTTTACATTTCTGGAAAGCTCTCAAAGTTCTCTACAACCCTATGGACCAGCTTCACTATCTCCCATATTTTGGCCCTATACAAGGCCATTTAATGCCCCATATCTGACTTTGAAGTGCTCTTAGGAGATCTCTAGAAAAATTAAAACTGCAATAACTTTCTAACCGTAAAGCCTTTTGACTTGATTCTTTTTTTAGAGTGTTTTAAATTACAAGTGCAATCATCCTTCAAAGTTATACCCACTATCTCATCATAATTTTGGCTCAATTACAAAGTAACTCATTTTCTACATTTACATGTATCCCAAGGTGCTTCAAAACTAATAAAACTCTAACCTAGAAAACTAATAGTGGAACTGTGAGAGTTGGAACCTTTATTTGACCCAAATAGGTATCTAGAAATGAAAAAACATTAAATAGAATCTATATCTAAGCAAATTTTTGGGTGATACAGGATTTACCTTACACTATTGGATGCTCCTGCATCAAGTTTGGTATTAAAACTCTACAAGACTTAGAAGTGGACAAAGTTGAGTTACAAGGAGACTCAAAGCTCATTATTGACCTTTTAAATAGAGTCAAATTCCCATGGAGTATTTTCCCTATAGTTGATGATTGTAAAAAAAATGATTTCATCTTTTAATAGTGTGCTAATTAAACACACCCTTAGAGAATGGAACAAAGTTGTAGACTACATGCTATGTGGGGTCTAAACCACAAGGAATGTAAGATGGTGACTAACATGGATTAGATGCAAGAGTTAGATCTAATAGTTTTAAATGATAACAAAAAATATAATGGTACATGGTAGGAGTACAACAAGTGCCATGTGGACTGCCAGGTAGCTAAGTCAGCAGGGTTCAAGCCTTATGATCATTAAAGGAAACAATCCTATTGAGATGTGTTTGAGTTTCATTTACAATATTTGCATTAATGAGATTTTAATCCATGTGAAGCTGAAAAGGATGATCCATATTGTTTCAATAATAAGGTTTAATCATGCAAATTTTAACACATATCTCTGTCTTTTATTTCTTAAGATGGTTAATAATATCGATGTCATATATGTATGGAGTTGAGTTCGAAAGTACCCCACTCAATCGAGGTGTTTTGTACTGCATGTCATCATGATTTACTAGATATGTTTCACATCAATGGTAGGGAAAGAGCCAACTTTGCAAAATGGTATAGAGCTGGGATTGAGAGTAAGAGTTGTGGCAAGACTTTCATAATATTAAATCCTATGACTTAAATTTTTTATCACCATTGTTTGGAAATGGAAAGTTCCACTTTGCATTCAAATCTCCTTCATGACATCCATATTCTTCAATTTCAGAGAAAGTTTCCATGATGAGTAGTGTTACAAACAAAGGTGTTTCCAAGTTGAACTTGGGTTCTAAAAAAGCTAACCAGTTGTTTGGGAAGGAGAACATCGTGGGTGGTCCACCAAAATGTGTTGAACCCATAAATAGAAAAGAACTAAAGAAGAACAAGGATATCTGGTGTTATTTTTTCAAGAAGGGATTACATTCTTATATCCAGGTAATGGAAGGCCACAACATCACCATTTTGACTAAGTTTTCTAATTCTTCCAAAACAAGGGTCAATTGGAGATAGGGAGTTTCAAATTTGTGGTGACGCTAAAACTAATTGGTGAAGTTATGGGCATGGATTGTGTTAGTGTTCAAGGTGAAAGAAAAAGTACATTGGATTATAGTAAATTTAGGCATAAATTCTTTGAAGGAATGAAAGAACTAGACAGAGTTAGTTCTGGAAATGGATATGATAGGTCCTACCTTCCTAGTCCCTTTGGTACCATATGTTATTGGTCAATCATGTATTTCACTCTTGAAGGTTCATATATGATCAATCATGGCTGCCATTTTCCTTTTCTTAACATGTTGAGACATGGGGAAAATGTTAACACCGTGTTCTTCCTTTTTTCTTCTCTAGTCAAAAGCATTGTCTTGGGAGAAAACCCTCCTATTCACCAAGGGCTCATTTTTGTCCTCTACCATCATCTCTGTTCTCACCATCCTGGTTTGGGTACATGTCTTCCACCCATTGAAAACCCTAGAATGCCTAAAGGGCATATGTCCTCGATGGTTATTGAAGAAATCTGCACTAATAGATCCCAAATGGAGTTGCCCCATTTCTTAGATAACCCTCATACCTCCAAATCAAAAAAACTTAATATTTCTTTGCAACATTCCCTTTTTCTTGAGGTCCCCAAAAAATGGAAGAATGCTTCCTCTAAATCTAACCCTGCCAGAACCCCTAAAAAAATTAAAATGGCCAAAGACATTATTCACATCATCAAAAATAATGGGAAGGGAATTTATGATTTTGACGTGGAGGAAAGAGATGTGAATTTCAAAAAGAATCAGGGGAACTCTAGTTCTAGGTAGAGAAGATCAATGATATAAAAAATCAAAAAAGGGATGACCTATAAGAAAGAGAGCAAGGAGGAGTCCCACAATTCACAAATGGAGAATAAGGTTGAAGAGATGAAAGTGGAGGAAACACAAGAGAAGGGTGGGGTTTGGTCCTTTGAAGCTACAAATTTTGAAGCGGAGGATAATGATGAGGAAACCTAGTTTCCACAAGAAATGAAAGTGGTGGTGGACTTAGGGATTATTGGTGATGAAGAGATCAACTGTTATAATAAAAAAGAGGTTGGAGAACAATAATTTTCCCCTCCTATTGTCCAGAGGCATTTGGTTGACCTCAAAATGGACTGTGAATTTTTTTTATTGGAATTAAGGAGAAGTTTGAAGAGCTAAACAATAATTTCAAAAATAGCCTCATTGAACTTTAAATTGAAGTAGATGTTTCCACCATCTGCAAGGTGCAGAATGAAATGATGAGAAAGGTTGTGTTTGGGGTGATCAATGGGAATATATAACTGAGAAAGGAGAGCCAAACCAAGGAGGATAAGTGTGACAAGATAAAGAGTGTCATGCAGATTGAGAAATGGACTGAAGAGATCAAGTACCTTAATGAAGATTGGGAGTATGGTAAACAGGCCTAGCTCCTCTTTCCTATGTTTCTGGTACTTATTGAATTTTTTGGTGGTTTCTTGTTTCAAATATGGTTTCTTAAATTGCATTTCTATCTCTTCAACATTGTCAAATTTGTTTTTGTTAATTGATGGATTTGATAATCCCCACTACTATAAGGGTAGTAAGACTTTTAATTTGGTTAGTAAGTTTAGACTTACATTAGTTTTAGGTGTGGATGGTTTTAAAATATTCCAATAATATGGCAAGTCTTGAGGGTCAATGCAAGAAGTTGGGTCTCACTTTTGGCCAAAAAGTTGAAGTGTTTTCCTAATTTTTGAAATATAATTTCAATTAATGCCAAAAATTGAGCCATTTAGAGATTAAATATAAAAAACTACAGAAATAAAAATTGTAGTGCCTAGGATCTTCTTTTTGAATATGTAATTTATTTGTATACCCATATGATAGATTTTTTTTTTAGTATGGATCTTTAAAAACCACTTTTTCAAAATGCATGTTTCGGGACCATACCACGCTTTTGTACAAACACCATAATTTGACACAACTAAATGAATTTTTGCAAATCCTTTTAAACAAAATTACCTGACACACCAAAGATTGATGAGAATATTTTTTTTGAATTTTTTAATGAATATTTTTTCTATTAATTTTGAATTAACGATTAAGCTAATTTCTAAAACCTCTCATGTATGGACACCATAATTTAATCAAAATTTAATTTTTTATATTTTTTTAACTTTAAAAGAACTATGTGAGGATTGATGACATGTAAATTAATTTTCAAAATATGAATTTTTTTAAAAGTTATTAAAGTTTTAGTGAATGTCACTATTTAACGTTTAAGAGATAATTTTGATTAATAAATAATGGAAAAATAGAAAATGAACTCATAACACTATAAAATTTATATTTTTGAAATCAGAATAGTAAGACCTATAATGGATTTTTGTTTTGTGAAAAAAATCAATGGGGACAACCATATAAAAATTATAACAATCCCTAAAATTGTCAATTAAATGCCTTAGTAAAAAATTGGTTGATAAAGGCATAGGCTTGGTGGGACCAAGCCTATTGCATGGCTTTCCCCAAAGAAAAACCCCATACAAGTTCGTGGCCATTCCAAATTCCTGCCCATGTCACTAGAATCGGGCACCCGATTTGTAATTCAAAAATTGGGTGTCCAATTTGGTTTTAGCTGTTAACCAAAATGGGCACCTGATTTTTAAACAATTAATTACCTGACTCTAATCTACCCATTGTGCCCCAAAGATGTCCCACAGACCAATTTTCAATGATTGTAATGATTGAATGACAGTTTTGATCTACAACAGAGAATTTCTATCATAGTTATTCTATTTTCTTATTTTCTTCTACAATTTGTAAGTTGTTGATTCATAGTCAAAAATGGTGTAAAAAAGGGATCAAAACAAGGAAGAAAGAATAAAATAAAAATTTTGACCAATGAAGAGATTGCAAGAAATAAAGAGAATGAAGCAAAACTTCAATGAGAGAGAAGACATAGAATTAGAGAATTGAGCAATGTTTCGAAGGAGAAAGACATTGAGGATACCATGATGGATGAAGAGGTTGAAGAAGAGAAACCAATACAAGGAGATTTTGGTGCACATTCTAATCAAACATTAAATATAGGTGTGTCTCCAAACCCTTGAATTTTTTCTCATGATGAAATTGGTGTTTTTTTAGAAGTAGGTTACGATTTAAATGATTGAGATTTTCTTCATGAGAATAGATTGCCAAATAATCATGCACAATAAACTCCAATGGAAATGCATGCCCCAAAAGAAATACCAAAAAATAATGAAAATGAGATTCAAATTCCAAATAACAGTGAAAATGAAATACCAATTGAAAATAACAATTGTATGAATGTAGACATAGAAACACCAATTACTAAAAAAACATGTTAGAATGATACTAAAGTGCTTAGACATAATTTACATTTTCCTAATGATGTGCTAGATAAGCTTGAGGGATTGGTTTCATGGAGACAAATTAGGACACATGCTAATAGATTATATAGACATTTTTTTTATAATAAGAAATTTGAGTTTCAATGTCAGTTGATATTGCAACTAATTAAAATGTCTAAAATGTGAAAAGTAATGAAAAAGTTAGGAATGCATGCAAAATCCAAGAATAAAAATGAGTCTTTTAAAAAAGTTGTGTATACTGTTGCTAGTTCCTTTGATGTTATCAGAAAGAGAAGTCACTCTAAAGATAAGAATACAACATAATGAGCAATAACAACAGCTTTAGTTAACAAATCAACAATTAAAAAAAGATTGATTAGTAACATAAGTGGATATCTTAATGTGAATCGTAAGACTTTAGAAAGAATTGTAAAGAGAAGGATTAACTTTGAATGTGACCCAACAAATATTTTGTGGACTTGTAGTGGTAGAATCTCGAGATGTGATATGAAACTTACTAGTAAAGTCAAAATTTTGGTTGAAAAATTTTGGCACGATAATACAAGAGTATCACCTAAGTCAAGAGATGTTCTTAAATTGAGAGTTGGCTCAAAAATATGTGATCCACACCCTAAACACCTTTTGGACATGACTCAAACTGAATTATATAGAAAGTTTGTAGATGGTAAGGTGTTAACTATTGCCATTAGTCAAAGATCTTTTGAAAAGTGTAAACCATGGTATGTAAGGATTAACAAGGAAAGAATCACATGTTGTTGTAAAACTCATGTTCAATTTTGTTACCATTATGATGTATTTTGATCTATACATGGTACCACTCATAGTAAAGAAATGTTGTAGGAATGTGGTATAAAAATATCACCTCAAACTATAAAGGATTTCATATCAGGTTTTTTTTTTAAGCCACCTAATGATCAATACTTTCTTTTCAATGCATGTCTTTTTGGTACATGTGATATGTGTGGCAATCTTTCTTTGTTAGATGAATGTTTGCATGAAAATGCTTTGACTACTTTTGGACAACAATTAGTTGATGTAAAAAGATTCAGAACTATTGAATATCCATTGAAGGATGGGAAGATTGGAAAAATGCGATCTATTTATAGATAAAGTTAGTTGTCATGCATTTATAGATGAGTTTAAGAGTGTGATCATACCAAAATATGTTAAACACTCTCAATATGCTAGATGGCTTGATAGATAATTTTGCATATGTAAGAATACATATCCAATTGGTACTATACTTTCAGTTGTTGACTTTTCAGAGGACTACACACTTGCACCAGAGCATGAGGTACAACCATAATATTACAACTCAGTGCAAGTAACAATTTATGTTCATCTATTTTATAGGTATGCACCTAATAGTACAGGGGTGAAATCACAAACCTATGTCACCATTTGTGATATTTGGAGGGGTTATGGCCAAAACAGTTCCAGCCGTAACTCTTATGGCCAAAATAGTTTCGGTCATAACTTTTATGACCAAACACATTCCTATCGTACATATGTGGCAAGTTTCCCTATTGATGTGGCAGGCAGGTTTACAACCAAAACACTTTCAATTGAAAGGGTTCTGGCCATAACCCCCATGTATCAAATATCTCAAAATATCATTAAAAATAGCCAAAAAGTGATTGACGACAATTTTATAAGCTTGAGTGTTTCGGTCATAACCCTTCCAGTCGAAATAGTTATGACTGAAATGGTATTGGCTGGAACTACTTAAGTGGCATCCTAGGTTGCAGCCACACAAGCAAAAATAAGAACTTCTGCAAACTTCTCACTTTGAAGGCTAATTTGACTTACTAAATTAAAGTTTTTTTTAAAACTAAAATTATATTTTTGTAGGTCTCGGAGTCAAGATTATGATCATATAAATTTTTTATTATTTTGATTATGGATAATATATTATAATTTGAAAATATTACAAGTAGGTATTTTAAGATTCAAGAAGATGTCTATTCAAAAATAAGAAAAAAATAGTAAATTATATTTAAAAATTATTATTTTTAAATGCTACACTAGAGGAGAGAGTTTTCTTCAAGAATATGTAATTTGTTTTAAAAAATATGTAGATTTGATGGAAAAAGTTTGACGGGAGATAAAAAAAACTATCAATTTATGATAACTTTGACTTTGACCAGTTATAAATTGAAAAATATTAGCCAAATTTCATTTTTTCTTTTTTGGTGCACTAGGTATACATGTCAACTCTAACATATTCCAAAATCACACTAAAATATGAATATTTGCATATATTTGTTTGACGGGTAGAAAACTCTATATTTTTAGCATTTTTAAAAAGTTAAAAAATAGATTTTAAAAATTAAAAAATAGATAAAAATTTCACTCAATTTTTGAAAAAAAATTATAGGCATAAACTTCATCTTATTTTACACATTTTATTAGTTTAATTCATCTTCAAATTCTAAGCACAAATGCTACTTTTATGTTGTTAAAGTTGAAGACTTTAAATTTTGATTTCACTTTTCCTTTATAAAAGGTGACACAGGTTTGGGCTATTACCCACAAAGGAGGATCAAGAAATATTGAGAGAGTACCATTTCTATATGAGTGATAATAAACTTCATTCATCTAATTTTTCCCAATCTTGTTTCAAGGTCTTTTATGATAATTTAAAAGAATGACAAATTCAAATGACACAACATTGGATATGGTCACATAATTGTATAAGATAATTTAAGAATGTTAGAATGTTCTATTGGTCAATTAGGACACATAGGAAAACTAATATCCAACATGTGTGGATTTTTTTGAGGCTAGACATGGTAAAGGAGAACATGATGGTGTTGGTGCATGTGTGAAGAGAGCCCTTAGTAGAGAGCAATTAAAATCTAAGGAAAAAGCCAAATTCAAAAATGCACATCAAATTGTCAAATAGTGTAACAAATATTTATACTCAAGATCAAGTCAGAACTCTACAATCAAACATTTCTTCTACCTAGTTGAAGAGAATAATATCCTTTCAAGATATGACTATGATACAATTAGCGGGTCAGTTAAATGGCATTCATTTAGGAGTTCAGATTCTAATAGTTGGACTATATGTACTATGGAGCTTGCTTGGTTTTGTCAGTTTTGTCTTGTAGGTGAATGGGAAGAATGTGAGAATACATAATGGGTTGAATATTGACAAAAAAAATTATTAGCACCTACTGACAAACATTTTTAAGATGATATAGTAAATGAAGGCGAGAATGTTACTTTTGCATCAGAAGACTATGGTCATATTTTAGACCTCATACAACCTGGTATACACAATTGAATTAAATTTTTTTGTGATCATGCTTCAATTAATATTATTTATTTATGTACATATCATTAATATAATTCAATTACATGTCTTTAATTTATAGTATTTATATATGTACGCATGTGTTTAAAGTGTTTATGTACTTTATGTTATGTTGTAGGACATGTTTATGTTGTTATTGCACCTAGTGATAATGATGAAAAGACTAAGTATTGGCTAGCTAGATGTGTGGAACCTAAGAAAAATTTGATATGTCATCAAGTAGATGATGATGGTTTTGAGTATCCAATTGGGTCTGTCATTGTAGCTGGCGCCTGGCTACGTACATACCTAACAAGAAGAAATAGTTTACTAGCATTTGAAGATTACCAATCTGAAAAGAAGATTTTACACTTTTCTCATTTTCTTGTGGCAAAAAATATCAAATTAGAAAGATACAAAGGGAGACCTACCAATACGGCATTATGGACAATTTTAATAGATGAGCACGAGACAATCATAGATGCATTGCAAAAGAGAGACGATGCAACAGTACACCAAGATTACTACATTTAAATCAAACATATGTAAGTTTTTTTCATTATTATTATATTTTTATATATGTATTTATATAGTTTAATTACATGTATGTATGTGTTGTCAATAGAAAATTAGAGAACTTATATATACCTATTGTTCAGGTCTCAATTACAATTTATGCAAATTTAAATCAACATCTTGTGCAATTATAGATAGTGAATACATATAAATTACACATATTTACATAGTTCAAATAGCTCATATTAATTTATGCTTTTATTAACATGTGTATTTGTTTTATAATTTTATTCAAAGCAGGACCTCATTTGAAGAAATATGTTGATCCAATTTTATATTTTGAGTTCACTTCTATTTATGTCATTGACATTGTCTTACATATATTTTGAAACATGTTGTAAACATTTAAAAATAGGAGTTTACTTCTATTTGAAAGTTAAAGGGGTGCACTTGATATTATAAATTAATTGTCAATTCATGTAATGAACTCCTTTTTTCTCCATTACTTTTACATTCAAACATGTTTAAATTAATGTTTTTATATAAATAATTAAAATTATTAAAATTATTGTTCATGTACCATATACTTACAAAATGTGTCATAACATGAATAAAATATGTCGCAATAAAGTTCAAACAGTTCTTACAACATGATAACATAATAATCTATACTACATACACTAGCATGATAAGAAGTTGTAAAAAAATAGTACATGGTCTAACATGTCATAGCATGATCTATGAAGTCAAAAAAATACATATAATATAGTTAACTATCCTAATACAAAGTGTATCAAAATAAACAACACGTACATCATAAAAGCACAATCTAAAGGTGCCAAAAAGACCTAATCTATCTGATCTGTAGTCATCTTTAGTTCGCGTGAAGATGATTAGATGGATTATCCTATGTAATATGAGTTGTCTCATTATGTGGGACACCCCGTGAGGTAGAGGGATCATCCTATGTAGCATGAGGTGTCTCATCATGTACATGCTTAATTGAAATGGGTTTCAAAATCTAGATTGCAAATAAATTAAATATTCACTATATAATAAAAATAATACCACATGAGATGGGTCTCCCTCTGTAATGAGAGAAGGTGCATTATGAAAGCTACCAAATGCGACAAAGGTGAGGTCCTATAATTTACAATACATACATTTTTAAAATTCAATAAAGAGCATAATGAACTATGTATGTAGATAAATCACAATACTGACCTCAAAGGATGATGTAGGTACCTCCATTTGGGTTAGTCTCATACTCTCAATAACACTAATGGAAACATAGTCCTAAAATTATGGATACATAAACATTGAGTCAAAATTATATATACATTAATTACAAAGTACGTACAAACTAAAAAGTACATAATTTACACTACATTTTTATAAAGTATAAAAACATATATATCATACCTAAGTAGTAGCCAATGCCATAGATGTGTCTAAAGATATGCTACCACAATGATCATTGACATGTCTCACATGGTCAAAAGATGGAGTCAAAAATAAACTATACCAAGGCCTATATGGATAAGTACAATCTGTCTCCTGTTCATAAAATTGAAACACATAAAATTATACATGAATCAAAGTTGAAGATTATAAGTTAATAACAATGTACATACATAAAAATAGTAGAAATTATTTTTCTTGAGTCAAAAGTTCATACCATAGGTATTTGAGGTTGTGTCTCAGTGGTCTATGGATCAAGACCAGTACTGACATCAAACTGTGTAACAGCCGACAATCCCTACAAACTCAAATAAAAGGAACATATGAGAACATGTTATTAAATTTGAGTTTGAAATTACATTATTTATAGTGTAATTCAAAGTGCATACCGTATGAGGGATGCCAACATCTACAGGTCTCAAAAAAAGACTATACTACTACCTAGGAGGAACAATATCATCCATCCTCTGTTATTTCAAAATCAACATACATTAATATGGTTAATACAATTACACATGTATGTAGAAAGTAAATAATTATGTACTTTATTTAAATTTTAATTAAAATTTTACCTGTTGCTCCTGACTATCTCTAAGCTCTCCCTGCAAAAGGTCAGTAAATGATGACACACCAATATCATCACTACCATCACCATGGAAAGTGTTATGTGTCATCATCAAAATCAAAACTCTTAGAATAATGGTCATCATGTTCTGCATCAACATCGCTCTAGGGGCCTCTGCATATATCTCCACAACTAGTACAAATGTGTCCAAGTGGATGAATATCTCTCGCCTGCATCTACTTCTCTACAAAATTTCTTGAAAGGGTACTCAATGAGGTATGAACAGATGACACTACTCAATGATGGTGTGGCACTGGGACAATTGGTGTGGGAAAAGGTACCAAAGGCTAAGGCCGTATGAGATTTCTTGTTCTATCATTCAGCTTTGCCCCAGGATGATCGTGAGGCATCCCTCCACCAAACCCTTGAAATGATCTAATATCAAAATAATTGGGTTTCAAACCCAATTCAAATTCATCCCATAGCTTCCTAAGGAAGTACATGGGCACCTCTTGATTTGTGTGTGGTGGATGGTCAAATACCATCCACCATTGCTCCCAAAAGTGTGAAGATATACATGGATGTGTGCACCATCTAATAGAAATGAGAGGATTCTTCTTGGTAATCTCATCACCTATCTTAGGGATTATAAAATATCTTGTAACATGTCATTTATTTATTTTGAGCTAATGGACCTCTCTATAGGATAGGTCATCAGAATAAAAGACACGTGTGTTTTGCTTCCATAATCTAAAGTTATCAATATTGGAATTCAAATGCTTTATAGAGCGAACAATGCCTTGCATACTATCTACAAGGCGAAGTAGGTGGGGGTGGGGTGCGTGGGCCTCATGCCTAATGGTCTTAATATTGTGCATGAGATCACAAAGGTTACGCCTCATGGTCTCCCTCAAATCCTATACGGTAGGTGTTGGAGGAGGACTAGGTGGTCATGGAGGTGGGGGTGGAGGTGGAGGTGGAGATAGAGGGGGTGTAGGCAGGGGTGGGGGAGGTGTAGGGGGTGGGGGTGGGTCTAACTAATATAATCTCCATATGTGTTTAAACAACATAAAAAAATCACAAAATTACTATTTAATAAAATAAATATCAATTACATAAATGTATAGATCTTTAAAACCATATCAATTAAATAAATAAAGTTAAACACTTAAGTAAAATTTAATGTTAAAGCTAATTGAACATTATATTTAAGCCTAATCATAAAATAATACTCGAAAAAGCAATATTAATAAATCAACTTAAATGTGAATTCTAAAATTATCTTATATAACTATGTTTATGATTATTCCTTAGAAAATTTGTACGATTAAGGTTCAATATTAAAACAATTAGGATTGAACATATAAATAAGATTGTGGTTTGGGTTAGGACTTAGGGTAATCCATTTAGAATTAGGGTAGAGTAATTAGCATTACGATTGAGGCACAAAATATAAGATATATGATTAGCATTATTATTGGGGCTACTCGTTTGGGGTTAAAATGAAGGATTTTCCTTAATGCTAAGTGTGTGCATCTTGAATGAGATTCCCTTATCACTGCACTAATTCTATGTGATATAATATCACACATAATTATTGTTTTAGAAAATGGTTAAGACCAATCACATAGATAATAATAAAATGTAAAGATATTTGCATTTTCCATATATACCAAAAGGTAATGGAACTTGAAATGTCCTAGAAAAAGGGTTGCAAAAAGAGTCATAAGAAACAACATAGACTAACAAAGCATGGCATACCATCTTAGAAATCTAGATGGTGATCAATATCATTACTCAAAAGTGGAATTACAACTAAATGGAAGAGGGAAAGTATTATGACATTTTATTTCCCTTAGTGACCATATCCAAAAGTATAAGGGCAGTATGCATTGGTAATGTAAAGATGGAAATGACAATTTAATTTTGATGATTGTTATGGAAATCATGGCTTTATAAAAATTACATGAATTTTACCCCTTGAGAAGAGAATTATCATTTTTTTAAGGCTAAAGTGTAATAACCCCAAGCAGCTCACCACGTTGATTAGTACCTTGGCAATTAATAATGGGAGTTTAGAAACCAATTTAATCATTATCAAGTAACATAGTGAAGGTTATATATATCATGGGTCAGGTAGAAATATTAATTCTCCTTTCCATTCCAATAGTGACACTCTACACTTAAGGTGCCATCATATGGATATGTTGATTAGGATTACTCATATAAGAACAAAAAAAAAAGCTTTCCTCTCGGGTGATTTTGGAGAATCGTATTAAAAAGGTTGACTTTTGGACATGAACTAGTAATCTACATACAATGCATGTGAATACTATCATTGCCACATTTTTTGTAGTCCTATTGGATCTTAGTAAACCAAAGGATATGACATGTGCTCTATGAATTAAACTATTCAAAAGGGTTTCTCAAGAGGTTTAGATATTAATAAACTATCAAGTGATATGTAGAAAATAAAAGGACGTGAAATTTTTCTCCCTTCTCAAATAGATGATGTTTCAAGAATTGAATAGAGGTATCCATGGTGGTAAGATTTAGTGCCCTTTTCTTTAAGAAATTGTTGGACCTATTAATGGACGATAGAAGAAGGTGGTCCCAAAAGTAATGGTTTTAGAAGGCCTTTTTAGTGAACATGAAAAGGATGTAGTCAAAAGTAACCAAAATATTGTTTCTCCCTCTAGTATATAAATTTTAGTAAAGAGGCTAATTTGGAGACTCATGTAGATCGTCACCTTAGATATTTTGTGAAGATTTGTGTAACCAAGAATGTGTATCCAAAAGTGGTGTTTACTTATAGGCAACTTCATGTTTGATTACTAGATCACAATTAAGTTTTGTGTAAATGTCATAGTAATAGTTTGGGTGATAACAAGATCTTAGTTGGAAGATATTATTGGATGTCCACGTGTTTTTCATTCTTATGGAAGATTGGATTCTTTGTCAAATTTATGATACTCTAGCTATTACAATAGATAGTTATATTTCCCAAAAAAAAACTCCTTCAACCAAATAATGCTTCAAGAAAAAAAAATCCAAATTTAACTTAGACATAGACATGAAATTATTTACACCAATGTCTAAATATAAAAATCATTCTAAATATAGTTTTAAGTCAATTATGTATTAAATAGTAAAAAAACATGTCCCATGTGAACAAACCTCATGCTAAAAGAATCAAACACACATCTAAAGATAAAATCCATATTGATTGAAATGTATTATCTACATAAATTATGGTGAAAAGTCAAGTCCTACATATTTTATGGAGAAATTAAAAGAATATAAATCATAAAATATCATTAAGAGGAATATTAAGAAATTAATATAATTAAGTTATAAGTGTACAAAATAAGTTTTTCTTGAAGTACTATTTTATAGTTTATCATTTAAGATTTCAATATATCTTCAACCCAATTTAAAATCATTAAGTAATGATTTCAAAGCTAGGATTAAGATTACTTTCCATTATGGACCTATTGTTATGGTCACCTAGCTAGGGATCAAGTGTTAGGTTTAAGATTTGAAGTTACAATTAAAATTAGGGTTTAAAATTTAGGATTAAGTTTATTAATGATTAGGGTTAGGTTTCTCATTTTTAATTATATAATTTGGTTGAAATTTTAATCAGTGTTAGGGTTAGGCTGAGAATTATGTTAAGAATGAGATTTTACATCAAGGTTAATACTATGTTTACAGTTAGTGTGTAGTTTTATTTAAAAAGATATGGCTTTAAGGGAAGGGAGCACATTATGTAACATGCCGCCAAGGGATCCAAAGAACTAACCTATAGTTTTCCTAAGTAAGCAATAACATACAATAATACATAAGCAAACATAAAAAATTACATTCCTTAAGGATCCCAAGACGTTGAGTCACATTTAATTTTTAAATAATACTAATTAAAATAAATAACACATCCACGTGAAAGAATAACTACAAGTTCAATCCATTTAAATAATATACATTTGTTCCAAATGCCACTTGGCATTAATAATAAAATAAGTTACATCATGCCTTTTGGATCCATCAAACAAAGTACAATACAATAAATAAAATCATTAAATACCTAGTTTTGTGTTTGGATCCCGTGATGGGGCTTTAAAAAGTAAAAAATTAGTTTTATGTTTAGGGTTAGATTAAATTTTTGTACAGTTGTGGTTAGGTTGAGATTAGACTTAGGAATATAGTTAGTTTTACTTTTTTTTTATATGGTTTACAAACTAATTTATAACTAATTACTATTTAGTTGAAAAATATATAAAATATCAATTTAATTACATGTTTAAACAATCTAATTTACATCTATCTAATCATTCAACATTGTAATTTTTTATTAAATACATCGAAACATCTAAAATAATCATTTTTAAATGAACATCTATAAATTTAAAAAATTATAATATACAAAACTATTTAAATGAAAAGATACAATAATCTAAAGATAAAACTATTAATAATGGAAATTTATAATTTTACATGTTAAAAGTGAAAAATCAATAAAAAATTGACAGAATTATAAAGCGTGAAACTAAAAGCAATGAAATAAAATAGTAGAAAACAAGGTAAATTACCTAGTATACCAAAAAAGAGCAATAGAGGGTCAGTAGAAATTTGAAAATAGGCTCCTATTTCTATGCTAAAATCGGGCTCCCATTTTGCAAACAATAAAAATGGCCAAAGAACCACAAAAAATTGGGTTTTGTAGTTTTTCACAATTGGGTAACCAATTTTTAAAACACGGTTTAGGAACCTGATCCATATTCAAAAATTGGGTACCCAATCTCTCGAATATGGATCAGGTGCCCTAACCATAATGGGTACCCGATTTTTAAAAATCGTGTACCCATTTTCGAAAAGGTCTCATTCCGCAGAATTGCGACTCAAGTTTGTGCTCTTACCCTTGATTATTTTTATTTCTTGTAAGTTTTGTGTGGGACTCTAACCACTAGGGTTATAGTTTGCTTCTCTTTTGCTTGGGTGTAATGGCCCAGGGAAGAGATGGTATGTGCTCTTTACTATTATCTTGGTTCAGGGCCCTCTTTCTGCCTTTTTAAATCAAAAAATATTGATGTCAACTATGGTTTATGTGGAGAAATGATATATTTTCCCCCCATCAAGTTTTGGCATATCCTGGGTGTGAAGCTAATTGATGTTGGCTCCCTAGACTAGTCTTCCTCTTAACATGCATGGGTGTTATCTCAAGTATGAGAATTATGTCACCTTATAATTTTCTTAACACTTGATATAAATCTTAATATTTAATGATTTAAATATTTTTATTTTAAAAAAAATTATAATAAAATATATATATTTATTAATAGATTTTTATGGATATATTTTTATTTGAAAAATATGATCACTTAAATTTTTAATTCCAAAGAGATTGAATGGAAAAATATATTTATATATAATAATTATAAAAAATGTAGAGTGAAATTCTATATTTCACATTGTAAAATATATGATAATTTTTTTTAAAAATTCAAATATTTCATTTATATATTTATAAACATTCTTCAAAACATGAAGTTTTTGTGGACCCACTTCAAGACAAGTACTACCAATTATATCAAAAGTTCTAGTATAGTAATTATTGAAAATATAAAAAATTCTAGTATAGTAATTTACAACTAATTCAAAAATTAGTTATTTAAGTAAGATAATAAATTACACAATCAATTGTAGACAAGTGCCATGTAGTTGTTTAGTACTTTTCTTTAATAATACTAGTTTTAAATTGGTATATAAATTTAGTTATAATTTTATTATATATTTATCATATGCATGAAATATATCAATGTTTACTTTCATAACTATTAATAACTATATTTATTATTTAAGTGTGATTAATTTTTTATAATTATGTAGTTGTGGATAAATGATTCAAATTAACAAGCATCAATTAATTTTTAATTTTAAAATTTTAAAAAAATAATTAAGAAAATGTTAATTACTAATTAATAAAAATTTAAGGGAATAAGCTCCTATCTAAGAATCCTAATAAATAATTACAGTAAATAATATATAAAATATTATTTTTCAATGTATTTCTTTATAATTCAAAAAATATTTCTAAAAAGTAATAAACATCAAATTATTTATTATACTATTATAATATGTAGTTTTCTATCCTAGTAATCTACACAATAATTAAAGTGTTAAAATAGAAATTTAACACACTTTTAATAAATAGATTAAAAAAATTCAAATTAGGAATAAGAGAAATTAAAAAACACATCTCGCAACCTAAAAAATCTTCATACAAGACTCTAATTCATTCATCCAATTAAAAGTTAGAAAATTGATATTAAAAATTTTTGACTTAAAAAATTGACATGTATTTCGTCATAAACAATAAATCAACTTAAATGTGAATTTTAAAAATAACTTATATAAATATGTTTATGATTATGCCTTAAAAAATTTGTACGATTAAGGTTCAATATTAAAACAATTAGGATTGAACATATAAATAAGATTGTGGTTTGGGTTAGGATTTAGGGTTATCCATTTACAATTAGGGTAGAATAATTAGCATTATGATTGAGGCACAAAATATAAGATTTAGGATTAGCATTATGATTGGGGCTACTCTTTTGGGATTAAAATGCAGTATTTTCCTTAATGCTAAGTGTATGCATCTTGAATAAGCTTCCCTATCACTGCACTAATTCTATATAATATAATATCACACATAATTATTGTTTTAGAAAATGGTTAAGACCAATCACATAATAATAAAATGTAAATATATTTGAATTTTCCATATATACTAAAAGGTAATGGGACTTGAAATGTCCTAGAAAAAGGCTTGCAAAAAGAGTCATAAGAAACAACATAGACTAAGAAAGCATGGCATACCATCTTAGAAATCTATATGGTGATCAATATCATTACTCAAAAGTGGAGTTAATATGGTGATACCACTAAATGAAAGAGGGAAGTATTATGACATTTTATTTCCCTTAGTGGCCATATCCAAAAGTGGAAGGGCACTATGCATTGGTAATGTAACGATGGAAATGACAATTTCATTTTGTTTATTGTTATGGCAAACATGACTTTACAAAAAAAATATAAAAATTTACCCCATGAGAAGGGAATTATTATTTTTGTAAGGCTAAAGTTCAATAATCCCAAGTGGCTAACCAGGTTGATCAATACCTTGCGAATTAATAATGGGACTTTAGAAACCAATTTAATCATTATCAAGTAACATAGTGAAGGATATATATATCATGGGCTGGGTAGGAATATTAATTTTCCTTTCCATTCCAGTAGTGAGACTCTACACTTAAGGTGTCATGATATGGATATGTTGATTAGGATTACTCATGTAATACAAAAAGAAAATGCTTTTCTTGGGGGTGATTTTGGAGAATAGTATTAAAATGGTTGACTTTTAGGCATGGCCTAGTAATTTACATACAATGCAAGTGAACACTATCATTGCCACATTTTTTGTAGTCCTATTGGATCTTAGTAAACCAAAGGATATGACATGTGCTCTATGAATTAAACTATTCAAAAGGGTTGCTCAAGAGGTTTAGATGTTAAAGAACTATGAAGTGATATGTAAAAAAAAATGAGGTGAAATTTTTTTCCCTTCTCAAATAGGTGATGTTTCAAGAATTGAATAGAGGTGTCCATGGTGGTAAGGTTTAGTGCCCTTTTCCTTAAAAAATTTTTGGACGTATTAATGGACGATAGAAGAAGGTGGTACCAAAAGCAATGGTTTCAGAAGGTCTTTTTAGTGAACATGAGGAAGATGTAGTCAAAAGTAACCAAAATATTGTTTCTCCCTCTAGTATATAAATTTTAGTAAAGAGGCTAAGTCGGAGACTCATGTAGATTGTGACCTTAGATGTTTAGTGAAGATTTGTGTAACTAAGAATGTATATCAAAAAGTGGTGTTTACTTATAGGCAACTTCATGCTTGATTACTAGATCACAATTATGTTTTTTGTAAATGTCATAATAATAGTTAGGGTGGTAACAAGATCTTAGTTGGAAGATATTATTGGATGTCCATGTGGTTTTTTTCCTTATGGAAGATTGGATTCTTTGTCAAATTTATGACACTAGATAGCTATTACAATAGATAGTTATATTTCCCAAAAAATAAAACTCTTGACCAAATAATACTTCAAGAAAAGAAAATCCAAATTTAACTTGGACATAGACATGAAAGGTAAAAGTACAAAGTTGTGTCACCTTCCAGGCTGACTTATCAGAATGACTAAATTTGAGTATTTCTATCTAAAACTCAATTTTGTCCAAACATATGATCTTGATAAATTTATTCTACCTAAGTTATATATGGTCTCACACTTTTTCAATTGGAAATGTCTATTAAATGCATGTTTTATACTAGTTAATATCCAATTGCTAAACAAATACAAGTATTTCAAAAAACTGACATTTCAATAACTCTTACTATTTTTTATGATGTTTTATTAATAACATATAAATGCCATTTTATAGAGCTCAAAGTCAAGAATATTCACATATAGAGTTCATCTTGTTTTAATTAAATATAGTATTTTGTAATTAAAAAATTCTACAAGTATGTATTTTAACATTTAGGAAGATGTTGATTTTGAGAAAGAAAAAATATTAAATCAAATCAATAAAAATTTAAAATTATATGATCTTCTAGAGGAGAGAGTCCTCTTTCAGAATCTATAAGTTTTCTTTTAGTTTGAATAGAATTATTTTGAAAAAATGTGGTGGGAAATTAAAACTATCGATTTGAATAAGTTGAAGTTTGAATCATTATAAAAGAGAAAATATAGGTCTAAAGCCAATTTTTATTTTTGATTGTTCTAGCTACATATGTTATCTATAACAAAATATGAGATCAAAGGGAAATAAGTTTATTTCCATGTAGTTTTGTGGTGGGAACTAGACCCCTGATTTCTAGTGCTTTTTAGCAACTTAAAAGTTATCATTGAAAAAATGGAAAATATATCATTTCTTATTCCAAATAATTAATAAAAAATCAAACCTCATGCTAAAAGAATCAAACACACATCAAAATATAAAATCCATATCGATTGAAATGTATTATCTACATATATTATGGTGAAAAATTAAGTCCTACATATTGTGTGGAGAAATTAAAAGAATATAAATCATAAAATATCATTATCAAGAGAAATATTAGGAAATTAATATAAATAGATTATAAGTGTACAAAATAATTTTTTCTTGAAGTACTATTTTATAGTTTATTATTTAACATTTCAATATTTCTTCAACCCAATTTAAAATTATTAAATAATGTTTTCAAACCTAGGATTAAGATTACTTTCCATTATGGACCTATTGTTATGGTTACCTAGCTAGGGATCAAGTGTTAGGTTTAAGATTTGAAGTTAAAATTAGAATTAGGGTTTAACATTTAGGATTAAGTTTATTAATGATTAGGGTTAGGTTTGTCAATTTTAATTATATAATTTGGTTAGAACTTTAATCAGTGCTAGGTTAGGCTTAGAATTAGAATTATGGTGAGAGTGAGAATTTACATCAAGGTTAATACTATGTTTATGATTAGTGTGTAGTTTTATTAAAAAGATATGGTTTTAAGGTAAGGGAGCACATTATGTAATGTGATGCCAAGGGATCCAAAGAACTAACCTAAAGTTTTACTAAGCAAGCAATAACATACAATAATACATAAGAAAACATAACATATTACATTCCTTAAGGATCCCAAGACGTTGAGTCACATTTAATTTTTAAATAATGCTAAGTAAAATAAATAACACATCAACATGAAAGAACAACTATAAGTTCAATCTATTTAAATAATATACATTTGTTCTAAATGCCACTTGACATTAATAATATAATAGATTACATCATCCCTCTCAAATCCATGAAATAAAGTACAATACAATAAGTAAAATCATTAAATACTTAGTTTTGTGTTTGGATCCCTTGGTGAGGCATTACACATTAAATACTTAGTTTTATGTTTAGGGTTTACATTAAATTAATGTACAATTATGGTTAGGTTGAGGTTAGACTTAGGAATATAGTTAGTTTTACTTTCTTTGTTATCTGGTTTACAAACTAATTTATAATTAATTACTATTTAGTTGAAATAAATATAAAATCTCAATGTAATTACATGTTTAAACAATCTAATTTACATCTATCTAATCATTCAACATTGTAATTTTTATTAAATACATTTAAACATCTATAATAATAATTTTTAAATGAACATCTACAAATTCAAAAATTCAAATATACGAAACTATTTAAATGAACATAATCAATAATCTAAAGATAAAACTATCAACAATGGAAATTTACAATTTTACATATTAAAAGTGAAAATAATAATAAATTGACAAATTATAAAGCATAAAACTGAAAAACAATGAATTAAAATAGTAGAAAATAAAGTAAAATACATATTACATTGAAAAAGAGCAACAGTGGGTTAGTAGAAATCCAAAAATGGGCTCATGTTTTGCAGATAATAAAAATGACCAAAAAACCTCCAAAAAATTGGGTTTTGTAGTTTTTCACAATCGGGTACTCATTTTTTAAAACACAGTTCGAGCATCTGATCCATGTTCAAAAATTGAGTACCCAATTTTTTGAATATGGAACAAGTGCCTGAACGATAATGGGTACCCAATTTTTCAAAATCAAGTACCCATTTTCAGAAAAGTCTCATTCCTTGTAATTGACTTTCACGAAATTGCCACCCAAGTTTGTGCTCTTACCCTTGATTATTTTGACTTCTTGTAAGTTTTGGGTGGGACTCTAACCACTAGGGCTATAGTTTGCTTCTCATTTGCTTGGGTGTCATGGCCCAGGGAAGAGATGGTATGTGCACTTTACTTATCTTGGTTCAAGACCCTCTTTCTACGTTTTAAATAAAAAAATATTGATGTCAACTATAATTTATGTGGAGAAATGATATATTTTTCCCCATCAAGTTTTCACATATCTCGTGTGTGAAGCTAATTGATGTTGGCTCCCTAGACTAGTCTTCCTCTTAGTATACATGGGTGTTATCTGAAGTATGAGAATTATGTCACCTTTTTATTTTCTTAATGCTTGATATAAATCTTAATATTTAATTATTTAAATATTGTTATTTAAAAAAAAAATATAATATAATAGATTTTTATTAATAGATTTTTATGGATATATTTTTATTTGAAAAAATATGATCACTTAAATTTGTGATTACAAAGAGATTGAATGGAAAAATATGTTTGTATATAATAATTATAAAAATGTAGAGTGGAATTCTATATTTCACATTGTAAAATATATGATAATTTTTTTTAAAAAATTACATATTTCATTTATATGTTTATGAACATTCTTCAAAACCAAATAATACCAACAAAAGATCTTTATTTAATAATAAATTTGGGATTTTATTTTTAAGATAACATGAAGTTTCTATGGATCCACTTCAAGACAAGTACTACCGAATATATCAAAAGTTCTAGTACAGTAATTACCAATAATATAAAAAAATCTTGTAAGATAATAAATTACACAATCAATTGTAGACAAGTGCCATGTAGTTGTTTAGTACTTGCTTTTAATAATATTAGTTATTAATTGGTATATAAATTTAGTTATAATTTTATTATATATTTATCATATGTATGAAATATATTAATGTTTACTTTCATAACTATCAATAATTATATTTATTATTTAAGTGTGATTCATTTTTATAATGATGTAGTTGTGGATAAATGATTCAAATTAACAAGCATCAATTAATTTTTAATTTAAAAATTTAAAAAAAAATAAATAAGAAAATGTTAATTACCAATTAATAAAAATTTAAGGGAATAAGCTCCTATCTAAGAATCCTAATAAATAATTATAGTGAATAATATATAAAATATTATTTTGCAATGTATTTCTTTATAATTCAAAAAATATTTCTAAAAAGTAAGAAACGTCAAATTATTTATTATACAATTATTATACGTAGTTTTCTATCCTAGAAATCTGCATGATAATTAAAGTGTTAGAATAGAAATTTAACACACTATTAATAAATAGATTAAAAAAATGCAAATTAGGAATAAGATAAATCAAAAACCACATATCACAATCTAGAAAATCCTCATATAAGATTCTTATTCATTTATCCAATTAAAAGTTATAAAATTGACATAAATAAATTTTAGAGTTAAAAAATTGACATGTATTTCTTCATAAACAATATATTTAAAGAAACTTGTGAAATGAAATAAATTTTAATTGGTGTAATAGAAGTCATTTAATAACTAGTTAAGGATCCATCTAAAAAATTACACAATAGTACTTAGCCTACCACAAGTACTGATAATAGCTATAGAAGCTATATTCTAAAATAAGATAGTTTCAAATTGGTAATGATTGATGTGAATAGTAGAAGTAATTTTCAATCAAAGAACAATTAAAAATAATAGACCATCAAAATAATATGAGAATAATGTTGTGCATTTTATGAAAATGTAATTACATCCCAAACCCCTACACATTAGTGTCTTAAAAACAAGAGGAAAAATAAAAGAAATCTCATTATATAGTATTAGATCTTTTTAGCTCAAGCAAAATATGAAGGTTTTGTTAATGCACTTCAAGCTAAGACAATATATGATCTCTTAAACTTCAACATAATATCAAGTTTGTATAGCTCCACTTCATTTGAGAATCATGCTTTTGCAAATGTGCTTCAAGGTAGGGCAATATATCTTCTTTTGATCTCCAACAATATATGAATTTTCTATGGCTCCACTTCAACTAATAACAAACAACATACGACCAAGTTTCAATAGAAGCACTTGAAGCCAAGTAATAATTCGTTTTTTGCAATATCATGAAAAATAATGATCACTTAGAAAAGTATAAAATTATTGTATTGTGTAAAAAATCATACACATGATTCATAATGATTTATTGTTTTTGAAATCCAATATAATACGCAGTCTCTATCTATGAAATGCAAGCTAAGAACCACCCCAAGAAAAGCAAGTTTCATAAAGACATTTCTACCTAAGAGATACAATTAGTTTTAAAAATATACACTATTGAAATAAAAACTTAAATTCAGATCTCATCTAATATGATATTGCTTCTAAATTCAACACATAAAAGATTTCTATGTATCCACTTCAAATGAAGAAGTCCCCAAATAATACCAAGATCTCATAGAGCCACTTTAAGATGGAGGATATTGTTATTTTTGTGTAGAATCATTTGAATAACTATCTTTTACAAATTTACACTATTAAATTTATGAAAGATTATACCTAATAAAATCTAATAATAACAAAAAGAGCTTGTAAAATATATTAGCGACTTATCATAGTTTTTGAGCTAAAGCACTTTATAAAACAATATAGATTACAACTATCATAATTTTTGTGGGTAAGCACTATGTTAAACAAGATAGATGGCTACAATAATAGTTTTTGATGATAAGAAACTATATCTCAACATTAACAAAACTATACCTTTTCATAGTAAATCCAAGAGTCAAAATTATAGTTCTTGCAAGCTACAAGAGTGAAAATCATCAAAGAATTAATAGTTTACGAACTTAGCCAACCACATGATGTTGGTATTAAAATTAATTGTGGATCTCCTCTCAAAACTATAATCTATAAAGTGCAAGGAAGTATCTTGCAAAATTAAAGTCAAATAAAATATATAAACCGTTGTATAATTTTAATACATTTGAAATATTTTAATAATAATAATTAAAATACATTAAAAATATTAGTAACAACAAATTATCTATTTTTTGTTAGATAAACATAATGTATAAAAAGTCAACACAAATAAAATTTCAAGAAACATATTACATAATATAAAGATATTATTAAAAAAAAAAAAATGAATATAGAAGATTTTCATCCATAGTAACTGAGCTCTTCTTTGACAATTTGCAAAAATCTCCATCCATTATCTAAGATAATCTTCATATCTCCATTTTTCTTATATTTCTTTATAATGTCTTTATATGATATAACATTATCTTAAAATCTAATTCATGTTAAATTTGTATACATATATCCATCTAACAAAAACAAAACAAAAATTGTTACTAATAAAAAATAAAATCTAACAATCAAATGAATAAAATTAATTATAAAATACAATTTTAAACAAAATGTTAAAATCATAAACTATAGAAAATATTTTGCTATAAAATATTAGTAATTTGAGTGTCATTATTATATTGCCCTCTATTCCATGTGCACTGCACCCTGCAATAAAAACAACAGAAGTGTGTTTTATCATAAATTGAATGAGCCATAGAAAACAAAATGTAAGCTAAAGGCTAGCAAGCTCCTTCCTTTCCATAAAGCGAGCTCAACTCCAACTCCACAACAAGCTCGAGCACAATATAAACAGTTGTTCAAGACACACAAAATGAACAAAATATTAACAATTGATAAGTAGGAAGTCTCGGTGCTTCACCCCTATGAGCATCACCTAGATCCAATGAGTGCTAAGTGTCTCATTTATTCTCATGAGAGATGGATTCATGTTGAATCACTACTCATGAAACATGGGTCATCGAGTTTGACTCAAAATCACACAATTAAATCCTGATATTCACATCACAATTTGACTAGCTGTGGAAATCATCTCCTACTTATCAATTGATGAGCTTAAGGGGCTTTCTAATGAATGGTTCATAAAAGCACAATACTTGGTGAAGGTTTCGCAAATGGGTTTGCAAGCTTTGGGTTTAACTATGGAGAAAACTTCGTAGTTAAGCGCGCTCAAGCTGGAGTAGTACTGGGATGGGTGACCTCCCAGGAAGTCCCGGTGCTTCACCCCTGAATCACTACTCATGAAACATGGATCATCGAGTTTGACTCAAAATCACACAGTTAAATTCTAATATTTACATCACAAAATATTAACAAACATTAAAACACCCCAAAAAATGCACCCACACGGCAACTCTTAGCGCAGAACAAAAAACGCAGAAAAGAAAGGATACGTTTTATAAACATTTCCAAGGCAATTTAATGATAAATGGCAGCGTTACAGACATGGAAAATAATGACAGAGAAAAAAAACATTCCTATCAGAACAAACCCTAAAAAGACTCACAACACAGTAATTGTTGTGATGAGAAGAGCGCGAGCAGTAGGTTTTATATAGGAGTGAAAGCGGGGGTAACCACACCTAGGTTAATTAACCTTAGCTCTCAACTCTTTAACAACGCGACTGCACGGCATCGGCAAAAGCAAGTTTTGCCCTACTTTTACGATAAGAGCCACATTCAATAATTCTAAATGAATCAGCATCTGGCACGTTTCAGAGCTTTTCTCCCAAAAAAAAAGTATCGTAGGGGACATGTTAAATATGAAGCTTACACGTGACAAAACATGTACTGAGTAGCAGATTTATGGGACTCCTGAAATCTTTTGTGCGTCATCTGAGAGACAGGAATCTGATACAAATACCTAATATCGTTCAATCAAATATCTGCTTAAACTCTAATCCATGCGTTCTACTACGTACTGGCTATCCTATATACAAAAAAATAGGACTCACTGTATTTATACTATGGTGAACGTGGATAATCAAATGAGTATTAGTTTTGTGTTGTTACAGTTAAGTTTTATAGTTATAAGACTGGTTTTATTAAGGGCCTGTTTGGTTGCTGGAATAGGACTGGAACAGGAAGAGAAAATTAGAATATGTTTTATATTTGTTGTTTGGTACGTTCAATCAGCATTGGGAATAGGAAGACATATTCCAATTTTGCTCCTAAAATGAGCATATATCTATGCCAAAAAATAGTTGGAATTGGAATAGCCATTCATATTCCCAATCTGTTTTTTTATAAAAATTAAATTTAATTTAATTCCATTCCCATTCCATTTTTCTATTCTAATTTTTAATTCCTATGCCAGCAACCAAATGGGCCCTAAGAGTAGTAATGAGATGGGTGAGGAAGTTTGGGTGCTTCAATTCTGTGAGCATCACCAGATCAAATGACTATTAAGAATTCTATTCATTGTCATTAGAGATGGATTTGTGTAAACCTGATGACACATGGGTCAATGAGCTTAAACTACATAGTTAAATGATGAAGCAATATCACAATTTTAATAGATGGATTTGTGTAAACCTAATAAAACATGGGTCAGTAGCTTGACTCAAAAACTACATAATTCAATGGTGATAGCAATATTACAATTTGACTTGTTAGAAAATATCTCCTATTTATGAGTTGTAATTTATTATTTGTGATATATAAAGTAATTAATAAGCGATATTGTATAAAGCTAATATTTATTAAATAAGTTTAATGTAGCATCAATTTTAATTTTGAAATTAATTGTAAATAGGTAAAGCAATTAATATGTAATAATTATGAAAAAGTAATATTTTAAAAATATTCAAAAACAAAGAAGAAAGAAGAAAGAATAATACAAAGAAGGACAACTAAAAAGTTTTCAATGAAAACATGACAATTCAGAAGATCAATACAACTCCACTAGAGAAAATATCATACAACTAAGTACAAATTATCTGCTAGGTGATCATTATATTTAGAACTTTAACATTTCTTGAAGTTGCTTAAGGACAAACAACATTAGTTTGATGAAGTTGCAACAACTCATATTTAATATTGTCAAGCTCATTAATTAGCTTCCCATAATCTTTGAGAACATAAAGAGATAGTCTGAAAAATAATCTTAGAAGAAAATTGTAGAAGTTTTCCTAAAAATAAAGTTTGTCAAAAGAATCAACCACCATAATTTTTTTAAGATGAAGTCCTAAAACAACTACTGTCCAACATAAGTCATGATCAAAAAATAACTGAGATATAATAAAAAATATTATTCTAGTTGTTTTTTTGTCAATGAACATATGCTTTAGGACTTCAACCTGGTGGCAAAAGGGACATTAGCTAGTTGAACCATTAAGGATTTCAATCAATCACAATTGGAAATTTCATATATAGGATTTCTAAGCAATAATTCATGCATTAGTCTCAATTTTAGAATACCAAATCTAAGAACTCAAATTTCTCCATGTTCTCTCCTTAAGCTCATAGTTGCATTTAGTATTGAATTCGAAGATAAGGAAGGAAACTACTTTAAATAGGTTTATATCAAAGGAAAATGAAAGAGTTGATAAGAAGAGAGCCAAGAGAAATCATTCAACTAGTTACAATCAGCAGAGAACAGATTCCTTGAGTTCAGCAGGAACCAATGATTCCAAAATGGTGACAAACCCTCTAAATCTATTACATACCCAAAGGGTGTATTTTATTAATTAGCCAAGCATCCCAATCTAAAGTATTAAATTCACATAAATAGGTAGATTGACAGACTCCTTTATGAAGAATGAATAGGAGGGTCTTTGTAAAGAAATAGAAAAAGGTAGACCACCAATTTAAAGAATGGTTACAAAGCTAAAATTGTGTTGTAATGATATAAAATTCTAGACCAAAAATGTAAATATAATGTTAAAGAAAATGATGCTTTGATGTGAAAGGAGGGAGAAAAATATTTTTATCAAGTCATTTGACAAGTGTGATGTAGTGGTAAGTAGTTGACTTTTAGTTTAGAAATTAATTCTAAATATAGAAATTGAACATTATATTGATTAGAAAGTGTAAAAGATAAAGAGGATTGAATAGTTAAATAGCTAAAGCCAGATGAATGCAGTTGTTTTTTAAATACATTGTTCAACACAATATTTTAAAGGAGCATCTTTGTCCAAAGCTCTAGAAATCCGTTTTGTAGTGAGGCAAATATCCTCAATATATGGGTCTAAAATTCAGACCATCCTTTCCACAAAGTAGCTAGTAAACCTTTGATATTTTCTTTTTTATTTAAAAGAAAACATTGAATAAACTTAGTCAGCTCATTGTAACAAGTTTTTGAGGGGAGCCAATGTGTTGACATGCAGACATGACTAGCTAATAAAAACTTTGTTGCCAACTTGAATTCTACTAGTCATGGAAAAAAACCCTACTATTCCAATTTAGGAGTTTAACTTTTATTCAATTCAAGAACCCAGTTTGCGCATGTTTAAGAGATATACCAATATCAAAAGGAATGTTGAGGTACCTAGTGATGGTACCATGCTTCACCTCATACCATTTATTGGGAATCCAAGGTGGACGAGGGTTGGGACAAGTCATTATAAATTCAGTTTTATGCATGGCCAATTTAAAGCCTGAAATAGTGCAAAAGAGGTCTGAAATATTAGTTGTACTTCCTCTGCAAAATTTTGAATATTGGCATTAAGAAAATAAGAATTCAGTGTTGTAATGTTACCTTGAAGTGTGACACCTTCAATTTCTTGATGTGCAAGAGCATGTTGAATCATATATCCAAGGGAATCAACTATAAGAATATAGAGGAAGGGGGAAAGAGCACACCCTGTTGAATGGGTTTTTGTAGAGGAAATGTTGGAGGAAGCATGCCATTGTAAGTCCAAATCCAAGCCATTGTAACATTTTAAGGATAAAAGGCCAGCTAATGAGATCATAAGCTGTATCAAAGTCAAGAGTATAATAAGAGCATCCTGGGTTGATTAACTGAACCAAATTGTCTAGGATAAACCTTCCTCTGAAGAAACCTATTTGTTCTATACACAATTTTTTAGCATATACCTTTTATTCTTTGAGCTAATACTTTAGCTATTATTTTGTAATAAGTGTTAATGAAGGTGATTGGATGCCACCCATTCATGGTGTCTTCGTCCTTTCCTTTGGAAACAAATTTAACGAATCACATTCTCAAGTGAACCAGTTTGAATTATCTCAAGGTGGACATTATAAAAATCTTATCAAAAATGGGGCCAAAGAACTCTATAGAACTCCACAGGAAGACCATCAGTCCCTTGGCTTCTTTCCAAGGCCATACATTGAACGGAAGCATCAAGCTCTTCTACGCAAATGTCAGAAAACTACAATGAGGAAGACAGCAGAGCTGCTGGGCAACGGAAGGTGAGTCATTCGGTCGACAAAGAGTAAATCCGCAAGGATGTGGGGTCAATTAGCTCTGCTACCATGTCAGAAAACAACAATGGGGAAGACAATCGAGCCGAGTCAGTCGACAAAGAATAACTTGGCAAGGGAAGACTGAGTGTCTTTACCTCTGCTGAACTTCGTTGTGTTGACCGAGTGACTCGGTCTTACCTCTGCGGAGATACTCTTTGTAGACTGAGTGACTCGGCAACTTCCCGTTGCCCAGCAGCTCGTCTCGTCTGTCTTTCTCGTTGTTGTCTTCTGACAGGAAAGACACCGGTCAAGGAACTTGTTGTATTGTTGAACTATCTTCCTCAGAATACATCGATCTAGTAACAAAATCCTCAATGATACGAAGAATAACATCAGTAGTTGATTCATCAGCGAATAGTTTTTGAAAGTATTCATAATATCAGAATGGCTCCTTTGCAAGGCTCCATCTATAGATTTTATTCCAGAGATAAGATGCACCCTATGTTTGTGGTTGAGATATTGGAAGAAGAATTCGAACCCATGGTCATCATCCTTAATCCACTGCAGCTGAGTATAAATTTGAGCACCTTTTCCCTTATAAACAACTAGATTTTGAATCATATTTTCAGCGTTGACCACATCATGCTGTAAAGAGATGTTGCAAGGATCGCAAGCTAATCGTGATCTCTTATGTTCAAGTTATCTCTGAAGGAATTTATCAAGTTTGCGATGCTTTACAACAGCTCTCCACCTATATTCTTTAAGGAAGAAGGTAAATCTATCAATAGTTTTCCCCTGCCACTTAATCTAAATATCTTGAGGTAATTTGGGTTCATCTATCCAAATGGCCACCAGGCCCTCTATGCAGTTTTGGTTGTTGAAATGAGAAACATTCAATTTGTGAGGAAGACCATTGGAGAGGGGTGGAATTAGAGAGGGACAACATAGTGAAGATGGTAAGGTGGTCAGAGAGGGTGGCTGAGAGATCTAAAGAGACTAGGAAACCATCAGGTGAAGCAACCATCAGGTGAAGGGACCATGTGGCTGAGAGATCTAAAGAGACTAGGAGACCATCAGGTCAAGCAACCATCTAGAAACGGTTAAATTGACGAAGTTTTCTTAAACTGAATTCTCTGTAGTTATTCTACATGAACCGTTGTGGCATGTGAAGACTAATTTTGCCTACGAGAGGGTCATAGACATCATGGGAGTTGCGGGTTAGCATTCAATCCTCAAATTTGGATTTGGAAAGATGAGAACTACCCACCCAATTATGGCCTCCAGAATGCTCCACCATGTTGAAATTCCCTTCCAACGCCCACTCAACAATAGGAAGATCATTTAAAATCGACTCCCAAAGAATAATTCTCCCGAAGGAGAGTTAGGGGATGTAAATAGAGAAAAACCACATAAGCTTTTCATTTATAAGATTACTAGCCCAAACACAGTGATTATTGGGATCAGATCCAAAGGTCACAATATGCTTGGCTAGCCATGGAGCAAATGCAAAAATAGCACCACCACCACCATCAACATGATTAGTGTGGAAGAGATGAACAACTTTCCAAATGGAAGCAAGGGTAACATCAAGTCTCAATGCACCAACTTTCAAATCTTGTAGCATTAGAACGTCTATGCGATTAACCTAGATTGAGATTTTGACCTAATATTTACGAAATGGGAATGTCAGTCCCTTTACTTTCCATGAATGAATTCCACACTTCATTGGGTGGAGTCTGGGAGGATTTCCTCAAAAGACTGGAGCACATAATATTGATTCATCAACAATGTGTTTTGCGAAGCCTTGTTAAGAACTTGATCAAGGGAGTCCATCAGAGAGACTTCATCAGATGGTTCTATAGAAGAGGGATGAAGAGGGATGTGGCTGGTTTTTCATACATTTATTCATTTGAGGAGGTGAGTTTGAGTCTCCAAGTAAATTGTTACCAAGCAAAGAGTTTTCCTTTTTCCTTTTAAAGGCTCTAGATTGTGATCCTATCACTTCTTATTGAAAAGACAGTGAAGATTAATGAGGAGAGGAAGATTTGGAGGAAGACGGTTGAGTGTTGGGTATAGGGGAAGCATTAAGGGCTTCGAAGTGGAGGAATGGGTGTGAGCATCGTTCTGTGGCTCGAAATCAAGAACAGAGGTGAAAACACGGGAGTTACGAGCAGATGTCTAAGGAACCTTAGGTTTACAGAAATGATACTTATGGATGAGATGACCTTCCGATCGATAATAAAAGAAACCAATAGGCTTATTAAGATATTTAACATGCTGCTAAAATTCAAAACTAGGTTCTACTGCTTTGATAGACCTGGGTCGAGCTTGAGTGAAATCTGTATCAATATAGGCTCTACTATGGTTCGCACAGGTTATTCCATTTGTCCTAGTATAACTTGCACCATAGAACATTTCCCAGTTGATATGTGATGTATTGTAAGAAGGGACGAAAATAAATGTTGAGAAAGGAGAATTCAATTTACATGGGGCATCAGGATTTAGTAATGCCTTCCAGATGAAAATCTAAATCCCGAGCTTCTACATAACAACTTTGGCTGTAGATAAACCATGACCTGTATTATTAAACATCTAGGGCATGATCATGGTTGGAAAATGTGCATGCTACATAAACCCTGCCCAAACCACTGAAGAATTTGATAACCCATCCCTTAATCCCCTGGTTAATGTGTGTACATTTTAAAGGCTTTTGTTCTGAAGGAATGCCTTTGAGGAAAAACAAAATAACAGTTTTTGCTCTACATTCTGAAATAATTTCAATGCCATCATCAGGGAGTTCCAACGAAATGGTTTTACCTTCCGCTGAATTATCATGTGTCTCATTGTTTGGAGATGAATTCACTGGCAGAGAGTATAGGGCGGTCTCACCAGTAGTTGGGTTAGTAGTTACTAGGTGCACACCAACAGTTTTGGCACTAGAGGAATCTACGACCTTCCTGTTTGCAGCAATGGGGTCCAAGAAAATTTCTCTATTTGCAGCAGTGGGTTTCGATATAAAATCCCCTTTAGCTGTTTTTGTTTCAGCACTGCCACATTCCCTTGCCTTCTTTTCCATTTTTTTGGGTCGGATGTTAAGCCTTGAATGGGCTCCATAAGGTGTTTTTCACAACAAGTCGAATTCTTCAAGCTTCGATGGGAGTTTCAGCACATCGCAATTAGGGTTTGTAGTGTCTAGTATAATTTGTAGAACTAAAGCCAAATTATGTGGATGAGTGTATGTTAAATTAGAGTACATTTCATTGCAACCAAATAAAAAAGTCATTTGACATATTTAAAATTTATATGTTTGATAACAAATTTTTAATACACTGGCTTTACTTTCGAGAATTTTAAACATGTGAAAGTCTGTAAGTTTATTAAAGCCAAATCCCAACACACTCAACCTGCTACTAGAAATGTGTTCTCCCACAAATCCAAATCCCACCCGCTGCCATTTTCTACATCAAAACCAAAATGCAATGGATGGAAGGCCAATAAGGAAGCTACGAGGCTCGAATCAATAATTAGAAATGGGTGGTTAAGATGACATCTTTGACTAAATGTTTTGCTTGCGAAGCCAATCAAAACCAATTAGGGATAAAACCTGCTCCCTATACAATTTCAAATCCTAAGAAAATAAAGGTCACCCACCACCAAATCCCGCCATATAGAAATGTCCCGGCCATTCCATCAAACGATCATCGCGAAAATGGAACATCATTAAAAAGGGCTAGGAAATCTCACGAAAGAAAAAGCTATTTGATTTCTATAAAATGGGTTCCTTTGAGGAAGTAGAAATTCTAGGGCAGAATGTGATCTCTGATCTACACTCCTCTTTTATGCTTCAAAAGAATATACAACTTGCAGGGAATAATACCAAGCAGAGGGCAGACACCATCTCTTTGATTATATTAATTTATAAATACCTAGGGGCACTTTGGTTTCATTCAAAAAATCATGAGCTTTATTCATTCTATGAAGGTTCTTCTTACTCCATGACTAATATTGCTGGCTCAATGAATGAAGCTTTTACAAGCTGGGTAAGTATCACAATCCCCACAAAAGGATTTAGTTAACTAGACTGTACAAGTGTTACTTCTAGGTAAACATAATTATATGGGCTTATATCATTCTTTGAATGATATTGTATAAGGAAATTGTTAAATGACATTTAAACATCAATCTTAGTAACTTTTCTTTGAGGATTATTTCTGAGTGGTTAGCTATGAAAGATTTTCTTGTGGAACTTCGTAATAGTTTTATTTTCAAAGAATAGGTTCTAAATTAGGTAATGCTCCTCGGATAGAGACTAAATTTTTTTATTTTTTGAAGTCAAATTTCTATTAAAATTTAGAAATGACTTTAAACAAATTAAACTAATAAAAACTATTACTAATATATCACTATATATATTCAAACCTTTGGTCTACCATGGAAATATTAAGCAACATATCCCTCTTTTGGGATATTTATGAAATGAATAGTTCACCAACCTTTTATAGCTTAGCAACCATAACCTCAAACCTTAGAACTAGATTTATAACAAAAATCCCAATCAAATTCCATAATAAAGGTGGATGTATCTTACAAGATAGCTAGTCTTTACCCATCCCCCTCAAATGAGCAACAAGAAATATAGTTATCCCTATCACCCAATCTCAACCTACACCATAACTAATGCAACTAAATGTTACATCGATTGAGGAGAAAATATAGAGGAATACAATAAATTATTAGATAATAAGGGAGACAAATTCCACCATTCAAATATATAACACTGAAACCCTTTTTCAAGGACATCTTTTGGAACTAAAATCATGATTTTTTTGACAAAGACAAAATCTTACAAGAAGTAGAAATAACCAAAGATAATATAGAAGAATGGATTCACATGCTAAGTAAAGGCTTATTTAAAAAGGTGGTCAACAAAATGACCAAGGATATTGAAAATGAAGACATCCTATTATAGAGTTTGTCTTTAAATTGTCTATATTATCATTAATTCAGAAATGACAAAGATAGAAAATGTAATGGACAATGTTTTTGAATTAAAAAGCAACCAAAACAAGGGGGCCGACCCATTAAACAATCAAACTAGTGAACCACTAGCAGATTACCACCAACCAAAAAAAACCCCTACCACTTTTAACACAAAAATACTATTTGAAATCACAACTAAAAATGTATCAATAGGCATAATACAGCTACTACCTATACTAGAACTAATAAAAATAAGAAAGCAAAAAAGCAAAGCCACTACTACCTTAAACTCAACAAAGTTTAACGACCAACAAAGAAACATAAAAGACTTGGAGGAAAGAGCCCTAAGGCTTCTTGGCATCCTTCCTCCCCAGGAGGATTTTAGCCTAATCTCCCACAAGGAAGTCAAACAGCATCTTGCAGTTGTCATTAGTCAAATCATACTCCTGGTCTTTTAGCAAATGTAACTTGGTAGTAGTAGCATGCATCACCTTGACAATAAATTTAGTAAAGAGACACATTCTTTCCTCTAGTGCATAGATTCTCTCCCATAGTTCATTGCCAGCCATCTTTTGGATCTCCTTAGTAATCTCCTGCTTGTTGTAATGGTAGCCATCCACCTGCTCCTTAGTGATATCTTGCATAGTCGATGGGTTAGGAATACCATTATCTTTGGAAGAAACCTTTATAGGAGAGGATATCGTAATAGGGGAGGGCACTCTATGCACAGTTTCAGGGAACTGGTCCTGAGTTAAGTCCACACATGCCAACCCAATAGTGACCAAAACATGTGTCATCTCTTTCCTCCCTTTAATCCCATCTCCTGAGCTAGGCCTTGAGGAATAAGAAACCTCCACTTTCTCCTCCTCCATGTTCCCCTCAACAAAATTTGAGGCCTTCTCTTTTATCATTTGTTTAGGATTACCCATCTCCTTCGAATCCGACTCCTCCTCCTACAAGGCCCCAGATCTTAGCTTCCTTTTAGCATTGGATTTTGCAATCCTCATTGACCTCCTCCTACCACCTATCCCCTTGTTCTCTAATTCCTCAGGTTCCTTCTCTTTCCCCTTATCCAACCTCCCTTTTTTACCCGAGGGGGCGAGCTTCAACTCAACAAGGGACCCATTGGGCAAAGGTTGTGGGGTAGGGGCTCTAGGGCCCATGATCTTAAGGGGGACCTATTAGGGACAAGGGTTGGGGTGGACAAGAATATCAATCTTAACAATCCTAGGGGGGTTCAAAGTAAGTTGAAATTGATAAAGCTAGAACATCAACCCTTGATGCAGAATGGTATAATTACCTCCCTTCCTTATGTTTTTTTTAACATGAGTAACTGTATCCACTAAATCATGTAACAGAAAGAACAAAACAGAAATAAAGTCATGGTTCTAAAATGGTTTAAGAGAGGGAAATGATAGTAATAATGAAAACCATACTTCCCTTCCAAAGTTAGTTACTTCATCAACATTCGAATAACTTCATTCCATGGCTCGGGGATCTGCTCCTACATAAACCCTCCTTTGTGTCGAATAGGATCCTCTCCTTCCAAGAAGAAGTGATGTAAACTTGCTTCATCAGCCACCCTTGTCAATTTTTTCCATTTCCTTCACCTCATAGCATGTCATGTCGTCAGAGAGATGACTTCCTTTGAGATATGAAATGAGATGCCATTAATCGTGACTCTTCGATCCTCCTAAGAATTGACAAACTACAAGGAACAATTCTCATCATACCCATTCAACACCTCCATAAACAGGATGAATCCTCCCTCCTTTAGCATGTACCACACCAATGGCTTCCTAGTACTCTTCTTTATCATGAATGGCTCAATTTGCAAAAGATCTCCCTCCATCTCCGCAATTTTCCCTAAAACTCTATCCTTCTTCCAAACCCTGAGGCAGTTACTAAGAATGCAATCACACTTAGGCACAAAAAAATGGCCCTTAGGCAAACATAAAAGCCTTTATAGTTAATAATAGCTATGTCCCATCTAGACATAAATTTGATGTGTCAACCGCCTCTATCTCTTCTCCAATCATTTCCATCATTCTTAATACTCCCAAAACATTTAAAATTTGAACTTTTACTCATCACAACATATGAGGACATGCACAAAAAAATCATTAAAAAATCATTCATCTCAAACTTCAAAATTCTTTCTTTTTAAATCCATGGGAATTTATTATCATAAATGCCATTCCTAGCACTCTTTGCCATCTATCCAAAATGACTCTATCCTAGTTGTCTACTCAACAACAAGTCACTATAATTTAAAAGGATCCCCGAGCTAGATTTCACCATGCTTTATTTCTTTATTCACTAAATCTCTTACCAAGTTTGGCAAGGCATTAAATTCCCTCCAACATTGTAGTCCCTTCACAATTAGACCTAAAGCTGCCATTCCATCAGCCACCACATTTCCCTCTCGAAAAATATGATGCATTTCAAATATTTTTAAAATAATTAATAAGTGTCTGATGACTTCTACAATATGTTTGATAGCCCACCTTTGCTTCATGATGCCTTTTATAGTCTCTATAATGATTTTTGAGTCACCTTCAATCTCCACATTTTCCCATCCAACACTAATCACCAATTGCAAATTCTAAAAAAGAGCCATTGCTTCTGCAATATTATTGGATGCTTTCCCTAGTTGTCTAGTATAGGCCAAGAGCATCCTACCCTTGTTGTATCTAGCTATACCTTCATCTACCAATCCCTTCTTTCTAGTAGCACTATCAAAGTTGAGCTTAACCCAGTTCTCTCTCGTGGGCTTCCATCATGTCCTTTTCCTTGCCAATAGATTTGAATTATCTATCTCCATTATCCTCTCCTCCAAATTCCCACACTTGGTAAACCTGATATATGGTTGATTAGGGGGGATCATCATTTTCCTCCACCTACTGCACTTGATATTCCCAACCAAAAGTTTGCAAATCTTGTCCACAAAAACCTCCTCACTTCTCTCTTCATTCATAAATGCCCTATTATTTATCTCCTTCCAAATACCTAGCAAATATGGAGGGGGGAAGGGATTACCTTCCACATACTGGCAAAGGAGGGTGTGGGTAAAAGGACCTTGCCAACACTCAAAAAATTGCTCAATTCCCTTATTAAACACCCAAGTCACATCCAATTTTTCTAGTAGCCTCGGACCCCAATTATTATAAGCATGATTAAAATTAAATCCTTCATGAAACATGGGTCATCGAGTTTGTCTCAAAATCACACAGTTAAATCCTGATATTCATATCACAATTTGACTAGCTGTGGAAATTATCTCCTACTTATCAATTGATGAGCTTAAGGGGCTTTCTAATGAATGGTTCATAAGGCACAACACTTGGTGAAGGTTTTGCAAATGGGGTTGCAAGCTTTGAGTTTAACTATGGAGGAAACTCCATAGTTAAGTGCGCTCAGGCTGAAGTAGTACTGGGATGGGTGACCTCCTGGGAAGTCCCAGTGCTTCACCCCTGTGAGCATCACCTAGATCCAATGAGTGCTAAGGGTTCCATTTATTCTCATGAGAGATGGACTCATGTTGAATCACTACTCATGAAACATGGGTCATCGAATTTGACTCAAAATCACACAGTTAAATCTTGATATTCATATCACAATTTGACTAGCTGTGGAAATTATCTCCTACTTATCAAATAAACAGCTATTGACTGATGGATGATTTTTTAATATAAGATAATTAAAACATGAATAATAATAACTGATACTGTACCTCGTAAACACAAAATTAAAATACACCAGAAATAGAGAAATGGACTTATCTATTCTAAGCTCCCTGGTTTCTTTGGATATTTGGAGAAATTAATGATCCCCCTTGTCAGAATCCGATGCAAGGGAATATACCTTTCTGTTGAAACCTGCGAAACGATTCAGATCGCTATTATTAGTATTGCAGACAATCAAACGTAAGCAGCTTTATGAAGTACACGACATTTTTAAATATCTTTTGGATTTAGAAAACGTATGGATATGCAGGTTCCACGGGTGGAACTAAAGTGGTAACTTGAATAGGAAGTTTAAGATTTGTGGGGAACACGAGATTTTGAAAATCGAGTTTTGTACCGATTTGTCGTTTCGATGGGGGTGATCAGGATTTGAGATTTCGCTCTGAAAATAAAATCTGAGCCCAGCTAAAGTGGGGATTGTGGAGGTACGTCCATACCAACTTTTTAAAAAGACTTCCTAATTTTTATTTAATTTCTCATGGTTACTAATTTTTATCTAATTTCAAATTCGGTAGAATTGGTTTATCATATAAAGGACTTTACTAATTAGAACGGTAATTTTAGAAGCTAGATCGACATGGTTGCTTAGTTAAAAATAATAAATATAATGCTAAAGCTTTAAATTCAATCACTCATTGCTTCACCATTTAAAACGTCTAAATTATATCTTTGATCTTAATAGTGTTCCCTTGTTAATACTTTGTAAATATATCTACTAATTGAGTTATTCTCCTAAATCATGGTTCTAATTTATTGTAGAAGAGATTGATGTTGGATCTTCTTAATCGTAAAGATTAAATTTATAAATATTCTTTAAATCTAAATTGCATAATTTGTTACAAATGTTTCTATTGTACAATCCAATTTCATTAATAAAATTATTACTATAGACTTTTTCTTTTATACCCATGGAAGTACTCCTTATATAAAACATAATACTTATTTTGAAGTATTCACTTTCTAATGGAGCTACCTACAATGCCATTTTGGATACCACCTATTAGTTGAACTTACTAGTTATGTAATGTTCCACTCCCTATTTACTTTTGATATATATCTTAAATTCCTTTTGTTAAGTTTTCAATATGATTCTCTTAAAGACTCCATAAACTAACAAATTAGGCTAACTCAATAAATGATATTTGATTTGGTTGTTATGAGATATACCAAATTAAGAGATTCGATTGTGTTGAATTTTTTTACCATCAACATTTTGAATCACATCGAGAGCAAGAGTGATGCAAGAGCTTTTGGTGGCTTTCTAAGTAGGAGCTTTTAGTAGTTTTTAAAAGCTTTTAATATTTTTCTCAGTTTTTAGAAAGTTCGTTTTTATTAATAACCTCGAAATATTACTTCCAATTTCGAATGTTAGTTGGCACTTCATCTTATCTCAATTTTCAGAAGCTTTACGAAAAAAATCAAATTTTTTTGAGTTGTTTTAAAAATTACCAAAATTGGAAATAAATAGTTTTATAAAAGAATTTGCCAAAAATGGTAATTTTGGATTTGTATTTAAAATTGTAATTTCTCTTATTGTAGGAGGAGGCGGATTTGGAAGAAATAATAAAGAAGAATTTGGAATTCTCAAATTTATTTTGTACTCTTTCTGTATTTTGTTTATGTTAATTATTTGAGGAATTTTGGCTGCATCATCTAGTATTGGAGCTTAGAAGGTCTGGGAAAATAATATTTTCATATTTCTGTGGTTATGAGTTTATGTTAGTGCAGGTTGAGAAGAACTAGTTTCCAAAAATCAAGGTAGAAAAGAGAAAAGATCCAGTTGTGGCAAAGGATGGACTTGTTTGAAGAGTTGGATTTATTGATGAAGTATTTGCAGAAGAGGAAAGAAGAAAATAAAATAAAAGAGAAAGAGAGGAAGAGGAAGCAAGAAGAGATGAGAATATTAGAGTTGAAAGAAATTTTAATAGGGTTACAACAAAGTTTTCAACAATTAAGAAAGCTAATGGAATTAGAAATGCAAAAGTGGCACCTACCTATTAAGAAGAAGATCACATGGCCTATTTAGAAGAAGAAAATCAAAGAAGAGACATGAAAAATAAAGGAAGGTCCAAGAAATGAGATTGTGAATATACCAATGACTCTTTTGACATCAATATTTGAAGAATTCAAGATAACCATAGATGCAGAAGGATCTTTTTGTCATTTTTTGTCTTATGTTCACAATGAGCAAACATAAATCATTTTTTATAATGAGATTTCTAATGAAGATGTTTCAGATTTTTTAATGAGGTATATAAATGTTCCCAAAGGTATTATGTTAACTATGAAAATGGTGGATATGCTAATATATTATATGTTGAAGATATAAATAATTATGGTACAAAGGTTTATACAGACAAAATATAATTTTGGATTTTAAAGGCTAAGAAGATATTGAGTAGAATAGGGATTAAGAAAAATAAGAGGAAGAGGGATCCAATGACAGATACAAAGATGAATGATACAATGTCAAAAAATTGGAAGACTAGGAAGAAGGAATAAACTTGCATTCCTTTAAGTCAATAAAATCAATGTTTGATACAATGGAAGGAAAATTTCTAGAAAGGAAACTAAACATATTCAAAAAGCAACTTGTAGAGTTGCATTCTTTCAACCAAAGGAGAATGATGCAGGAGCTTTTAGTGGCTTTCTAAGCAGGAGCTTTTAGTAGTTTTTTTAAGCTAATAATGATTTTCATGGTTTTTGGAAAGTTGTATTTTATTAATAACCTCAAAATATTACTTCCAATTTCGAATGTTAGTTGGAAGTTCATCTTATCTCAGTTTTTGAAAGCTTTACGAAAAAATTCAACTTTTTTTGAGTTTTTTTTTTTTAAATTACCAAAAATGGCAAAAATATTTTTATGAAAAAACTGTCAGAAATGGTAATTTTGGATTTATATTTAAAATTGTAATTTCTCTCATTGTCGGAGGAGTAGGATTTGGAAAAAATAATAAAGAAGAATTTGGAATTCTCAAAATTATTTTGTACTCTTTCTATATTTTTTTTATGTTAATTATTTGAGGAATTTTAGTTGCATCAAAGAGCTGAAAATCAAAATGGGTTGCATATGTAGTTTTCAGCACCCGCTCTCTCATCTTCATGATGAATCATGTAGTGTGATTCAAACTTTTGATGGTAAAAAATTCAACACAATCGAATCCAGAAACAATTATCAATAATATATGAAACTTTCAGTGACTCTTTTAAACATGGTTGGATAACATTGTGCACATTTTCTTCTTTTGAAATCTTGTTTCTTTTGTGATTAAATCAAGCACTAGAAATATAATATAATTTTATATATCTCTTTGAAAAATAATTATCTTATTTAGATTGATAAATAAGAACATCTATATCAAATCATATAACTCAAGTGTCCAAAAGAGTATCTCATTAGTCATAATTATTTCATTTTTTTTATTATTCGCAACCAATTTAAACATGTTTGCAAATATATCCAATAGACACAACATCATTAGTATTTAAAAATGCCAACCTTTAGAATTATTTATTATTCTTCATGTTTAATTTAGATTCAATATTGTTTCTATTGAAGTAAGTATTCATCTTATATGAACATACTTGGTTGTATCATGCTCTAGGTTCTCATTAGAGTTGTTCAAGATCCTTCTCTAGGCTACAATCATTTTCTTGATGTATTCTTAATTTATATCCCACTAATTATTGATTTTGATTAAGGATAAAATAAGGCTTTGAGGGGACTTGAAACCACATATAAATAGATTTTATCAAGGACCTAAAACCCCATGACAATTAAACTTTTCCATAGATATTAGAATACATTGTCTAGTAGCTCAATAAAGAAAAACAAGTTGCAACTGGACATCAGAGATTAGCAAAGAAAAAGCACTTATTTCCCAAAAAAATCCAACACACAAAGATGGCATGACCTGAAAATCTACAAAGTAAAAGTCAAAGGGGTTTAGAGGTTCCCCAAAAAATAATGCACTAAGTTCATAGCTCCATGAGTCAACATACCAACCCAAAGGAGATCCTTGAAACATGTCTCAACAAAAGACCTCTTCTTCATCAAGGGGATGGGATAACCCAAAGCCTTCCTACCAATGCAATTAAAAAAGGCTACCCACCAAGAATCTTTAAAAAATGTAGCATCCTTCTAAGTGGGACTCTAAAAATATTACCAACATGCTACCTTAATATAATTTTAGATATGTGAATCAAATGATAAACCAATATAGAACACTAGAAAAAACCCAAAACAATAGAGGAGCACCTCTGTAAAATAAGAAAACTAATAAATTATAATGCTAAAACTTTAAATTGAATCACTCATTCCTTCACCATTTAAAACATCTTATTATGTGTTTGATCTTCAAACTATTCCCTTCTTAATACCTTTGTAAATAGATATACTAATCAAGTTATTTCTCTAAACCATTGGTCTAATTTATTATAAAAGAGATTGATTTTGAATCCTCTTGATTGTATAGATTAAATTTATAATTATTCTTTAAATCTAAATTGCACAACTTATTACAAATGTTTCTATTGTATAATCCAATTTCATTAATAGAATTATTACTATAGATTGTTTCTTTAATGCCCATGGAAATACTCCTTATACAAAACATTCTTTTTATTTAAAAAATCACTTTCTAATCGAACTACCTACTATACCATTTTGGATACCACCCATTGATTGAAACTTATTAGTTATGTAGTGTAATGTTCCACTCCCTATTTATTTTTGATATATATCTTAAATTCCTTTTGTTAAGTTTCTAATATGAATCTCTTAGAGACTCTATAGACTAACAAATTAAGCTAACTCAATAAAATATATTTGATTTGGTTGCTATGAGATATACCAAACTTTCAATGACTCTTTTAAACATGGTTGGATAACATTGTGCACTTTTTCTTCTCTTGAAATCTTGTTTCTTTTGTGATTAAATTGGGCATTAGAATACAATTTAATTATATATATCTCTTTGAAAAATAATTATCTTATTTATATTGATAAATAAGAACATCTATATCAAATTATATAACTCCAGTGTCCAGAAGAGTAGATCTCATTAGTCATAATTATTTAATTTACTTTTTTTTCACAACAAATTTAAACATGTTTAAAAATGTATCTAATAGACACAACATCATTAATATTTAAAAACTAACCTTTAATATTATTCATTATTCTTCTGATAGGGTGGGATTGTAGTTTCAACAAAAGACCAATTTATCAATGCCCCATACAACAACTCAACTTGTAGTACATAGGAGGTAGTTAAGCCCTTTACATGAATCCTAAGAGGAGCGTTGATTTTTTTTCTCAAAATATCCCCCCTAGCATTACCCAAGGGTCCGAGGATTTGAACCTTTTACCAAGCTCTAATACCACTTGTTATATTAGGGTTTCCATTGCACCAAAAGATCAATTTTTCAATGCCTAATACAATAACTCAGTTTATAGTACACAAGAGGCAATTAAGCCCTTGTCACAAATCCTGAGGCGAGCATTGAACAAATTTCTAACATCTTCATGTTTAATTTAGATTCAATATTTTTTTATTGAAGTAAATATTCATCTTATATGAACATATTTGTTTGTATCATGCTCTAGGTACTCATTAGAGTTGTCAAAGATCCTTCTCTAGATCCTTCTCTTGGCTACAATCATTTTCTTGATGTATACTTAATTTATATCCCAATAATTATTTCTTTCAATTAAGGGTAAAAGAAGGGTATGAGGGGACCTGAAATCCCATACAAATAGATTTTATGGAAGATCTATAACCCCATCACAATGAAACTCTTCTACATATATTGAAATACACCGTCTAGCAGCCCAATAAAGAAAAATAAGTTGTAGCCACATGAAAGATTAGCAAAGAAAAAATATATGTTGCCCAAGGAAATCTAGCCCACAAAGATGGTGCAACCTAAAACTCTAAAAAGAAAAGTCAAATGGGTTTTGAGGATCCCCAAAAAATAATACACTAAGTTCATGACTCCATGAGACAACATACCAACCCAAAGGAGACCCTCAAAACATGTCTTGAGCAACAAAAAACCTCTTCTTCATCAAGGGGATGGGATAACCGAAAGCCTTCCTACCAATGTAATTAAAAAAAACTACCCACCAAGAAGGGCTCTTAAAAATTTGTAGCATTATTTAGAGTGGGAAACTAAACACCTTAACTAACATGCTACCTCAATAGGATTTTAGATATGGGAATCAAATGATGAACCATTATAGACCACTAGAGAAAACCCAAAATAATAGAGTAGCACCTTTCCAACACAAAAAAAGAGATAGCCAAATCACCAAGAAGACTAGGTGATAAACCAAAGCCAACAAAAATACAACCAGGAACCAAATTTTCATCAAAAGGCATAGTAAGAGAAGAAAGCACTGGGAGCCATTGCCCACCTTGATAGATTTGCACCAAACTCCCAAAAACAATTTGAGCTTGCGTCTCATAAGGTTGTTGCACCAGAAGAGGAAAAAACCAAGAAGAGAGAAGCATCATCATACTCTTTAATTGCCACGAGATGAAAAGGAGAGGTCCCCCTTCAAAATAGATCAAAGCCACCAAAAGAAGAGAGTCTTCAAGAAGAAACCATCCAAGAATAAAAAATCCCATTAGGATCTCACTGAAAGAAATAGAGCATCATAAAACAAGGCCAAAACTAAGAGCTTCAATATTGGCACCATCGAATAAGCATCCCTAACATAACTACGAGGTAAGAAATCATGATTAAATTAGATTTTCCCCTAACTATTAGATAATTGAGAGGGAATGTTGGGGCTAGCGGGGTGAATCAGTTATCCTTGGGCCCTTTTGAACAATTTTCCATTGTTATACCAACTTTAAATTATTAGTAAATCATCTTAGTCTAAACATATAAACTTAATGAACCTTATGCATTAATCAAAATTTCTTCCTACCCATTGTGCCATCTTCATTAATTGAGCTACATAAATAATATTAGTTTTAACATATAAAATCAAATAACATGACTTTTAATGTGGAAACACAATTAGGGTAAAAAATACCTAGGACTAGTCACCCAGAATAATTTCACTCTTATAAATTAAGCTTGGTTAAGAGCCAACCCTCTTAAAGGTTACAAGCATACTTATTATAAACCTACCAATATACCTATAAATATATAAGACATTATAAACAATAAATTTGATAAAAATTTATCACAAAAGAAAACATAAATAATACGCCATAATACTTACCATAAAGAATAATAGTTCCCAAGATTCCAAAAATGCCTTTAACTCTCACTAAGTATGATTAGCTTTTGCTTAATGTTCTTTGGTTTAACTCATAGAATGGTAATCACCTTCCCTTAATCTAAAGTAGGTGGTATCAATGCACATGTACTCATTATGTAAGTGGGTAATATCATCCCCATTAAAGAATAATATGTGATCTTTTATGTCTTTTTTAATGGGTCGAATCAATGGAGGATGTGAAAGGAAGCCTAAGTGCAGAAACACTTGAAAATGCTAAATCTAACACAAGAGATGATGCTGAAAATTATTTCACAAATCCTTATAATATTTCAAATTAAATAAACACATACGGAAATATTCCACACATAAACACTAAACAAACAATATTTGTGGGAAACCCTTCTCAGGAAAAAACCCAACACTCCAAAGTCAGATTCAATTGTATTATCAACAACAATAGTTACAATACAATCTAGATAGAGTCACAACTTTACAAGAGTGTTCAGCTGTGATATCAAATCCAAAAAAATTAGTAGCTTAATAATGCTCTCTCTTGCATAATTCTAGATACAACAATACCTTGTACTTACAGATTTTTTGTAGAAGAGGAAACTATTTCTAAAGCGTCTACATTGAATGAATCTGCAAACTATTTTAGAAACTTTCTTATGCAAATCTCTTGCATAAAACTAAAGTATAAGACAATAAATCACCAAAAAATAGAAACTTTATATTTTTCTACTCTGTCTTTTCTTGTGGAAGATTTAAGCTCTACTTAGCAACTTTCCAAGAAAACAAAAATAAAACAATAAATCATAGCAAGGATGAGCCACCTTATCCCAAAAATATCCCACTTGACAAAGACCTTATAGGATTTAGTGTATCACAACATAGGCCCCGAGGCCCATAGAACCAACACATCATCTAAATTTCTCACTGCTTATTGGCTTTGTCAATGCATCCACTACATTCTCCAAAGCCACAACCTTTCCCAACTTCACCTTTTCATCTTCCACGATATCATGAACAACATGATATTGTACATTAATATGCTTTGTTTTGGCATGGAAAGTAACACCCTTTGCTAAACAAATGACACTCTAGATGTCACAATAGATAGTAATATGTCCTACATTAAAACCAATATTAGGACACAATATTTTAAGGAAAATAGCCTCTTTAGAAGCGTGCGTAGCTACCATGTACTCTTTTCAATAGTGGACAAAGTAGATACAACTAACCACTTACTCATTGAACTAATTTCACCACCAAACATTATGAAAACATATTTACTAGTGGATCTTCTATTGTCAATGTCACCTACCCAATCTAAATCCACATATCCATGAATGCAAATAGAATGTTGAGATATAGAAGAGTTACCATGAAAACACAAGAAATACTCAGATGTGCCTCTTAAATATCTGAACACTCTCTTAACTACATCCAAATGAACCATTCCAGGATTGGCCATATATCAACTAAGAACTCCCACTTCTTGGGAAATGTCCAGTCTTGTATAGACCATAGCATACATTAAGATGCCAGTAACACTCACATAAGGTACTTGAGACATGTCCTCCATCTCTCTAGGAGATTTTGGACAACCCTTCTTGGAAAGATTTGTTCCATGTAACATTGGAAAAACTAAGTGCCTGCAAGTTGTGATGCTAAATTTCTCCAACACAGATACCTCCTCGAGCTCATCCAAAGCTTTTGGCTAGCTCTATCTCTAATGATCTCAATCCCTAGAATATATCTAGCTCCACCAAGATCTTTCATTTAAAATTGTGCTTCTAACTGAGACTTCAAATCTAAACTCATTCTTTTACTATTCCCAATGAACAACATATCACTGACATACATGATTATGATAAGAATGTGACCATTTTCAAATTTATTATACAAACAATGGTTAGTTTTATATCTAAGATATCTCAAGGACAACTCATAGATGTCAAACTTTTGATACCACATTCTAGGAGATTGCTTCAAATCATATAGATATTCCTTCAACTTACAAAAAACAATTTCTTCACCTTTTTCCAATGAAGTTCTTTGGCTATGAATTATAAATTTCTGCTTTCAAATCACAATGAAGGAATGTTCACATCCATTTTCTCAACCTCAAAATCATAAGTAGCTACACGTGATAATAAGAATGGAATGTATGTCAAATTTTCTATAGGAGAATATTTCACCATAATCAATTCCCTCCACCTTTGAATAACCCTTAGCAAACAATCATGCCTAATACTTCCCGACAATTCCATTTGGACCCACTTTCTTCTTGAATACCCATTTACATCCAATGGGTTTCTATCCTCTTGGAAATGGTACCAAATCCCATGTAGCATTTTTCTTTAATGCTACCATCTCTTCATTCATAAATTCTATCCAGGAACCTACATTATTCATACCCATAACCTCTCTAATAGTCATAGGATCACCAATCTTAGAAATCAAAGAAAATACACAATAGGAATTCAACAACGAATATCCAAATCTATCAGGTCGTTATTTATCACAAATATACCTCCTCAAAGTTTGAGGTTAAGGTTCTTTCTCTTCTTCATAACTTTTAGAGTTGCTTAACTTCTCATCATTCTCTGGTCTATCAGAAGTTCACAATTTTTCTTCCATAGAGGTAGTAGAAATATGAACTACTTTTTTTTTATTCTCTTCCTTATCTAGCTGCAAATCAATTGTGGGAGGTTTCAACTCACAAAATATAACACTTCTACTATAGAGTACCTTCTCTAGAATTAGATCCAAAATCTTTTAACCTTTCACACTAACATTATAACCAATGAAGATACACTTAACTGCCTTGTCCTCTAACTTTGACCTTTTTACATTTGGCACATGAGCATATGCCTCACAACTTGTAAGGAAAATTACAAGCAAAAATTAACTATTTCAATGTAACCCATACTAAATATTAAATAAATATGCAATTAAAATCCATATGCAATAAAATAGACAACATACCCACAAAAATGTGACACAAGATATATCCTGGGAAATAATCATCGGAGAGAACCAACATCCAAAATCATTGATCACTATGTATTATTTAGGAAAAATACCAATGCAATACAGCCATGGAAGCCTTCAAATCCATATACACAACCAAGCAATCCATGTGAACAAGCATGAATCCAAACATCCCACGACATGCTTCCAACCTTCACAAATGCTCCTTTCACTAGCTATCTCACCTTGTCTTGCTCCACTTTCCTTTTTTCATTTTTCCTTTCTCACACAAAAAATACTCTTGTGTTTACTTATACAGTAGAAAGTCTCAAAAAACCACCACGTGAATGCACCTTAGACTACCTATTGAAACCATCAACTATCCCAATGAATACATCTCTAATCATAAGATAAATTGGCATCATCACTATCTCTAAGTATCCATGAGCACCTATAACCAATAAACCATGCCAACTCGAAATGCAACATAGTACTATCATGAAGTATCCAAAAAATGGTCAAAGTACTCAATACCAAGAAACTAAACCAATATCAATGTCAAATATCCAACCATGGCCTTACGAATATAAATATGACAACATGATCTAGACCATCTCAGTCAAAGAGATAACATGCTCTATATGAACATACCATAACATGTCAAAAATCTACATGTGTATCAAGAGCATACCATGAAATAATAGTGAAACCATCCTAAAACCAAGGATAACATGTCAAATGAAAGCATAAACAAGACCTTTACCAAGAACCCCATGAGTCCTTGAGATCAAACCATCTCCACACAACATGAAGAAACAAGTGAAGCATACAAATGTTAAAGATTCTTCTATAGCAATAGGATCTAAGACATCCTCCAACATCTATAAACACTCAATAAATATATCAATACAAACAACTCCCACTCAACTATGATACTGAGTCATCTATAGAATCATAATATCCATCTGCTACTTAAAGATCCTTCAAGTCTACATTCACACAACCAAAGTGTTATTACCAAGTGAAACCAAGATCTCCAAACCAAGAAGATACAAACCAAACTAGGAACTAATCTTGCACTACCACTAATCAATGTCAGAAGCTTCCACTAAATAATATATCAAAGATATCCACAACATCATGGTGAAAAATCATCCTCAAATCATGAAGATCAACCAAGTCATCAAAGAACTCAAAGTGCACATTATGAGATCCTCAAAAGAAACCAAATAACTATGATCCTCAACCAAGAAGATATATACCACCATAACCAAATCAAAAATCAAAACCAATGACTATCAATTAATTACTTGTATATCTAATCATTTCATGACAAAATCCATGGCACCATGATAGTGTCCAACCTTTCAGCATAAAAGTGTCAACAACAATCCTCCACCATGACTGTACCTAGTAACATCTCATCCTTTCTACATGAATACAAATTAGAAAATCATGTAATTAAGGGGATAAACAATCCAAATATATTCCAAAAATATGAATATACATCAAAAATAAAAGAGCAATGGACAATGAAAACTCATATCCAAGGCATAAATACAACCTATAAGTATAGAATGCTTACAACACTACACAACTTGTAGACCCAACAAGTTATCATACATATCCAAACTAAACACTTATAACCATATCATCATGAGACCAATTTGAATTATAAGTTAAGTATACAATGACATGAAATCTCAAATCTCAAAAACATAAAATATCATAAACTCACAATGTTATTGTAGTCAATAAATATCATAAATCATCTAAATAAATAATGCAAAACCTACACCAAATTTGAATCAATGTGTAGAGCTCTATGACAACTTTCCATTGACTATTCAAACTCCAAAATCTGACTTTGTATGTCCATATTATGTCAAAATATGTGTTCAAAATAAATAACATCTAATTTTTGGACTCTTAAAACGTGAAAAATTTCAAAATCATAAAATCAAACCTACACTAAGTTGTAATGTTCTGAATTGCCTTTTGAACGACTATAAGAAGTTGAAACTCTGATATTATGATTAAAATTTATGGTCATTTTAGAAAGAGAACCTTTTATACCATTTTTATTGGGATTTGTTTTTGGGTGACAAAAATTCTAATGAAATTAAACTTGATGGTCATCATGGGTTGAAACACTAAAAGCTTTGCATTTTCTCTTCACATAGTCAAACTAGGGCATATTATATATCAAAATTTATGGAGACGTCTACCAAGATCTAATGGAAAGGTCTATTTTTTCCCAGGAGATCACTTCTACAAGCTCTTGCGTAAAATCCTCATTTAAATGAAACATCCAAAAAACACTTTTGACCAATAAGTTCACATGCCCAAAATCTGCCAACATGCCATCATAACAAAAAACCCAAAATCCTTAGATCTACAATATAAAACTTAAAAAATCTATATCTTGCCCTTTCTTTTATCCTCTCATGCATTCCAATGGATTTAATCTATTGTTACAATAAAAAAAGCATAGCTATGATACTACTTATTAGGAAACTTGCAAGAAAAATATAACTATTCCCACATAACCCATAATAGATCTGAAATAAATATTCACTTAAAATCCACATGCAAGAAAATAGACAACATAGCCACAAAAATATGACACAAGATATATCTTGGGAAACATTCAATGAGGAAAATAACTCACCTTCCAGAAACATTCATCACCATGTACTATTTAGGAAAAATACCATTGAAATACAACCATGGAAGCCTTCAAACTGATAGCCATAATCAAGCAATCCATGTGAACATGCATGAATCACACATCCCATGCCATGCTTCAAATTGTCAAAAATAATCCCTTGGCTAACCAGTCTCACCTTGTCTTGCTCAACTTTTCTTTTTACCTTTTCCCCCTTCTCATATAAAAACTACCCTTATGATTTCTTATATAGTAGTAAGTCCCATAGAACCACTAAGGGGTATTACATAAACCATGTGCTACCTAACCCATTGACCTCACATTTGATATTGGACATCTAATATTTTTCCCAATATTATTAATTACATCAAATATTATGAAAATGTTACAATACATATAATCAAGTATATACCATGAGAATTTCTCCATGTTGCATGTCCATCTAGATGCTCCCAAGTGAAATATTACATAATAAAATAAAATAATACAATAAAACAATATTATCAATGTGTCCAACACCCATAACCTTAACACAACCAAAGACAAATATGTTTCGAAGAGGGATTCTTGTTAGACCACACTTCCGCGGGTGTCTTCTTGTCAAGTGTTGAAGTAGGAGACCTGTTAATTAAATAACATGCAGTGGCTACAACTTTAGCTCAAAACTTATGTTTAGGACCAGCACCACTCAATGTATTCCTAGCCCTCACCATTAATTTTCTATTCATCCCCTCTTTTGCATCATTTTGTTGTGGAGTGTATGGAGTTTCCTTATGTCTCTCAATTCCATGGTCTTTATAGAACCTTTCAAATCCTGTTGAGCAAAACCCGTTATGATTATAAGTCCTCAAACACATAATTTTTCTTTTATCAAGGATTTAAATTCCTTAAACTACGTAAAAACTTCAGATTTACTTTTGGGGAAATACACAAATGTCTTTCTATTATAATAATTTGTAAATGAGACAAAATACAAAGATCTAGATATCGAAGGAACATTAACTAGACCAAACACATATGAATGAATATAATTTGAAACTCCAAAAGGCTTATGAGAACTAGAATAAAAGGAAACACGGTGCTATTTACCATAAACATAGTGTTCATAGAAGTCAAACTCCATAATACAATCATTAAGACCTTTAACAAGACTCTTATTGTTTAGGGATCTAAGACCCTTCTCACCAATGTGACCATGTCCTCGGCACCATAACATTTTCTTGTCAGTAGGGAGATTTATCTCCAACGTATTAGCACTCTTAGGTAACCAAAAAGAACAACCATGTAATGTAGAAATAATGACCTTCTTCTTTTCTTGATTTGTTGTTTAGGATGAAGAATCTAAAGTCCTTTTCCTGGACTTCACATATGTGTTATTTCACTAAATCATGCAGGCATCCAACCTATACAAGATGCCCATCCTAACATCCTTACCAAGAATCATAGAGCCTATTGTCTAAATCTTGCATCTGTTACTTGAGAAAACAACCTACACACCCACATCACTGAGCTTGCTGATAGAAAGTAGGTTTCTTATTGAACCAGGGTCATGCAGTACACCATCAATCCCCTTGACTCTACCATTAGGGAATATGATCTCTAATCTACCACAACCAATAATATTCAAGTGAGATTTATCACCAAGATACACCTTTCCACCATCAAAATCTTCATACTTTGTAAACCAATCTCTATGAGATTTCATGTGAAAAGAAGCACCTGAATCTATCAACCATGGATCTTTTGATGCATATGTTGCCAAGGCTACAACAAAAGAATCTACATCATCTTGAGAAGATTTATCAATGTCAGATTCAGACAAATTATTTTTAACTTTCTATTTCTTCTCCTCTTTGTAGTTTCTTTGAAGACGACTAGGTTTGTCATAGTTCCAACATTTTTCCTTGGAATTTTTACCAAGAGACCTAGATCTCCCAGGAGACTTGGATTTTCTATTCTAGTTTTTTTTTTCTTCCATTTTTGCACTTATCTACTATGAGCAACAAGGGCCTCCTTAGCCATCTTAGAATATTTTCTATGCATCTCTTCAGATAACAATGAACCAACCATATCTCTAATTTGGTAGTAGCTGATGTGCTTCAAATAGTCATAACAAGGTGATCCCATGAGTCTTGAAAATAACATAACATAAGAATGCATTTATCTTTATCATCAATCTTATCACCAACATAATTTAATCAAGCAATCAACATATTAAATGCATTCAAGTGATCATCAATAAAACCACCTTCCTCCATTCTAAAAAAATTAAAATTGTTTCTTAGAAATAACTTATTTAATAAGGATTTCCCTTGAGAAATATCACCAAGCTTCTTTCAAAGGTTACCTATAGTGTTCTCTTCATGAATATTCAGGAGCACTAAATCAACTAGAGAAAGTATTATTGAACCCTTGGCTTTTCGATTCATCATATCCCAATCTTCTTGTAATGTAGTTTGGTCTTTCATTGAAGAAATTGTAGCCCATAGATCTTTATTTACAAGCATATCCTCCATTTTAAATTTCCACAACTCAATATTGCTACCATTGAACTTATCCATCTCTAATTTGCTAGATGCGCTTGCCATATCTAACCTATAATAAGATTATGAAAAACCCTCTCCAAAACTTCCGCTGAAACTAGATCAACACAAAAACCTATCCATCCAAAAAAAATTAAAAAGTCTTCCAAGATTTAATACTAATTGAAAGGAATCCTAAATGTGGAAATAATTCTAAATGCTAAATCTAATAGGAGAGATGATGCTGAAATTTTTATCACAAATCCTTACACTCTTGCAAATTAAATAAACACATACAAAAAGATATAATACATAACCAATGAACACAAGATATACATGGGAAACACTTCATAGGAGAAAACCCATGACTCCAAAGCAAGACTCAATTGTAGTATCAACAACAACAATTACAATACAATCAATAGAGACACAACTCTCCAAGAGTATTTAGCCATGATATCAAATCCAAAATGAATTCACTAGCATAACAATGCTCTTCAAACAATCATCTCTCTCGCATAATGCTGTAGAACAATACCTTATACTTATAGAGTTTTTCTACAAGAGTAAATAGTTTCTAAAGTGTCTACATTCAATGCATCAAAAAATTCTTTTAGAAACTTTATTATGTACAACTCTTGCATAAAAAAAAAGCATAGGAGAGTAAATCATCAAAAAAAAGAAACTTTTTATTTTTCTACTCCAAGCCTTTTCATGTAGAAGATTTCAGCTTCATTTAGCAAATTTCCAAGAAATAAAAAATAAAACAATAAATCATGGTAAGGTTGAGTCACCTTATCCCAATAGGATGATCCTCTATTCTCAATATTTGCATACTTATATTTTCCTTGTACATCCCATGAAGTGGTGAGTCAGAACTATGGAAATCTTTCTCGTATCATTGATGTTGGCTTGTTTTGGATGTTCATTTTCTTTATGAGTTGGTTGGGTACAAGGAAAATAAGGTTGCCAACCCATGACCCACTCAAATTAGATCAACAAGCTAGTCAATCAAATATACCAAATTATGTTAAATACAAGACAAATTTTCTTTGACCTACTCAAGTTAGAAAGTTGGAAAGATCTGATCAGATAGATTGACAACTCAAGCCATTCAACCATGAATCGAATCTGAAATCACTTTTTTTTTATCATAAAATTTTCATTATCAAGGTCTTTTGTTTTAAAACTCTTTTATTCTCTTGTTTATTAATGTTGACCTATTAATGACACCAATGCCGCAACATCTATAAATTGGTGCTCTAAAAAAAAACTTAATGCCAATGCAGCAATATAGTCATCAAAGATGTAGAAGTGACAATAATAGATGTTCTAAAATATAATCAAAATCGATGACCAAAGATCAGAGATTTTTAGACATGCAAAGCATAGATCAAAAACTCTTAATATAGATGAAAATCGCTCCCAAAAAAATTTGATAACATTTAAAACATGTCCATCTACTTTGATGACTTTTAATAGATCAATCATTTAAGTATCATTTGCATCCTACTTCTGATACCATGTTAATTTAATAAGATTGTTGCAAATTTAATGACATTTCCATTTTGTGGTAGGTAATTTTCAAATGCAACAAACACTTATATTTATATGGAGAATAGGATATGAATCAACATGTCCCACAAGGAGACATGTCCATTCATAATGATAATCATTATAATTATACATACACACATATATACACATATATACATATATACATACATACATACATATATATATATATATATACATATATATATATATATATATATATATATATATATACATATATATATATATATATATACATATATATACATATACATATATATACATATATACACATATATACATATATACACATATACATATATACATATACATAGATACATACATACATATGTGTATATATATGTATGTATGTATGTATGTATATATATATATGTATATATCTATGTATTTATACATATATATACATATATATAAGTTGTATATATGTACATATATGTATATATGTATATAGAAATACCTTTATATACATAGACAGACATATACATATACACATTCATATATATATATGTGTGTGTGTGTGTATACACATATTCATATACATATACATAGACATACACCTATACATATACATATACATGTATATGTATATGTGTATACACATATATAAACACTAGAAATCATCTATTTGAAGCTACAAAACTTCAACAGACTTAATCAAAATAATATAGAAATTTGAACCCTAACGTTAAATATAACTAAACACTATAGAAAATTTAATATTAACCCTAATAATAATTAAATGCTAAATTCAATTCTATAAAATTATGTTGGTAAATTAGAAATAATAATTTAATACGAAAATTAACTCTACATTTATATCTAATTATAACTCTAACACTAAATTGGGTTGAATTTTAATTGTTAAAAATATTAAATGCTAGACCTAAACTAAATCAAATTGAGCCATAACCTTAGATTGTATAAAATCTACTTCTAAATCTAATTACTAATTAAACAAAATTAAACATTATATTTTTTAATTATTATTTTAATTAAAGGTGAAATTTGGTTATATACGGACCAAAAGCGAAGACTTAAAAAAGATACAAATAAATAGTCTTAAACAACAACCATCCAAGACCTAGAAGATAAATAAACACAAACTAGCCCACAAAACATAGGGGCTAACAACCCCACAAAAATACAATCTAGATCCAAATACAACACCTAAATATAATAGCTACAAAATTTTGATTAATTTATTAATCTTCAGATTCAAATCTTTATTGATATTCTTGACTTTCTTAGTGATTTCTTGATAAGTTTCATACCCATATCCTTTCCATAGAAATTCATTGTCTTGCTAGGCAATGTTAGAAATATGAAATATTGAGGAGGGGGGGGGGGGGGGGGGGGGGGGTGGGGGCTAGGAGCAAATAAGTGTTTCACAAACTTTTGCCCAACTATGAATATCATTAATAATATTTAAACTTGCATAGATAATCAAACTAAAAAGTAAACATAAGCATAACACAATGAAACTCATGTAACACATTTATTTGTTAACTAGAAAAGCCACAACTAAGGGAAAACCCCAGTGGGGATGGTACCTAGAAATTGATCCAATATTCAAAAGTATCTTGTGAAAGGTATTAAAGCTACTAGGAGTATATTACATTTGTATAGTGTGTATGTGCTTGTTAGAGGACTAGGCCTTGTTAGAAGCCTCAACCCTATTAGTTGTTGTGATTACAATACAATATAGGAGTTTACTACTCATACAAATATTATACAATTAATTGATGATGGAGCATCTTGGATTTATTAGAAATCCTATATCTTAGTTTCTTGGCAATTTTTCTCGATTACCCTTTTTTGGATTGTTGGGTTACTCCTTTACCATGCTTATTGGAATGTTGTTGTTCACTGAGTTTGTTAGTTAATGTTGTCACAAAGATCTGGCTAGTTTTTGTTGTCATAGAGGTGGCTTAGTGTTTATTGTTTATTTATTCTATTGCTTAGTTACTTTCTTCACTGAGTGCTTCTATGTTAGTTCTTCTTTCAGGGCTCAATATGCATGCAATTTGAGTCAATATTAATTAAAGGCATATTTTATTAGGAATAACATGGAATTTTTGTGGGTTATTTATTTCTCCTATGTAGGATCTAGAAGGTTCTTAGAGTCATTTCATATAGTATAAATTGTTGGAAATATTCAAGATATGACAAGTTACTGAGAGGGGAGGGGTGAATCAGTAACTTCTAAAATTTCAAACAATAAAACTGTATACTGATATATTCACCATTCATCCAAGTAACCTACTGTGAGCATGAAACAAAATCATTTGCAACACTTGAACACACAGATTTGGTGACCCAGAAACCTTCCAAATAGAAAGTAAAATGGGGTGGGGATGAAACCCACAAGCTTCGTTACTGCAGTATGAAGTTGGCCGGTTAAGGCTTACAATGACCACTTCTGGTGATCTGCCCTATTAGGAGCACAAAGGATTGCTAGATCCACCTTGTTAGAGGATTTCCAAACATACAATAAAGTATGCACTCTGTTAGGAGATTTACAAAAGACTGTTAAGTCTACCTTGTTAAAGGATTTACAAAAACTGATTCACCTATTACAATGAAACAGTGGATCTGATTACAACTGATTGCTGATAAGATCCGCTATGCTCTGATTCACCTTGATGTGATAGATAAAACTTTTCTGCTCCAAAATTCGACCTTGCTGAATACCTTCACAACTCAGCACACATACTTTCGCACGCATGTATTTCTTTCACACTTTCGCAGTTTCATTAATTACAATTTCTATTGCCATTGCAATTGCTTTTCATCTAATTTCTTACTTCCTTACATCTGAATAATACATTACATATATATACCATCCAAATAAACAATGCATGCAAGATTGGCCAAAACAACAAGTGCAAATCTCTATACAACGTCGGCCCAAGGTAAAAACTCAGGTTCACTGAACTGACTCAGTGTCCTTCTGATACTCGGCGTCCACTGCGTTACTCAGCATCGTCATGCACTCGGTAGAAGTGAAGGCACGGTTCATACTAAACACATACTAAACACTTCGAGTAGTTCTGAACTCGGTAACCACTGGAGACTCGGTAGAAGAGATGTCACTCGGTGAATACTTCTATCTGAACTGTAGCTCGGTGATCAAAGGAAACACTTGATAGAACCTTGTGACTCGGTGATAGTTAGTTTCCTTGATATCCGTCTGAGCTCGGTAAAAAATTAATTTCCTTGATAACCTCAGGAGCTCGGTTATCACGAAGTTCTCGGTTACATCTTAGTACATCTTCACTCGGTCGAAACTGATTCCTTTCTTTACCTCGAACACTCGGTAAACACTGGCTGCTTTGTTCACCTTGATCACTCGGTAAACACTGACTTCTTTGTTCACCTTGATCACTCGGTAAACACTGACTGCTTTGTTCACCTTGATTACTCGGTAAACACTGACTTCTTTGTTCACCTTGATTACTCGGTAAACACTGAGAACTAGGTAAAGCTTGGCTTTCGGTGAGAGCTTGGTAAGCATTCAGAATCCAATAAGTGTTGTAACTAATGAAAAAAATGTATCATAATGCCAACAATCTCCCCCTTTGGCATTAGTGACAAAAACACTTATGAGACAAAATTTATCTGACATGATGATGACTGATTCTGAATATACATAGCTTCATTATATACAACTCCCCCATAGAATAGATTTGTTATATACAACTCCCCCATAAAATGTACATACATTATTTACATGAGCTGTATATCTCTTCCTTTGTACAATTTTTCTGAAAACACTTATTCACCCATAGTATACATATCCAACAATAATCTCCCCCTTTTTGACAATAATGCCAAAAGAATAAAAGAATATATATACTTATATAGAAACACCAAAATGAGAGATGAACTCTGAATGTACCTAGAGAATAAGCTGGAGAGTCTTATCCCAATTCTCTTGCAAAATTTTGCAGGTGGAAAGAGCTACTTGAACTTCAGCCGAAAGTTCAATCACATGGTCTGCAATGGAGAAGTTATTATCATGGATTAATGTCTTTGAATGTGCAATGTGCTTCTATATTGAATCCATGATGGGAAGGATCATGTGCCTCTTCTCTCAACAGCTCAGCCTGCTTCTCTAACAAAAATTTGATCCTGAGGTGATGAGATGAGCTTGAACTGGGGTCAAGTTTCAAGTTCTGTTCGCTCACCTTTAGATCTTCATCAATTTTATTTAATTTCTCTCTTATTCCCTTAGTGTACTCGGTAACATCACAAAGCTTAGCAAAAAGAGATGTTACATTATTAAAAGAATTTTCCATATCTGCCAAAGCTGAGGTTAATGCAACCTGATTTATTGCAATGTTCTGGGAAATGTGCCCCAATACTTTATTATCAAATTTCTTTTCTGCACGCTCAATTAGCTTTTCTTGTCCGGAGGCATCTTCATTGAATTTATTAACTGCCTCTTCCAATTGAATCAAAATGTGTTGAGAAGTATCAACATCAACACCTATAGCCTCAGTAATTATGTTCCGGGCATCCTCAATTATCCTGTATTCCTTATCCCTTTCTGATCTTAACTGCATCTGAGTAGCCTTTTTCTCAATAAGTTGACTAGCATACCTCATTTCTTCAATGGTAGCATTATCAAAGTCAATCTTTGGAATTACTATCTCTGTGTCCAAGTCAATGTCTTCAGGAATTTCCTTTCCAGTGATCATAAGTCTTAATGGTTGCTTTTGTTTGACTTCTGAGATGACTGGTTTGACCTTTGGAATAGACACAACAGTAGAGACAGAAGGACTAGCAGTAAAAACTGGGATGCTTGAGGTTTGAGTGCCAATAGGAGTATGTACAGGGTCAAAAATTTGAGTGCTGGCCAAAAATGGTGATACACTCGGTAATATAGTATCTAAGCTCACTGTGCCTGAAGTAGATGGCGAAAAAATTGTAGAACAAATTGGAGTAGTCAAAATTTGAGAACTCACAGCAATACCAACTGATGATGATGGAGTCGAGGAGGCCAACTCGGTAGATGAAGAGGGGTGCAGCTCGGTAGACGAAGAGGGATGCAACTTGGTAGATGAAGTGGTAGTCACTTCCACTGATGATACCTGGAGCTGAGATATGGTAGGTGTAGATGGTCAATCTGGTGTAGATGAACCTGCTGAAGCTGACTCCAACCTTGATGATGTCACAGGTTTAGCTGGGGAGTGAGTAAGAGATGCAATAACTGCTGCTGCAATTTTTACCGTATCATCCTCCTTATCTTCCTCTTCAACTTCTTCCTCTTTGTCTTCTTCCTCTTTCTCTTCCATCATTGCATGAAACTCTCCTGGTGTAACTGTGATGGATGGAGCGCTATCTGATTCATCACTGCTACTTCTGCTGTCATCATCCTTTATTTCTACTGGGTCTACACTGGGCTTATGTAGATGATAGATGTTTTTCCACATGTTTGTAGCATCATTTACAACATGCTCTATATCTTTGATCAAAATCAAACAAGTGTGGAATCTGATCATCATTTTACCTTCATGGGTTTTCAATTCAGATTTTACCTCTGCTCCAGTGAGACTAGGCCGAAGATTCTTCAGGGATTGCTCATATATATCTTTTACTGTCTTGGTGGCTAACTCCCATCTTGACTGTACTCTCTCCAGTAGTTCTTTAGAGATATGAGGAGCAATCTGGTCTGGGGAGTATTTCCATTTTCCCATTTTGTTAAGTACCAATTCCTCAATTTGCATTTTCTCTGCATCAGTCCTTGTCTCAAATCTCAATGCCTTGAAATTTGCGATGCCAGCTCCTTCTTCCAATGATTTGAGCCTTTGCTCGAATGTAGGTGCAGGTTTGACCAATACAGGTTCCTAAATACCTTTTCTCGTCCTCCGAGTGAATACTACAGTAGGCTGCTTCTTGGGCTTGGTAATGATTACCTTGCCTTTCTTCTTTGCCGGTTGCTCTTTTTCTGATTCTTTTTCTCCTTCTTCTTCTCCTTCACTTTCTTTATCTTCACCTTTTCCCTCGGTGAGCATAAGAGGACTCATTTCAGTTTTTAGTTTGGCCACTTTCCTCTTACCTTTGCTGATGGCCTATGGAATTTTGATTTCCAATTCAATTCTGGCCTTTGCTTCATCATAAGTACCAACAATTCATTGCCTTGGGTCTACTTGCTCATTTACCAGTGCTTCAATGATATCCCTTGTTTCATCAATATTTACCTCATATGGAAGAGGTTTCACCCATGCAACTCGGGGTCTAACTGCCTGTATGTACACTTTGTCACAGTCAACCATGAAACAGACATCATCCTTATACTCTTCAACAAGTTTTGGAGGTATTCTGAATCTGTTGTTCATCCTTTCCTTGAAATCTTCAAAATAATTATCCATTACTTTGTCAAAATTCATACCCATTTCTACTATGAATTCATTTATTTGATACAAAATTGGAGTATCTTTCCTCCATACAATTGCACCCTTAGATGGAAAGAATTTCTGTACATAGAAAAATAAACAAACTAGCAAAGAACCAAATTTACAAGGGATTGTCTTTGCAGTCCTTATGCTTTCCATGTTTTTATTGAATTGTTTTAATAGCACATCAGCTAGGTCAAACTCCATATTTTTCTTTACAATTTTATATGACAAATCTACAGCCTCGCAAGGTACACTATTCAGCTTGCTGGAACTATACAATTTGTATGCAATAACATAAATACCAAATTTCAGTTCTATATCTGAAACTTTGTTGAGCTTTAAACCTCTGCCATCCCATTCAGCTTGGGTTTTCTTCTATAACTCATCCCGTCCTAGGGTTTTGGTGGTTTTGGCTTTGCTGAGCATCGGGAGACCCGTGATTTTGTGAATCATCTTCTTGGTTATCAAAACTGGTTGTTCTGACCACAACTAACCATTATGCACTCGACTCAAGATATACCTCACCCATTTCACTTGGAAACTTCTTGGAAGATGCGGCATATGGGTTAAGCCTTTGGTTTCCAAATGTTTGAACTCAGGTTTTAGGGTTCCATCCACGCATAACTTGGCTAGGGTGCTATCCATATCTAGTGTCCCTATTTCTTGCACAGTACACTTGAAATGAGTACGAATATCATTGATTAGAAGTACCTTTGGAGGGATCTGCGATTGAGCTCCATGCGGGTCGAGTGATTCAGCGATGGAAGGAACAATTTTGAAATTGGGCGCCTTCCATTCGACTCCCTTCACAAGCATTTCATAACCTCTCTTCGCCTTGCTGCTGCTGGTGCTTGCGGAAGCCATTGCTGGTCGGTGAGTGAAAAGATTTCGTAAGAATACTTCGCTGGAAAATCTCTTCAAATCACTTGAACTCGCTTGAAAGCCCTCTTTTTTTTTTTGAATTCGTGGTGAAAAATGAGGTTGAAATCTTCCCTTTTGATGAAAAATTCGCTATTAATGTTTAGTACGGAGGTAGCTGCGATCGACAGACTGTCATCCACTAGTTAGGCTTAAACTTCACAACTCGGTGACCAAAAGAAAATAGGTTAAACTGCCCTTAACTCGGTAAGAGAAGAACCAACCATGCTCGATAAGTGCAACTTGGTGAAAGAGGCCTTATTGCACCCGACTGAGCTCGGTAAGGTCATGTACCGACTATGATCCTGATGTATCTGAAATACTGATTTGATCATATTTTCATTCTAGGACTGCTTAGGATATTGCTTTGTAGATACAGTCCTGGTCTTATCCTAATGAGTCTTAATTGGAAATGGGAGAGTCACTCACTTCTTGAGTGACCATTCCATTACTTGAATTATCTAGCTCGGTAGACTTTGGAATCCATTGCTGCTTCATTTGCTTCCGAATATTGTCTACTTTGATTTTCTTCTCATCCTTGACTTTCTTTATGTTCATGCAGTTTTTAGATATATGACCAAGTTCTGTACATGTATAACATCTTACAGTGGTATACCTTTTTCTTAGGTGATGCCTTGCACAGTTTATGCCAGTATGACCATATTCTCCACAATAATGACATCTGCACCAAGTGTTGTAGTCCCAACCAAATATTGCTTTGACAAGTTGTTCAGCTGGATTAAATGATTTGGATTTGCATTGTGATGCCTTATGACCTTGCTTTTGGCATTTGTGACATTTATTTTCAAATTTCGGTTTCCTTTTGCATTCATTGGCTTTGTGTCCATGCTGATTGCAATTGTAGCACTTTCCATTAAATTTGCCTTTTCCATTGCTCCAACATCCGTTAGATTTATGACCTAACTTACCACAGTGGCTGCAAGTAGGTTTTTGATTCTTTTGAGTACCTTGTTTGGAGGATTAACCTTCTTCCTTGTATCCAAGGCTTGCTTTACCATTTTGTTTATGAAAGTTTTCTTCATTTTGCAGATTCAATTGATCCATGTCCTTTTGAGATTTTACCATTCTCTCATTGACTTATTTTTCAGAGATTAGATCACTTTGTAAGCTTGCATTGATTTGTCTTTCAGTAATTAAGTCATTTCTCAAATTCTCATTCTCAGATCTCAGATTCATAATTTCTTCATTTGCATTAGATAATTGAGTTACAAGATTTTCAAGCTGAGAGGATTGATTATTCCTTACCTCGAAGTCTTCGGCTGCCTTGTTCCTTTGCTCCAAGATTTTGCATAGCCTGATGGACCGGATTCCTTGTTCCCTTTTGAGCTTTCTTACTTCTTCCCGCAGAGATCCATTCTTTTCTAAAAGTTCTTTGATTGCTTTGTCAGCTTCATCTGAACTATTTGATGGTGAGAGATCTTCAATCTTTTCTTCAACATACTGATGGTCATTCATTTGCTTTGCAAGTTCTTTTCTTCTTTTCAAGGATTGTGAAAGATGCTCTTTTGCTTCATTGAGTTGAGCCATGGCCATTTTCAGATCTAGCTTTTCATTCTCAATAATTTTGTCAAGTCTGAATATCTCCATTGTCTTTGATCTTTTCTTAAGTTGTGAAACTTTTATCTTGAGAACCTTAAAGCTCTGATACCAATTGTTGGAAATATTCAAGATATGACAAGTTACTGAGAGGGGAGGGGTGAATCAGTAACTTCTAAAATTTCAAACAATAAAACTGTATACTGATATATTCACCATTCATCCAAGTAACCTACTGTGAGCATGAAACAAAATCATTTGCAACACTTGAACACACAGATTTGGTGACCCAGAAACCTTCCAAATAGAAAGTAAAACTGGGGTGGGGATGAAACCCACAAGCTTCGTTACTGCAGTATGAAGTTGGCCGGTTAAGGCTTACAATGACCACTTCTGGTGATCTGCCCTGTTAGGAGCACAAAGGATTGCTAGATCCACCTTGTTAGAGGATTTCCAAACATACAATAAAGTATGCACTCTGTTAGGAGATTTACAAAAGACTGTTAAGTCTACCTTGTTAAAGGATTTACAAAAACTGATTCACCTGTTACAATGAAACAGTGGATTTGATTACAACTGATTGCTGATAAGATCCGCTATGCTCTGATTCACCTTGATGTGATAGATAAAACTTTTCTGCTCCAAAATTCGACCTTGCTGAATACCTTCACAACTCAGCACACATACTTTCGCACGCATGTATTTCTTTCACACTTTCGCAGTTTCATTAATTACAATTTCTATTGCCATTGCAATTGCTTTTCATCTAATTTCTTACTTCCTTACATCTGAATAATACATTACATATATATACCATCCAAATAAACAATGCATGCAAGGTCGGCCAAAACAACAAGTGCAAATCTCTATACAATGTCGGCCCAAGGTAAAAACTCGGGTTCACTGAACTGACTCGGTGTCCTTCTGATACTCGGCGTCCACTGCGTTACTCGGCATCATCATGCACTCGGTAGAAGTGAAGGCACGGTTCATACTAAACACTTCAAGTAGTTCTGAACTCGGTAACCACTGGAGACTCGGTAGAAGAGATGTCACTCGGTGAATACTTCTATCTGAACTGTAGCTCGGTGATCAAAGGAAACACTTGATAGAACCTTGTGACTCGGTGATAGTTAGTTTCCTTGATATCCGTCTGAGCTCGGTAAAAAATTAATTTCCTTGATAACCTCAGGAGCTCGGTTATCACAAAGTTCTCGGTTACATCTTAGTACATCTTCACTCAGTCGAAACTGATTCCTTTCTTTACCTCGAACACTCGATAAACATTGGCTGCTTTGTTCACCTTGATCACTCGGTAAACACTGACTTCTTTGTTCACCTTGATCACTCGGTAAACACTGACTGCTTTGTTCACCTTGATTACTCGGTAAACACTGACTTCTTTGTTCACCTTGATTACTCGGTAAACACCGAGAACTAGGTAAAGCTTGGCTTCTGGTGAGAGCTCGGTAAGCATTCAGAATCCAATAAGTCTTGTAACTAATGACAAAAATGTATCATAATGCCAACAATAAATAGGTAGTTATGTTGTAGGACTAGAAGTATTTTTTGGGAGGATAGAAGAAGGGGGAGTTTATGTTGGAATTTACAAGTGGGAAGGTTTACTTCTAAGAGTCGGGGGGGGGGGGGGAGGAATTAGAAGTAACTAACTTTAACCTTTTAAAAACTTTTAGCTGAAATCATTCACATGCATCTAACATATCTACTTAACATGAGAAATAAAGACATGCATGAAAATAGATAACACAAGATTTGGTAACCCAGAAACCCTCCAAAATGAGAAGGTAAAATTGGGGTGGGGATGACACCCACAAGGTACCACTACAACAGTATGTAACCATTTAAGGTTACAAAGTTTGACCACTTCGAATGGTCTACCCTATGAAAGGTCTATCCTGTTAAAGACTTTACACCCTATTAAAAGTGACATGGTTAAAGGATTTACACACTCACTTGGAATGTTACCCTGTTAAAGGATTTAGCACCTTGTTTAAAGGCTTACAACATGGCTATTAAACCAACCTATCATCATAGGATTTTCATTCCCAATACAATGGCTAGAGAGTATTACAAAGTCTTGACCTGATGACTTGCAATCTTCAATTGCTGATTCGAGATCCTTGTTCTGCTCTATCTCTTCTGATTCTTCCTTGATCTGATATGTCTCTCCTCAAATTTTTGATACTTTGTTCTTGATCAACTGAATTCTACAATGTTGTTCTGCTCTTTCTAAGTCTTTAAACACCCCTCTAAACTTCACTATAATTCACCCATACACTTCTCATATACGTACACACAATGGGGTTTCATCCTCCTTTTAAAGGCTTCAAAGACTTAGGGTTAGGTATGAATCTACGATCAGTATTCATTCTTCTTTTCCTGCTCAATTCATTCTCTTTTCCTACTGGTTGCATGCTTTCTCCATTTTTCTTGTTGGTTGCATGCAAATTTCATAGAAAATGCAAAAGATTCGATCTTATCTTCAAGATCCTTCAAGATTCATCTTAAGTTGTCTTCAAAAATGGTTTATATTTGAGTTTGTGAAGAGAAAAACTCATATGCGGATTCTGTGTTACTTGACACTTACGACATGCTGATGCTTGACACATATAGGAATTCTACCTCACTTGGCTCCTATAGTAACTCTATTTCACTTGACATCTATACTTTTCTTAGCACCTATAGTGACTCGACATCACTTATTACTTGAAACTTGAATCTTGCTTGGCACCTAAAGTTCACTCAACACCTATTGAATTTCTAGCTTAGCGCACATTGTAGCTCAACATTTGTATTATACTCAGCATCATCTTGGAGAATTGGTTAATTGTGTTGACACTCAATTGTCAATACCAATCTAAGACCAACAATCTCCCCCTTTGACATGAGTGGCAAACACACTTAACTAAACATTATGAATCTGAGCTCTATGAGTATACTACACATTTTGTTCGACATATCTACAAAACTTCAAAAACTTGTTCAAAATTTTGTAGAAGACTATATACCTCAAAAACTTGTAACTCCCCTTGAGTTGATGTGCCATTTCTGTAACCAAAATTCCCTTAAACTAAATTTGTCTCATTTTGGTATTTTATTATCTACCTTATCATTCCTTTGCCTTTTTTTTTGTGTACCTTGTTTCTGGTCTATTTGTAATCACCCTTTGTTTCTGCTTCCCCTTTCAGACATCTTCTTGTAGTTTTTGTTATCCTTTTGGCTTTATTTCCTTATCTCTTCAAGATTCAAAATTTTATTGTCTCCCACTTTGGGAATATCTCCCCCATATATCTACATAATGTATTACTCCTCCATTCTTATTATCTCCTATCTTTATATCCCCCAAAATATTATATCTCCCCTTTTTGACACTTATGTCAAAGGGTCCTAAGAATGAATGAAATATATAGCCAAAAATTTTGTATTTACCTCCATTAACATCTTCAGAGAAGCATCCCAATTATCAAAGGCAATTTCCAATGCTTTGAGCTAGATGGTTGTCTCTTCTACAAGATACAAGGCCTTCTAAGGTAGAAAGATTAGGGTCTTTCTTTAAAACATTTTCTGCATAGGCCACTTCTTTATGTAGTACTTCCATATGTGGGGTGATAGCAAACTGAATTTATATCAATTTGGCCTTAACATTAGCCTCTTTTTCTATTAATACAACTAACTCCTTATGAGTGCGAAGCATTGTGGCAAAATGCTTCTCACTTTGAGCTAGATCTATATGTAGCTATGTGCTAGACATCTTAAGATTCCTCTCCAAGCTTAGTATTCTCTAGCTAGTCTCTTCTGTGAAATATGATGAGTCACACAATTTGGAGTACAATGAGAATATGTTCTCAAGTACTATTTTTACTTTTTCTATTTTCTTGGCCAGTTCTACTTGTGATAGTGCTACCTCACTAGATATCTTCTCATTAACTTTCATTTGAAATTTCTTTTTAGACCATTCTAATAATTTGTCATTAGTATCAGGGTCTTCATTTTTTACCTAGTCTACTATGTTGGACATTGCTCCATGATAGGAATTGTTTCATTAGGTATAGGCAAGCTAAATGCATCAAGAAATATATCTTTGATTTCTACCAATGCTTGCTTTTGTCTATACTCATTTATGAGTATCTCCCACTTTTTCTTCTTCTCCAGTGCCTCTTGCACTTCATTTATCTATGCTTGGTTCATTGTCTTATAGTCATAACTTGGTATGAATATTTCTTCATCAAGTGTGGGGTATCCATAGTGAAGTACCCTTGCTACCTTAGTGGCTGCTTGGTAAGAGTCCTTGAGGTAGACAAGTTCACTAGTGTCTATATTGCCTCTTTCCCTCTTTCCTTGGGGGTTTTCTCCTCTTCCTTATCTTCTTCTCTTCTACCTTGATCAATTAAAATGATTTGAGGAGGTGTACCTTTTCTTTGTGATGTAGGAACATCTTGTTCTATTTGCTCCTTTGTCAACTCCTCTGCAATTGTTGTTGCTTTTACTGTGGGATCAACCTTAGTAGTTGAGTCTTGTGCTACTTGCTCTTTTGGTTGATCATCTATAGCTATGGGAGGTTGTGAAGGTGGTTCTCATGTGTTCACTTTCTCCTTGGTAATTTTTGCTATAGCCTTTTGCAACTCTTCCACACTCACCAAAACAAGATTTGTGAACAACTGTGATTCCAATGTTGTTTGGTGAAGGACCTTTTTGAGATCCTCTATGGTTAACGGATTGATTTTCAGACCTGAGGTGTTAGGGAAATACTTTATAGTTATAGTATTTGTAGGTGTAGGTGTTGTAGGTGGAGGACTTGGTGGTGGAAATTGGGTGTCTTGGACACTTTGTTCTGGTTGCTGTTCCTTAGTTGTTGCCTCTTCACCTTGTTGTATCTTCTCCTCCATAGTTACCTCTTCCTTTTCTTTCTCCCCTTCTTCATCCTTTTCATTATCCTCTTCTTCCTCATCATTTCTTCCCTCAAAGGGATCTTCTTGCCCTTCCTTGATAGTAGTCAATCCATAAATTAATTTCCACATTTGTGTGGATTTCTTTACAACATCCTCTATTTTATTCTGTAAAATACTAAAGGCTCTATATTTAGGTGCAAATTCACTCCCATGTTTCTTACTAGCCTTGGTTATTTGACCTTTTGTAAGGTCTGGCATTACATGAGCCAATGTTAACTCCCTTATTTCCTTTTCCATTTTTAGGCAATAATGCTATTTATTTTCAACTATTGAGGTTAACTACTTAGGCATAGAATTATCTAGTTCAAGTGGGATAGTCTTAAACTTTGCCATCATAGTGTAGATAGACTCTTCCACTATGTTCTGTTCTTCTCTTGATAATTTACTAAAATCAATGGTCTTTAAACTAGTTAAATCTACATTATCTCTAATGTTATCACAAACATTTTCCAAATTAGATTTGGTAGAATGTCTTACCAATCTGACTTGATTATTGTTAGATTTTGTCTTTTCTTCATCTAACTCTAGGGATGCAACATATTTTCTTCTTTTCTTTTTTTCTACAGGCCCTCCTTACTCAGTGGCTTTTTTCTTCCCTTGTTCCTTTGCCACTTGTGTTGTTGTCCTAGTGTCTGCCCTTGTAGTTGGCTTGGTTGGGCTCGACTTTGCTACTATTTTCTTCTTCCCTTTGGGTTGTGCAATAGGCTATTTTTGTGCTTTTCTCTTCTTAGGTTTAGCCTTGGGTGCTTCCTGCTTGGCACCTTCTACTTCTTCTACATCCTCACCCATGCCTTGGGCTAATGCAGGTGGCCCTTGTTCTTATTCATCTTCATCTTCTTCTACTTCTTCACCTTCTTCTTCTGCAGTGCCCTCACCAAATTTGGCTTTAAGCTTCTTTACAAGTTTATCCTTCTTCTTCAATATGGAGGCAGTCTTTAACTCCATGTCCACCTTTGATCTCACCACATCAAATGTCCCATAATGTGGTTCATTCTTGTCCACTTTCTCAGTTAATAATGCAGTTATGGCTGCAGATGCCTCATTTATGTTTATTTCATAGCCAAGAGGTCTTAACCATCTAACTCTTGTTGTAGCAACTTGAATGTATGTGTAGTCAATATCTACAAGAAAACATACATCATTTACATGCTTTTCTACCAATGAAACTTGTATTCTTAGCCTCTACTTCATGGTCTTCTTGAAATCTTCAAAATAACTTGTCATAAGAGTCTCAAAATTAGCTCCCATTTGTTCTATATATTCATTTACATGAGCTATTATAGACCTATTTTCTTTCCAGTCAACTTTACCAAAAGATGGAAATTCATTATGTACATAGAAAAATATGCAAATCAAAATTGCTCCAAGCATGTACTATGCTCCCTTTGTTCTCCTTATTGCTGCTAAGTTTCATTGATTTGTTTCAATTGTAGTTTTGCAAGATCATAAGTATGATCCTTTTTCACTAGTTGTAACCCACATCCACTACAATGCATGGTATACTATTAAGTTTGCTGGATTGGTAAAATTTGTGTGCAATAACCCTAATAAAGAAGTCAACAAGAGGGTCTTGGATGGTGTTTATTATCATTCTTCTCTTGTTCCACTTGGCACTAGTGTTCTTTTCAATTACTTCCTTAGAATCACTTCTAAGGGTCTTTGGCTGATCTAGGGTTGGATACCCTATCACTCTATGTACAATCCTTTTTATTATTTTCATTGGATCATCCTCCAACCATAAGCTTCCATCATGAATCTTGTTAAACACTATCCTGATCCATTCAATTTTGAAAACTATGGGGAATTCTAGGGCATGTGTCAAACCCTTCTTCTCAACAATTTGATATTCCTCTTTCAATACTCCATTTCACACAATTTCTCATAGTCTTCCCTCATTTCTATATCTCCTATGGCTCCAATTTTACAATTGTAACATCTTCTAACATCCTAAACCATAACTACCTTAGAGGGTATAATAGATAGGGCTCTGATTGGGTCATTTTTGTATGCCACCTCAGGGATTCGCCAGAAGTCTAGTTATTTCACTTCATTTGACACTAGGTTGACCTCAAATGTTTCTTTCTCCTATGGTTTCCTAGAAATAGAGGCCATTTGTGCTAGCTAGGGTTTTAACATGAAGAAATTTAAAACTGTGTAGCTCAGCACAAATGTAAATACCTTGAATTCAATGAAACTATGTTGAACCACTATTGAAATTGGCTCAAATGCTAGATTCTCTTCCTTGTCTTTGCTCTTTGTTCACGATGAAGAAAAATGATTAAAAAATGTGATAATATATTCTATTTTCATAGCATTTAATTCTTAGTGCATTTTTAGCTATCTACTTGGCTTCTTAAGCATTTCTACATTACTCAGCTTCTATTGTCTTCCCACTACTGAACATCCATAGAATTATCCTTCACTCGACTTCAACTAAAATTTCTCTTTACTCGACTTCCACTATCAACTCAGTTGCAACTAATCATTTGGCTTCTATTGACTTTGGCAATCAACTCGACATGTATTGAATTTTTATTTATTTATGAATAGTCATTTTCTATTAATAAAAATATATTAAGAATGCAATTCACAAAAAATGGCCGGGGGATACAAGATCACGCTACGAATGAGTTCACACAATTGTAGCCGAGCAAAAACACATAGTCGTAGCTAGAACTAAACACTATTCATTGAGAAAACATATAAAAGGAAACCTTAGATGGCCAAAGCCATGCCAACGAAGGGTGGCGGTTCATCTATGTCATGGAAGCCCCAATCATCTTTGGGATTGGGGAGCAGGCTAAGAATAGTCTAGCCATCTTTAGTAGCAGTAGTAGAATGATTAGTGGTAGCATCCACATCTTTGACCTCTAGTCACGGAGGAGAAATCGCAGATCTAGGGGAGGTCATTTCCCAAAAGATGCCTGATGAGCACTAGGAGGAGGAACCAGGGACCAACTAGAACCACCATGAGGTAGGCATGTTGAGCAACACCTCCATCCACCATCACCTTTTCTAGGAGAGTAGTGGTGGGAAGCCTAGGAGCATGGGGTGTGCGAGTGGTGACCTGAGGAATGATGCCATAAATAGTGGCCACGAGGCATCAAGGTTTCTTTCAAGGCATTAGGAGGAACTTTAGAAATAGTGTAGGGGGCATTGCCCCAATGTTTTAGCAGCTCCTATAGGTGAGCTACCTCAAGGGAAAATTTGTTAGCTTGCACCTAAATCTACATAATTACACTATTAAAAATGCATGCTTTAATGTACATTGCAATATTAATATCCAAAAAGTTGGGTGTGAAGAAAACAACATTCCTATCTTTCAACAAAGTACAAAAAGTTTCCATCCTAAAGTATTCCAAATCTGGGCAAATTTCTGAGGGATTTTGGGAGAATCACCTAGCAAAATCATGTGCCAAGAAAAGGGTTCAAGCTGGCTTGAAAAAATCATAAAAATCCAATGCCAATAATTTTGGGCATGCCCACAAAACTAGAAGATATGCAAGAAAGACTTTGGTTGTCCACAAAAAGGACATCTAGGATCTAGAACCCCAATATGTTTGAGCCGAGACCCCAGGGGAAGACCTTGGAAGAAAAGGCACCAAGCAAAATGGGCAATCTTGGGTTCTGTGATAGCACTCCAAATGGTATCAAAGCAGTTTCTCTATTGAGAAAGAGAAGATTGCAAATACCATCTCCAGTTGAGCATGTCCACCATTGAAAGATGGGGCTTATGCCATTGATATCCTAGACTTGGCTTATAATTGGAAAATGGTGTAGCAAGATACCACTTCCAATCATGCCACCAAGGCCGAATAGACTGAATACCCACTTTGTGAATTAAGTGAACTAGAATGGAAGAGAGCAATAGGTCAAAAGTCTGTCGATCTAAATGGATAAGGTGGTACTATACTTGCATATTTTCCTAGGACCTAAAACTCATGGAAACCCTTGAGAAGAGGTCCTTGGGATTTCTGATGCCCCATTTGAAAAAATATAGAGCACTAGCACCTTGAGTCTTGGCAAGGGGAGTACTTTGAATGGTAGTCTATTGATTCAAGGAGAGGCCATTGAGAAACTCATCCCTAGCCCATTAAAGTCAAGGCTTAATAGCTTCCTAGGCTTTCCATATGCACTTGATGACAAATGAGCCTTATATGGTCACTGACTCACACATGGTGAGAAGGGTGTGGAAACCAATCCCCTTCTAAGAAAGCATGTTAACAAGAAAGCCTGAAGATATGGAATGTCAAACCAAAAATTTCCACGCTTCATTTCCAGTGATAGAATGAGTAATCCATTTAGCACAAAGTGAAAGGCCTTGTTTATGAATGGAAAGCAGGCCAAGACCACCAAATTCTTTTGGGAGACAACAAAAATCCTATGTAACTCTATGAAACCCATGATGATCTGAACCAAAAGCCCAGATAAAATCCTTGAGAAATCTTTCCAATTTTTGATAAGAAACTTTGGAGGCAGCCCAACAAGAAGAATAATAAACATGAGTAGCTGCAAAAATCTTCGAGAAAATCTAGAATTTTCCAGGAAGGGAGAGCAGTTTCATAATCGAATAATCAAGCTCCTTGGTGATCTTGACAAGCACAACATTCCAAAGTTCAACAAGAAAACTGTGGAACTCAAAAGGAATGCCTAGAAAGTAGAAAATCTCCCCATGTGTAACCCATTTCCATTTAAACTGGTTGAGCCAAGGTGGAGTTGGCAAGAATGACTAGTGGAAGTAGAGTGTTTTATGCCATTGAATTGTAGAGACAGAGGCTTGAAAAAAGGTGTCCAAGTTGCTTAAAGCATTGTTGATGTTTTCTTCATCCTCAAGAAGAGTGAGAAAGGAATCATCCACAAAATGACCATTGACTAGCTGGGAATATGATTCAGGCAAGGAAATGCCATGAACCAGCTCAGAAGATATAGTATGAGCTAGCAAATAGCCAAAACCTTCACCAGCAAGGATATAAACTGCTGGAGCCAAAGGGAAACCTTGCCTGATTGAGCAAGAAAGGCCAAAAGCTTTTGATTGTGAATTATTGATGGTAATGCAAGCATTAGCATCACTAAAGAGCATCTCCACGAACTATAAAAAATTGGGACCAAAAGCCAAAGCCTGGAGCATAGCCAAAATAAAGAACTATTCAATGTGATCATAAGCTTTAGTAAAATCAATCTTAACAAAGATGGCCTTCTGGTTGGATCTGCGAACCCATTCCATGCCTTCCCAGACATTAATAATGTTGTTGAGAATGTATCTAGACTTAATAAAGCTAGTCTTTCTCAAGGTGCACAATTAAAGGCAACATGTGCCGAATTTTAAGAGAGAGTGCCTTGGCAAAAATTTTATAAGACACATTTGGAAGGGTAATGGGCCTTGAATTTAAAATGTCCTCTGGGTTACTGGCTTTAGGTATGAATTTGATATTTCCTTTTTTATAATGGCTCCTAAGCTTTTAGAATGATAGGCATCAAGATAAAATTTGTGCAAATTAGGACCTATATGCTCCCAGAGGTGTTTGTAGAATTCATAGGGAAACCCATCACACCTAGGGGATTTGTCATCAGCCATGGAGTAGACTAACTCTTTAAGGTCTTGGAGGAAAAGAAGTTGCTCAACTACTAGGTGGTTCGGAGTAACAAAAATACACTTTCTGAGAGCTTCCTCTTGAGCAACCAAATTTCCTTGTGAAGCAAAAATGTTCTCATAGTGATGAATAAATGCTTGTAGGATGTTAAGGAGGCTAGAAAGAACAATAGTTCCTTGTTTGATCTTTTTTATCCCAACATTTGTATGATGGGCATGAAGAGCCTGAAAGAACTCCTTCGAAGCTTTATCGCCAACCTTTAGCCAGTGGAGCTGGGCATTGATTTGGGGTCCTCAAGTGGCATAGTTATCAACAACTTGTTTGTCATGGGGAAGTTTGGCTAGCTGAATTTAAAAATCCACATCAAATGGATTAAAGGTGAGAGCCTCAAAGGCTTTTTTTAGAGCAAGACTGTTGACTTCATATGACAATTTTCTAAAAACTGCCAATTGGTGCCCATAAATGCAGAGAAAATGAGTAGTTCTAGAAATTGCATCATTCCACCATTGAATCTATCCCTTTTGAGAATGGGGACATGGATTCAAATTATAGACATGTAGGATATGCATGATGGTGGAGGTATGCATAAGCATAGATGTGTTGAGAAAGAACTAATACTTGGAAACTTTCGGGATAGTTGTTTGCCATGAAATGACAAAATAAATGGGATAGTGGTCAGATAACATCATAGCTAGCAAGGGAATGATAGGTAAATCTTGATCCTCAAAAAAAAAGAAAAATTTTTGTGTATTAATCATGACACAATCAAGATGCTTTAATATGTGGTCAGAGCCAGCTCAAAAGTTGGACCAAGTGTGCCAAACCCCACTATCTTGGTAGCAGTTAATATTGGGATTGAAAAGGCCCAATTTTTTGTGCATGTAGTACTAGGCTTCCCTTTCCCTAGCTGTCCAGCAAAAGGGTAGAATGTCATCTTTTTTAGAGGCCACCTCAACCATATTGAAGTCACCACACATTTGCTAGAGGCAAGTTGTTAGCCAGCCAACCCCACATCTAGGATCTTTCCACAACATCATTGGAAGCATAAACATTAATGATTTCAAAAGAATGATTGTTAATGGAAAGAAAAAGTCAAATAATTCTATGTGTGGGGTCAAAACCATGTGAAATAATAGTAGAATGAAGACAAGGTGATAAGAGAGTAACTACACCACCTCAACTAGCTTCATGCTAAGAGAAAAACATAACTCAATCATACCGAATGACATGGCATGTAGAAGAGAGCATGAAACCAAAAATCTTAACTTCTTGCAAACAGAGAAAATTTAAGTTACCAAGTCTATGGTAGGTATCCCAGACATAGTACTTTTTGGCGAGGTCTATGAGACCTCTAACATTCCATGATAAAACAATTCTTGAAAATTCTTCCATATCATCCTTGTCCTCAAGAGAGGAGTAGCTATTCTACAATAAGGTAGAAACCTGGGGGAAGTTAGAAGGAAAATCCTTTGAACTTACAGCCTTCCATTTTAGCTTTTGTATCTTCACATGTGTAGGAGGGCTTTGAGAACATTGCATCACTTGTGGCACTATGGAAGTAGCAACGAGAAGGGTATGAACCACAGTTGAGGCAAAAGCCCTGGTGGTCACCTTAATCCCTTGCATACCAGTAGGGTGTGAAACCTGTGAAACCCCCGAAATAGGTGTTGTGGAAATCGCTTGTGTCCCTATGCTAGCAAGAATTAATGCTCCTGTGACAAGAGGAGTCATGACAATCGTCACATAGGACTATTTAGGGGGCAAGGGATTCAAGGTAGTCTTGCCCTTGCACCCAATAGTAACCCATTCTTCATTTTTCCCTTCAATTGGCTTGGTAGGTGCTTCTTTAGGTGTGGGTTTAACCCTAGGCATAGCCAAAGGGAAATCCTTAATCTTGTGTTCTACAGACTGGCACCTATAATAGGTGTTGGGGAGGTTCAAATAGAGGACCTTTAGAGAGAAGGTTTGAGCCCCAATCTAGATTTTCATAGAATCCTTAAGATCCTTGGAAAGATCAACCTCAATGCAAACACATCTCTGTGGGGGAACATTAAAAAATTTCTTAGGATCCTTTGTGACAACTTTATCAAGGGTTTTGGCAATGGACTCAATAAAAAGCCAGTATGGCAAGGGTAAACTTGGGAACTTGACCCACACAGGAACCTTAAGCTTTTTATCTTTAGAGACTATGAAGTCTCGTGACAATTTTTGACAAACAAGTAGGGATGACCGCATAGACCAAGGTCCGTTGTTAAAGACGATGTCTACCTAGGATGAGTTGGCAAAGCAAAATAAAAAAACTCTTTGGTAGGTTTTGCAAAGCATCAAGGTGGATTCCATGAGGAGTCCAACACTTGTTAACCCATTCTCGAAGCATAACTTTAGAAGGAGTCTTACCCACAAAATAACCTATCAAAGTATGATGTTCTAACCAGTCACATGTTGCATCAAATTCTTGTAAATGAATGATAATATTAGGATTACCTCATGAAAATCCTTTAGGATAGACTTGCAAGGGCATTTGTTCTATGGTAGCACCATGGCAATATGAAATAGTAGTGTGAACACCAAACAAAATTGGTTCACCGTTGGTTGGGGCCATTAAATCCTAGCCTAAAAGCTCATGTAGTAAATGTGGTGTGACAAGTGGAGACTAGAGAAGGAAAGCTCAGACAAAGAGCCAAATGCAAAAAAACTACAAGTTTGCATAAAGCAAGAAATCGTAGCTCATATATTGAAATTTTACTCAGCATTTGAGGGAAACTCAGTGACATTGATGAAATCTTAAAGTTTTTACATCTCTATTTATGTTGATCTTTCCTTTTCAATACTTGCTTGTTTAGGAACTAATGTATGATAAAGCCTTGTAAATCAATTCCACATGACTTCTTGTGCTTAGTTTGATGAAGTGTGATCAATTGACCTTTTAGGTGAAGTGATCCCTTCATTTGATGCGCTATTCCCATGTTTCTTCTTCCATGTCTTATTCATTTCTCCTCTAATGTGTTCAACATCCATCTTCTCTTTTCCTTTGTTGATCTCTGAGTTGGGTGCCTTTGACCTTGTTGAGAAATTCCAGCTGATGTGACTAGTCTTCAAACAACTAAAGCATGTAGTTTGGCTTAACCACCTACTATAGTTTCCACTAAAATGTGTTTTTATGCAATTTTTAGAGATGTGTCCATATTCTTGACAGTAATTTCAGCTATACCTAGTGTTGTAATTGCAATTGTAGTGATGTCCATGGTTATTTCCTTTTGCTGGCTGATTGGGTGTCCACATAGGCTTTGATTTGCACTCAAAAGCTCTATGTCCATACTTATTGCAATTGCAATAGTGACCTTCAAATCTTGGTGTTCTGATAGTCCTAGTCTTCTAGTCATGTGCTTGATGTCCTTGCTTGTTGCACTTATGATAGTGAGTCACATTCTTAGGTTTGTCATGTTGACGGGCATTCTTGCTACTGCATACAATAGAGGTATGTCCCATTTTACCATAGAAATGACAAGTAGGTTTAGTGTTCTTACCTTTGTTACTTCTTTCTTCTGTAGTCTTGGATGATTGTCCTTTTTCAATGCTAGTGTATCCTAATCCTAAAGTATCATTGCTAGCCCTTGGTGATTTTAGTAGCTACTCAAAGTACTTGATGGCCTTGTTTGGTTTGTTAAAGCTCTCTACAATTTCCTTCTCTCTTTTGAGGTCATTTTGTTGTTGTTCATTTTGCATATTTAGTATAAAGATCTCAATGTCCTTGATATTTAGTTCATGATGTGCATTCATCATCTGTCTTAGGGTGTCTAGTTGCATGTTTGAAATTCTTGCAAGCTCAATTGACTTTTCCTCCAATATGTTGGAAAGGTTTCTCTTGTCTTTTTCTAGCATAGCCTTATCTTAAATGGCTCTTTTCTTCTATTCAGCCACCTCACAAAGCATCATAACTTGAGATTCTTGTTCAATCTTGAGTGTTCTAATTTCTTCTACTTGAGCTCTATTCTTCTCCATTAGGTCTGCTTTTGCTACATCAAACTTTTTGGAATCTCCATTTGAAATTTTTTTTGAGGTGTCAATCTCCTTGTATTGTGTATCATTCTTAGCTATGGGAGTCTCTCTTCTTCTCTTCAAGGATTTTCTCAATTCTTCTCTAGCTTCTTCCAAAGTGTGTAGATCAAGTTGTACATCAATCACCTGATTTTCTATGATCTTACCAAGTTTGTAGACTTCTATTTCCAAATCTTTTCTCCAAGCTATAAGGCTCCTTCTTGTTAGAACTTAGCTCTGATACCAATTTTTTGAATTTACAAGTGGTAAGGTTTACTTCTGAGGGGGGAGGGGGTGTTGCGCGGTGGGTGAATAAGAAGTAACTAACTTTAACCATTTAAAATATTTTATCTGAAATCATTCACATGCATCTAACATATCTACTTAACATGAGAAATAAAGACATCCATGAAAATAGATAACATAAGATTTGGTAACCTAGAAACCCTACAAAATGAGAAGGTATACATGGGGTGGGAATTACACCTACAAAGTATCACTGCAGCAATATGTAACTATTTAAGGTTACAAAGTTTGACCACTTCCAATGGTCTGCCCCGTGAAAGGCCTATCTCATTAAAGACTTTACACCCTATTAAAAGTGACCTAGTTAAAGGATTTACAAACACTCACTTGGACTATTACCATGTTAAAGGATTTAGAACCTTGTTTAAAGACTTGCAACATGGCTATTAAACCAACCTATCATCATAGGATTTTCATTCCTAATACAATGTCAAGAGAGTATTAGAAAGTCTTGACCAAATGACTTGCAATCTTTAATTTCTGATTCTAGATTCTTGTTCTTCTCTATCTATTCTGATCCTTCCTTGATCTGATATGTCTCTCCTCAAAATTTTGATACTCTATTCTTAATCAACTAAATTCTGCAATATTGTTATTCTCTTTCTAAGTCTTTAAATACCCCTTTGAACTTCACTATAATTCACCCATACACTTCTCACATACGTATACATAATGGGGTTTCATCCTCCTTTTAAAGGCTTCAAAGACTTAGTGTTAGGTATGAATCTATGATTAGTATTCATTCTTCCTTTCCTGCTCAATTCATTCACTTTTCCTATTGGTTGCATGCTTTCTTTATTTTTCTTATTGGCTAAATGCAGATTTTATAGAAAATGCAAAAGATTCGATCTTATCTTCAAGATCCTTTGAAATTCATCTTAACTCAGCTTCAACAATGGTTTACATTTGAGTTTGTGAAGGCACAAACTCATATGCTGATTTTGTGTTACTTGACAATTACTTCTTGCTAATGCTCAACACATATAGGAATTTTGTCTTGCTCAGCTCCTATAGTAACTCTGTTTCACTTGGCATCTATACTTTTCCCGACACCTATAGTTACTTGACATCACTTATCACTCAACACTTGAATCTTTCTTGGTACCTGAAGTTCACTCAGTGCCTATTGAATTTTTGGCTCGGTACACACTATAGCTTAGCATTTCACTAGTACATTGTGACAAATATGTGACTAGGTGACTAAAACTGATCACATTCTACTATTTCTTTGTAATTTACAACTATAGGTTACTACCTAAGTGACTAATTTAGTCATCAAGTAAAATCACAAGATCAACCAAATAAAAATGACTAAATAGTTAGTCACCAATAATCAGTCATTCAAATAAAAATGAGTAAACAAATTATAATTTCTTCTTTGTAATTATAACATTTGATAATACAATCATTGACTAATATAAAACCGTTGTTTTACATTTTCTTATAATTTTGGTATGTGCAACAATGACTTCACTAAGTTACTAAAAATCAATTTATTTTTATATTTTATTGTATTTAAGACATCTAGATTGGTAAACTAGTAGTTTTTTGGAAAATAAATAAACCTAAATGTTTGATTATAATTTAGGACATGACAATTATTCTATACTTGTGAAATATGACTTGGGGCATGACAATTACTCTAAACTTGTGAGTTATAACTAAAGTTAGTTATAGTCCATAAGTTAGATTGAGGAAGATATATAAATATTGACACAATAGTTGGATAGGGCATTGTAGTGCTATAGTTGTGTATTTGCATTGTAAAACTAAATTTGTGAATTTTCTTTATGTCAAGACAGTTGAGTTTTACTTTACATGTATATTGTTTATAATGATATTCAATAGTTGTGCATTTGTTAATGGACAATTTTGGAATACTATATTTTTAAAATAAAAATTACAAATGAATTGATATATAAAACATTATGAAAAATATAATTTCCAAAGAATAATTCAATGTAATAATAGATTCTAAATAATATTTTACAATTTATTATTTATTTAATAATAATTTTTTATAATAGTTATAATATTTATATCATGTTAGAAAACCTAATAAAAATATTGTTTTGTTAAAAAAAAGGATATTAAAACATAATATTAAACTTCTTAAAGATATTGAACATTAGAAACTCTTGCTCTTCCAAAACGATAACGAAACATTGAGGAACTCTCTTTTTCCTTGGCCAAATGACTATCAAATTGGAGGAAAAAATATATTTTTCTTAACCATCGTAAAGTTCCTCTTTGAAGGGTTTACTCCTAAATGATTCGCATTCATCTTAGAATTTAGCATTTAGCATGCTTTTATGTGAAATTTGAACAATGATACTAAAAACCCATAAACATTTCTTTCTCTTCCTTTCCCTGAATCAGATACTAACGTGTCATGCTCATGATAGAGACTATGAAGATGCCTCATCCTGTACCTATGCCCCAGTTCAACATTGATCTTTTGCAGGTCAATCTAGCGGCAATATAGACTCCTGGTGAAGATTTTGGCATCAAGAGGTGGGTATATTTTCCAAATTTTAAATAACTATATGGCTGTTGAAAGTCTCTTTTTTTCCCAATTAAATGATGTCGAGTCTTTTCTTTCACTGATAGTTTAAAGAATTTAGATGCCATTGGGTTGCATTCTCTATCTTTTTTGCATGATCCTTATGTAGGTCTGATAATTTTTAGAGCACACTCAATTGTAGTCGACCTTCCCTTTTTAACCACCTAATTGTGGTTGTCCTTTAGCTCATTCTCTAGTTAAGGGGCTATTTGGCAAACTGCATCAGTGATCAGGGCATTCATAATACCAGTTTCAAAATATTAAAGTTGCATTTAGGTTGCTTTTGTATATTCCTTCAAATCACTTTCTAGTAAGTGGGTTATTTGGCACACAAGAAACCTTCATCAAGGCGTTCATAATATTCAATTTAAATAATGCTCATGCTAGCCACAAAACTCATCTCTAAAATTCATAATTTTTTTTTAAAATCATGGTCATAGCACTTAAGGAGAAATAATGCCAAGATTCACCAATCTTGTGAAGTAGAAAAAATTCATTAAACTACCATGATGAATCCATATAAACTAAAAAATATAGGTAGACCTAGGAAACATAAATGAAGAAAATATCTATGCATTATTGAGGAAGATAAATGAGCATTTATTCCTCCTTTGCTCACTAAACAACCCAAGTGAATGCCTTCCATTAAACAAGAGTGTGTCATCAACAATTTACCCAATATTTCCTTTGTTCAACAGTTTGAAGAATATAGCTTGACATCAGAAGTGATTCCCATAAGCTAGACCGTAGGGCTTGGCAATTAGAAATCCTAATTCCCAACAGTTTGGCATCAGATGCAATTCCCATAAGCATCTCCCATAATGCTTGTATATCTGAAACTTTAGGTGGCTCTCTTAGTGCCTAGGAATTGATTTTGATTGTTGTAGGGATTGCTATTGTTCTTGAAAGTTATTGAAATAAATATAATTCTTTGATGTCAAGAGGATTAACTAGTTTTTTTTAAGCTATTGTGTTTATTGATAATTTCCAAGGATATATCACTTAATTTTTCTTTTGTTAAAGTATTTTCTATAGATTGAATTTTAAATAAGATTTAATGATTGATATTCATGGAGTTAAATTAATTAGAAATATTAAATATACAATATCTCTAGTAAAGGATATTACAAAGGAAGAATATAATCCACACACTCATATATGTAGTTGTACTCGTACCTATCTCCATCACCATTTCCAACAATGAAATCGAGACTCTCTTTTAAACATCTAATTTTAGCATCACAGAATTTTCTCTTTTTCATTTTTTGGTACTTGTGTTACTTTTGTGGTGGGTGTGTATGGAAGAGTACAAATGTTTCTTAGATTTCCAAATGAAATAAGAGAGTTTATAGCACATGGTGAAGAGATTCTTTTTATATCAAGAAATTTACCAAGTGTATCCTATATTTATGCGTATTCATAAATGTCCGAGTGTGCATATTTAGATGAGTAAAAACTAGTGCAAGATTAGTACAAATAAAAATTCAAAGTATAAATAAATGAACATGAAAACATACGATATTTTAGACAATAAATAAAAGGATGGGAGATACTTTAGAAAGCCTTGGTTCCAATAAATTTTCTAGGAAAAATTGTTGGTTGTATGATTGGAAATATCCGCAACCATTATTGCTAAAGACTTTATATTATGTGACAATACCATTATTATAATCAGCAATTGATGAATGGCCTTTGACTAAAAGGGAATTAAATCACTTATGTCTATAGAGAAATAGTTTTTTCATATACTTGTGTTAATTGTAAAAAAATGAAGTTAAAATTACTTAACCTTCTAGTTTATCGGTACAAGCTACTAACATGAAGCATGCCTATTCCCTATATGAATCAATTTTTGCCTCTTAATACAAACATCTTTGTGCTTTAAAAATTCTCTTCTACAAAACATGACATAAAGTTTATCAAAAAAAATAGAAAAGTAAATATTAATTATTTTATTCTTCTTTGGTTCTTACAACTTTCTTCAACCAATTTCTTGCACAACACCTAAAACACCCATGTCTTCCTTTTGTATATTTTAAAAAACCTACAAAGGGTATTTCCAAGAGAAGTGTTACTACACCAACTATAGTCTTCTAATAGCAGGAGGCATTTGCAAGTGCGTTTCCAAGATAAGTGACAGGTATCAAAGGCCACGTTACAAGTCACCACGTAAATGTTCTTGGTCTTACACACTAAACAGAAATAGAGTAAACCCTTTAGATCTAGCATGCTTACTTTATCATATTGCTAATGAAGTGATAAAAAGTAACAATGGAAATCTAGGAATGTAAAGGAAATAACATGTTTTGAAATTGTATTATTCAAAACAATGATAAAGTTATTTTTATATTGCCATTTCTTTCCTCGTCCAATGGACCAAAGCAAAGAAAGATGATTTGAGACATCCTGAAGCAATAAAAAAAGTGAGGTGAAACAGAATGATAATTCTCCATACCCTATATTTCTAGATGATGGTTTCGAAGTGATCCTAAAATGGTTAAAGCATTTCCATGTATAATTAGCTTTGCTTGAGTTCCAAGAACAAACAATACTTTTTGCCACTAACAAGCTTGGGCATTGCAAAGAATCAGTCTTTCTCAGTAATTATTGTGTAATCATAGTACTCATGCCATTGAAAACCTGTAGTAGATGAAAAAGAGGACCCTTCATAATGGATCAGAGAACATTAAAATCTTTAACTGCTCTACATATTTGGCATTTTTGCAGTACATAAAACAATTTATTTACTCTCAAATTTTTTAGACAGGGTGGATGTCATGTGTGTGACTTCATGACATATTGAGTAGCTATGATGAATATTGTCATGATGAGATAACAATCACCTTTCATTATCATGAGATAACAACTGATAAGTGGGAGATATTTTTCCATAGTGAGTCAAATTGTGATATTGCTATTAGGATTTAACTGTGTGGTTTTTGAGTAAAACTCATTGATCCAATGAGTCCTTAGTGTTCCATTTATTCTTGTGAGAGATTGATTTGTGTAAGTCACTACTCATGAAATATGGGTCAACAAGTTTGATTGAAAATATGCACAATTAAATCCTAATAGCAATATCACAAGATAACAATTACTCATTGACGTGATGAGATTTTGTTATTAACACTTTTTGGTTGCCGCTCTTTATATTTAGCATGCTGAGAAATAACATGTCATATGAATGATCTCTCTCTTGCTAATAGGGAGTGTTAGAAATCTGGTAGCTGTGTGAGAGCTCATTCATACATATGTAGCTCACAAGTTCATTAGAGTTCGTGCCATTTTGAGATGCTATTGTGTCTAAGACTACATCACCACTCAATTTATTTACTATGCTTGACAATGAGGTGTGTGCTCTTATCATGGGTTCTGGCTTTGTTGTTCTGCTAGTGACTTCTCATGGCCTCTTCTCTATGGCCTAGCTGCTCTCTTTTAAACCATTACTTCTTTCATATTTACACTTACCATAAACATTTTTCTTGTTGTTGAGAAAGTATGACATGGCTCCATGGGTGATGGCCCATAATCGTGGTTTCACATCATTTATAGTTCTAACATTTCATAGCTCATGGTCACTGTCAATGCAATGATAAACTTTAGTTATGGCTATAACGACAGTTTATTTTTACTCCTTGGCATCGTGCTAACATATATGCTAAGCTGGAAATTTAGTATAGTGGCTAGGTGAGTCACCTGCTAGGTTCCATTCATTATGATCACTAGTTTATGTAGGTCAAGGTTCCTTCTTAATTATCATCAATTCAATTTATTTTTTGATTATGTATCTTCATTACCATGGTTGGTTGGTATTCAAGAGCCGGGTACTTGTGTATATGTTCTATCCAGAGTTGGGTGTCTGTGTGACTGATATATAAAATTAAGGAGTTGGGTGAATGATATACATATGTTTAGATTTTGTGTAGACATATTAAACTTTGAGGAATCTGTAATAAGTTTATTAGAAGTCCAGAGGATTTGAATTATTATGAGTCAGAAAATTCCATAATTTTTTTTTGTTCTAGATGTGAAGGTATTCTGGATTGGGTTTATTCTCAATGTTGTAAGAGTTTCCTTCATGTGAAAAGGTTCTTGTATAATCTCATGTGATAAGCATATTCTTTCCGAAATTTTGATACATGCTGCAGAGGAACTTGGTCTATGGGTATTTGAGTATATGATCGATTACTATAATGTCATACTCATTTTGAAGAGCATCTGTCAAACACATATGATTTGGTATATTCATCTCTCTGAGTAAAAGCTTATTGGTTGATGCTTGAAAGTCATCAAACATAAGCATAAGATCACTGTATTTGTTTTGAGCATACAATAAAGGAACTTATTGTGGGGTTGGGTTTTTTTATTTTCTCGCTTGAGTAGGAAGGTTTTCTCAGGATAATTTGTGTCTTCCTTTATGTTTTTTTTTCAAATTTTGCATTTTTTAAAGTATATTTTAAGTTTCTTTAATTGAAATCAGAGGAATAATTAAAAGCATGCGCTTATGGTGATTATACATTTCTTTGCTTCTAAATCCACGCTTTTGAATTTGCATGCTGGTATTTCCCTGAACGGCATTATTGGTGTTCAACATGTAATGCAAGGACTAAATCAAGCTACTATCTTTTTTGTGAATAGTGAGGCCATCAAATCTTATTTAGAGCACTTGACATTGTAGCATGATTTGCTTCTAGATGACTCTTTAAAACAAACAGCTATAAAAAAAAATCTACACCTAACAACATATTACCACTGGGTTTTCTGTGCAAATGTCAGCGGATCAGGTACAGGGGACTTGCTTGGCTTTTAATTCAGATTTGTGTCACTAGTTTAATAAATAATATCCTATGACATGTAAATGAAACTAGATAACACACTCATTTTTTAATAGCCCGAGCGATTAAAGAAATCACCACGGGTAAAACATGTTCAAAAGGACTGGAGTACTAAAATCTTGACAATCAACACCCCAAAGTTTTTGGGGCTTGCAACAATAGTGTGAACAAGTGGAGGCGATCAATGAGGAGAAATCAGGAGAAGGTGTGGTTATTGGTATAATTGATACATGAATTTATTCTCTACAGGATAGGGCTCAAGGTAGGGTTAGGAAAGGCCCTGGCCTATCCTTAGTGAAGCTTTGCAGTGCATAACTTGCCTCATTTTGGGTCTGTTCTTGGTTACATGGGAAGCTGTGACGTTGAACCCAATACTAATAGGATTTTCTATAGAGGAAAGATTGTTGGGGTTCAACATTTTGAATATGTAGCAATTGCAGCAGGGTCATTCAACCTTTTGATTGATTTTGCTTCGCCTTTAGATGGGGATGAGGATAAGAAATATCACATGATTATGCAAAAGTTTGTGATATGTCAAGGAGCTTGAAAGGACTGATACTATCTTATCAAGTATACAGACACACACACACAATGTGGAGAGAAACACCTCTGAATTGCTGAAATACGAATCTAATGTGGGAAGTGTATATGAGCAATGTTAGTATGCTAATAGAAACCAAATTTAAATAAAGCTTCTACAAAATAAACAAAATTCATAAACTTAAAGATAGACTAAGATGAACTCTCAATTGAGAATATGAGCCATTAATGGACTCTCTCAATAAGAAGCTCTCTTGTTGAGTAGCTTTATCTAAAGGGATAGGATGTATGCTCAATATGTTTCCAAAGGCTTCAATGGATGATTGTGGATTTTTAGTGTGGATAGATGGCTTTAGTATGGATTTGGATCTCAAAATAGCATTATAACATTACTTCATGGATTGTGTTATTTTGCAAAGGGGAAGGATCCAATTTATAGGCAAGAGGCTTGAGGGATTGAGGGCTAAGATGCAAGGATGGGAAAAAGCTCATGGAGGGCTTAGATTGCATGAGAGGAGAGCACATGGATTGTGCTTTCTTACAACCAATCAAGGAGTGACACATGTCACATGGTGAGAGGATGGAGGAAAGGGGAAGGATGAGTCAACAAAGGAGGCTCAAGGGATAAAATCTTCATAAAGACCCTTCATAAGTGCTTTGTAAGAACATTTATGACTTTGTGGGTTTTATAAAGTTTTTTGGTTGAAGATATTTTTGAGAGATACCATGAAATTCGAATTTGAGGGTTTAGGGAGGTTTTAAGCTTGCTTAGGGTTGTAAAAATGATTAGAGGAAGGGTTAGAGATGGCTTAGGACTAGGCAAGTGGATGGCAAGTGGATTGCAATTAATGAGGGTGGGTGAAGGAGGAGATATTTGTTAACTTTGGCTTGAGTTAGCAAGTCTTAACCCATGTTTAGGGAATGTGACAAGGTTAGGAGGGGATTAGGATTAGGGTTAAAGACATCTTCTAGAAGAGTCTAGGCTTTGGATGAGGATGAAGACTTTCTAGAAGAGTCTAGAACTTCCTAGGATAAGATTTTATGAAATAAATAAAGTTTTATTTATTTCAAGGGTTTGGGTTGAGGAGATATTTATTAAAATATTTTTAATAAACATGAGGAATAATATTTAATCTTGATTAAATATTTTGAGTTGGGATTAGGGGTAGGAAATGATGAGATTAGCCTTTAATCGAAATTAAAGAAGGATTAGAAGATTTTGGAAGAGGTTATTGGTCTTAAAGAAATTGGCCAACTTTTGGGAAAAAAATAAATAAATAATTTATTTTGGGATTTTTGGTCAATTTATTAATTAAATAATTAATAAATAAGAAAATAATGTTTAAATAAGATTTAAACATTTTTGGGAGGGATTTCTTAATTAAATAATTTTAATTAAGATAAAGGGATTTAATGGCATAAAAATAAATAAATAAATAAAATAATTAATTAATAAATGATGATGTCATCAGGAATTTTTTAGAAAATAAAAATACTTTATTTTCTAAAGGTTTTTTAGGTGTCTACATTTTGCCCCTCTTTGATGTGATGCCGCAAGTGGCATGACATCAAAGATAAGAAAATAAGATACCCAAGGCTAGAGCAGAAGAGGAGAGAATGGATTGTGAGATGCCCCCTCAAGAAGGCGGTGGGGAGAGAAAGCGAGGCTCGACGACTTCTTGAAAAGTACAAGAATCTGAGATGAGCAAGAAGAATAAGATTTTCTTAAGAGAAGAGGTTTGGTTAGCTCAAACTCTCACTACGGGAGAATGATAAAGGGAGAATCAGAGGCACAAGAGGAAGCAAGCTTAAGATCTCAGGGATTACAGAGGATGAAGGAGCGAAGTGCTATAAAAGGAATCCAGGATGGGGAGATGGATGAGGGGATTAAAAAAGCTGATGCAACAGGATTTTGAAGAGTCAGATTGGTCGAAGATGGGTTTCGGAGATCCCTAGGACTAGGATTATGGATCTTGAAAGATGAGGCTTGGTGGATTGATTTGGATTGGTGGATCCCTAAGACTAGGATTGTGGATCCCTAAAGCTAAAGGTGAGGAGTGATTCAAAGAGATACTGATGCATAAGCTGGGGTAGGAGAAACGGATGCTGGATATGGATGGGGGATAATGGAGATGAAGGAAAACCATTGAAGCTTTTTGAGCGGGGGGGATACTTCAAAGAGAAGTACCACCATGTAGTTGAGCACTAGATTTTCTATAGGACTGTTGGTTAATTGCCAAGGTTACCAAGAACATCAAGGCCTTTTCACCAACTGTCTAGAGGACTGACGAACTGACTCAAAACAAACACGCAAGGATTGCCCCAGCATCACACATGAGTCCAAGAGGAAGCAGTGTGGAACCGACACTGGGTAACCCACAAGCAAAAAAAACAAACAAACAAAAGACTTGATCAAGACCTTACGCTCAGATTGCCCCATTCGTAGCATACCATGATATGGAAGATCATGGCAACCTTGAGGAGGAAACAAAAAGATTGCTTGGAAAAGATATTTCAAGACCCAAAAGGGAAGATTCCAAATCAAAAGAAAGAAAAAATCCAAAAGAGAACCGTTTGCCAACGAGATGGGTAGGACGAGGTACTAACGAACCAAGATCAGACATGAGGAAAGTTATATCCTACAAGGATCTATCGGAGAGCACCTAAGCTGATGGATCTAAATGGGTGATGCATCTGGCAAGATGAACTAAGACGGATAGCAGTTTGGTGATATGAGATCTAGCTAAAGGATGCATTGGAATAGCTAACCAAGCATTGTGCGATGTGTGCAAGATGCTAATCAAGGAGGAACAAACATGAAAGGTGGATAGATGCAATGGTACTAAGCTAAAGAGGATGTACAAGCTGACAGACCAAGATATTTACAAGTGAGCTAATCAAGATATGGTACAAGCTAATGGACCAAGATAGTTACAAGCAGGTAAAAGCTCAGGATGATAGGATAACGGGATGGTTCGATGTTGTGCAAGATGCGAAAGCTAAGGGTGGGGTGATAGCGAAAGATATGGATTTGGCAGGATGCATCCAATGATGATGAGAGATTTTGTGACCAAGGATAGCTAGAGGAGCAGGATGAGATGGCTGGATAGGATGGTAGATAGCTAGGATTATGATGGATATAAAGAGATGACATTGGGTTTGCATGAGGATAGCCTAGAGCTAGATACCAATGACAAGGGAGGATGGACAAGACAAGATCTCCAAGGAATATAGTGCCCCCAATCAAAAGATAACATGCGGAAGGAGGTCTTATGATGGATGTTATAGGATTGAAGCTAGGATGGAAAAAGCTGAAGGGGCTAGGGAGATGGATGATAGCTGAGATGATTGGCTGAAGCTACATAAGATTGGTGGATGGTGTGAGATGGAAGCTGGAGGATGGAGGATAGGTGGATAGATTGGAAGATGGAGGTGGATGTCAAGAGATGACCAAAAGCATGAGGGTGATAGGCTAAGCTGGGGATGGCAGGATTATGCATGACGCTTGTTTGCCAAGTTTTCATCATGGTACTTGTCCAAGGCGCTTGAATTGCCAAGTTTTCACCAGTGGATGCTTTATTTTTCTTTTCTTTTTTGACTTTTTGACTTTGGACTTAGCTGGAATGATTTTGGCTTTCTTCAGCTATTTTGGCTTTTTTGGGATTTTTCACTGGCTGTTGGAATATTCAATTTTGTTGCTAGCTGTTGGTACAACGGATGTGTGATTTATGCAATAGATCAGATTAGATGGGATTGATGGTAGGAGATGGAGGCATGAAAATGCTAGAAAGGAGCATGAGATGGGGATGCTTGCAAGAGCAACATTGGCACATGTTGGAACGGGTGTGAAAAGAGCATATGGGGGATAGATGGTAGATGCGGGCGTGATGGAGGATTTGTGGAAGCGTGCTTGGGGATATAGGCACCAAAGATGGAGTTAGGAGATGGGGGACATGAGTCACTAGATGGGGGATTAGCAATGGTGGATGCCATTATGCATTGGGTTTCAACTTTTTTCTTAGGGATCCACATGGTTTTGGATTTTCTTTTCATAGGCTTTTGCATTGTTTTGCATTCTTTGATTGGATTTTGCCTTTTTGGAGTATGTCTTTTAGAATAGACATATGATTGCCTAGGATGTGGATTTTTAGCTTTATGCATTTTGAAGTTGGCATTCACATTGCTGTGGTAAGCTTTGGGAAGATGGTTAGGAGAAGTTTTGTGAGATGGAGAGGATATGAAACAGCATGTAGGGGGATGATGATGGATGATGTGCCCTGATATGTGCCTTTGTTGATCTTGCATAGAAATGGATGGAATAGGATTTTTATGATGGCTGATAGGAGGATGGAGGATGGTAGATTTTGGGACATAGGGACCCAAAATGGATTTAGCGGATGAAGGGGGGATATGGTAGGTTGTTTTGGGTTGCAAAGATGGTGGAGGGGGGATGACATAAGATTTCTTGAAGGAGTGATGGGAGGCTAGAATGGTGGGCTTGGAGATAGGCTTGGTTTGGGGGTGTGGTGTACCAACACCTTTAGATGGTGAGCCTTTGGATACATATCCAAGACCATGAAATCCTCGATTTTTTTGTGCAATAATAGGCTCTCTGATTCCTAGCTCTTGTGGTCCTAAACCTTGACCTTGATAATGCCATCAATTGAGCATTTGAACAAGCTGAGGAAACTTTTTGCTTGCAAAAAATGGTAGAAGTGATTTATTAGGTGTATTGCAATGGGGAGATACTATTCTTAATTCTTCTGCTGAGAGAGGGCCACCGTGGATGAATGTAAGTGAACCAAGAGGGTAGATTATAGATGGTGAAATAGCTTGGATAGGTGGTAAGATGGAAGCATGGAGTGGGGGAGATGGAAGGATAGGATCTTGATGTAGTTGGTGGGATGACAAGATATCTTGTAGTGGAGGAGATATGGCTTGAGGTTTTGGAAATGGAGGAGATGGTGACTGCACTATGGATGGAAGACATGGTACGATGATATCTTCATTTATGCTTTGGGGGATGTCAACATGCTTTTGGGCAGGATCTTGATAGGATTGGTTTGGAGTGGATGGTGCGATAGGAGGTGAAGGGATGGATTCTTCAAAGGTAGCATATGGATAGATGGGAGATTCAGTAGTGGAGATGGGTGAGTAGAAGATGGATGCATAAGGGTCATTACGAGAGATTTGGGAAATGCTTGGAGGCGATGTGGATAGGATTTGGAGGGATTTGATTGGTGGTGGGATTTTGATGCTTGCGGGAAGTGGAAGGATTTTAAGCAATTTTATGGATGGTATGGGGATGATAGCTATGGGAGATGGAGGTGATATTATAGATGGGGAAGCTTCATCACTGACTACTTCACATGGTTGGATTAGATGACATGGCTTATCGATTATTGGAGGCAACTTTTCTTGTATTTCCTCTGGGAGATTCCTTGGAGACTCGTGTGTCGAAGGTGGAGGTGGATTGACAGGAATAGCTAGTGTGATGGGGGTGGAAGATTGGAAGCTTGGTTGATGGGGTGATGGAGGGGAAGCTGGAATATCGGATGGCATGACTAGATAGTTTGGAATAACTCTTGGATTTTGGGGGATGCTTGGGGGAATGTTTCTAAGGCTTTCAATATACCCGTCATAGTCAACAAGATTTTCATCATCATTGGAATAGGAGGTGGCGAGAGCAAGGACAATGCGACCAAACACATCATGATAGGATTGGTACTTCATGCTTTGATGATGAGTTTGATGGGGATGGGTTCTTGCGTATGGATGAACACGGAAGCTCATGGTTGGATTTGGGTTAAGCACAGATTTTGGATTGGCTGATGAAAGATTTCCTAGGGAGAGTCAAAGTTGCATGAAAGACCTAAGGAGGATTGGCTGGAGATTTTTGACTTTCTTGTGGGTGGAAGACTTCAAGGGTATGCTGTCAAAAAGTGAGATTTTTGCTTTCCTATGTGCGAGATTTGGTGGTGGCTATGTCAACTTGAGGATAGACTAATGATCCTATGGGCATGACACAAGATTGACCACTTGTGGATCCCAACCTTTAGCTCAAGGTGATGAGGGATACAAGTGACAAAGATGGATTACCCTAGACAATGCTTTGTTAGAGGGATAACCTTGGTGAGATTGGTTGATTGGTAGGATTGATTGGATAGCAAACTCTGGCAGAGTAACAAAAACTCTTTAAAGGCTTGGGTGATTTTGGATTGGGTTGCTAGCTGGCTAGGGGGATGATTTGGATGGACTTTGGATTTGGGATTGTTCTAAGGCAAAGAACTAGATAGATTCAGTTGCATCGGGGGAGCTTGGATGATTTTCTGATAAGGCAGTGACTACGCTAAGTATGCCTTGAGTTGGGAGATTTTTGCTTTTCTGGGATTTCGACCAAAATTGGCAAAAATTCATTCAAAAGCTATGAACAAACAAGCAGACAAAATTTTTGAGCAAGCACGTCAAACACACCAACATCTTAGGAAGCTTTCTACAAGGATGAAATTTGGTTTAGCTAGGGAGTCCTCGATATACACAAGGTACGTGAGGCCCAAATCTGTAGATGAAACCAAAAATATTTCACACAACCGAGAGGAGCGGTAACCCACTTCTCCTCTTTCACTTCTCAAGGGTATAAAGTTCCTTGAGGCTTAGCCTGAGTGACAAAATTTTGATCCCAAGAGAGGTGTCTTTGGATTCACCTCCCAATCTTTATACTCTGCCGAAACGTTGGAGTTGAGGTCGTCCCAAGGGGTAATGAAATCCCCAAGCAGGCCTCCTAAAAAGCTAAGACAAGATTTTGGATCCTAATCTTATGCACCCAAGATGGCCTCAAAAGAAGACAAGGGGAGAGAAGACTTGGATGATCTTGGGCTAAAAGACAGAATTCTTTTCCAACTGATGCTTAAGTTTTTTGATCTAGACTTTGCAAGCACTCATGTTTAAGATACAATGTTTATTCCAACTTTGAAGCGTCGACAAAAATAAAATTGATCAAAGAATGTGAACAAGAAGAAGAGTTAGGGTCAACAAGAAAGTAAACCCGCACGCTCGGAGGCCCTCCACGTCAAGTATCAATTGATTTTTCTTTAAGGCATTCAAGATTGAGTGTGAGTTTATTTTAAGTCCAAAACAAAGGTGTGTGATTTTCGATTTCAAGCGCGCGCCCGGAGGCCCTCCATGTCAATAGTTGTTCAATTTTCCACGTCAATAGTTGTTCAATTTTAGTACCCAAATGAAGTGTGATCGATTTAATCTAGATTTTTGGTCATTTAAGAATTTTGATAAAGTTAAAGCAAATGTTCAAAGACCAAGTGAGTGAGTTAGATTGTGAAACATTTAACACCTTTTTCAAGTAGACCCATCCCCATGAATGGCGCTGAGATTGCAACCAATGGTTAATATTTGATGGGTGATTAGAAAAGAGGTGAGTCCAAGGAACTACTCAAATTTATTTTTGCAAATTTGTTTTTAACTTAATGAAGTTTCTTAAATGTCCAAAAATCAAACTTTGCCTAAATTGCATGTGAAAAGAGATTTGTTTTGTTCAATTTTAAAAGCTCCAAATGAAGTGTTTGATATTGCAATGGTTAATTGATCCTTGGAATTCAAGATTGGATTTGTTATTTTAATCATCCATTCAAGGAAAATTTGATTTTAATCCATGGCATTCAAGATTGTGTTTAGCAACATGCATTGAAAGACAAGTGATTAAACATTCAAGTTTTTTTTTCCCTTTGAGCATTCAAGATTGAGATATTGTGTGTTGTTTTAAGAACTTTGAAGTGCTTTGTTTTAACCTTAGATCATTCAAGATTTTTTTGGACTCAAAAGTGAAAATGACTCTTTGGACATTGGTTTTCATTCAAGATTTTGTGTTCTAGTTTGCATATTTTAAGCCCAAAAATGATATTCCTAGATTGTTTTGATGCATGAAAAATCTAAGAAACATTCAAGATTTTGCAACAAGACATTTGTTTGGAACAAATAACAAAGCTTTTAGGACAATTTTTGGTAACCATTTAGGACTCTTAGTTTTCATGAGATTTTTAAAAGAACTTTAAAATATTTACAAATGAGGTTCATTTTATCCTTGATTGATGCTTTGAGTTTGATTTAGATTTTAGTGTGCACTTAGTGTTGATTTTGAACCTTTTGAAATGGAAACTTGAAGTTCTTTTTAAATTCCCAAAAATGAAGTGTTCAAACTTTACATGAATGCATCTAAAACCTTGATGTTGCAAGGATGCAAATGATTGGATTGGTTTAGTTTGACTTGTTAAAAGATTTTTTCTTTTTTGCAAATTTTTAATTTTTTAATGGATTTAAGTATGATTTGGGGGTTCATTTTAAGCACTAAAAAGAAGTGTGTATGATTTTTCTTCCTTAAAAAAAAAATGGCCAAGATCTCCCACAAGAAGAAGAAGAAGAATTAGATGGAATAAGAAGAATATAGACAAGAAGAGGAAGAAGAATTCCAAGTTCTTTGTCCACTTATAAGCTTGAAAAATCTGCAAATGCTATGAGATATATTATGAGTTCCTTTTTCTTCTTCATGCTCATGTGGACCTACAAAACCAATTTATACAATCCTACCAATCACAAAAACAAGAAAAATTAGCCAAAATTAGCAAATGACATACAAAATTTGACTAAAAAAGCTAATGAAGATGACCCATGCGGGGTCCCACCAGGCGTGCCAAAATGTATATGAGCAATGTTAGTATGCTAATAGAAACCAAATTTAAATAAAGATTCTACAAACTAAAAAAAATTCATAAACTTCAAGATAGACTAAGATGAGCTCTCAATTGAGAATATGAGCCATTAATGGACTCTCTCAATAAGAAGCTCTCTTTTTGAGTAGCTTTATCTAAATGGATAAGATGTATGCTCAATATGCTTCCAAAGGCTTCAATGGATGATTGTGGATTTTTAGTGTGGATAGATGGATTTAGTATGGATCTGGCTCTCAAAATAGCATCATAACTTTACTTCATGGATTGTGTTATTTTGCAAGGGGGAAGGATCCAATTTATAGGCAAGAGGCTTGAGGGATTGAGGGCTAAGATGCAAGGATGGAAAAAAGCTCATGGAGGGCTTAGATTGCATGAGAGGAGAGCACATGGATTGTTCTTCCTTACAACCAATCAAGGAGTGACACATGTCACATGGTGAGAGGATGGAGGAAAGGGGAAGGATGAGTCAACAAAGGAGGCTCAAGGGATAAAATCTTCATAAAGACCCTTCATGAGTGCTTTTTAAGAACATTTATGACTTTGTGGGTTTTATAAAGTTTTGTGGTTGAAGATATTTGTGAGAGATACCATGAAATTCAAATTTGAGGGTTTAGGGAGGTTTTAAGCTTGCTTAGGGTTGTAAAAATGATTAGAGGAAGGGTTAGAGATGGCTTAGGACTAGGCAAGTGGATGGCAAGTGGATTGCAATTAATGAGGGTGGGTGAAGGAGGAGATATTTGTTAACTTTGGCTTGAGTTAGCAAGTCTTAACTCATGTTTAGGGAATGTGACAAGGTTAGGAGGGGATTAGGATTAGGGTTAAAGACATCTTCTAGAAGAGTCTAGGCTTTGGATGAGGATGAAGACTTTCTAGAAGAGTCTAGAACTTCCTAGGATAAGATTTTATGAAATAAATAAAGTTTTATTTATTTCAAGGGTTTGGGTTGAGGAGATATTTATTAAAATATTTTTAATAAACATGAGGAATAATATTTAATCTTGATTAAATATTTTGAGTTGGGATTAGGGGTAGGAAATGATGAGATTAGCCTTTAATCGAAATTAAAGAAGGATTAGAAGATTTTGGAAGAGGATATTGGTCTTAAGGAAATTGGCCAACTTTTGGGAAAAAAAAAAAAAAATTATTTATTTTGGGATTTTTGGTCAATTTATTAATTAAATAATTAATAAATAAGAAAATAATGTTTAAATAAGATTTAAACATTTTTGGGAGGGATTTCTTAATTAAATATTTTTAATTAAGATAAAGGGATTTAATGGCATAAAAATAAATAAATTAATTAAATAATTAATTAATAAATGATGATCTCATCAGGAATTTTTTAGAAAATAAAAATACTTTATTTTCTAAAGGTTTTTTAGGTGTCTACAGGAAGTGTCTCTTTATAGTTGGTGCTAATTAGTTTGGGAAGTTCATTTAAGATGACCCTCTAGAATGTATAATGGATAATTGTGGAAGTACAATGAGCCCAAGTAGCTGATCTTTGCAATGTTCAAACTATCATCTTTATCAATCAAGAATCCACCTCCAAATAAATCCAATATTACTAGCATGGTCCAAAACATGTTTAATTTGTGTAAATTAAAATAACAAAAGCAGGGCTGCAATTTTTCATCAATTCTTACACCCTAGAAATTAGTAGAACAGATTTACTTGAAAGAATGGTTCGATAAAAGTTGAAGACCATGGAGGATAGAATGACTTCTTCAATTGGGTAACTTCTTGTGGAGGCCAGAGCAACTTCATAGCAAAGAAGAATAAAAAACAAAAAATCTAGAATAACCTCCAAACTTCATAGCAAAATAATAACAATGAGCAAACAAAAAACAAAGAGTCTAGGGCACCAAATAATTGTATAAACATTGAACAACAATTGGAGAATTACCTCCAGGAAAGATCCTACAATGTATCAGTAAATTGTGAGCGGGAGGTCTTGGATTCAGACCTACTCGAGATTAACACATAATAAATATGTAGAGCTAAAATGCCAAATACGTAGAGCAGTTAAAACTTTTTAATTTAATATTGATAAATATGATAAATTCAATCAAATTTTTATTTGAACCTTCTCAAATTTACTTATTTCAAGGTCCTGGATGTATGATGCATATCTCAATCCTATCATTTTCCTTTACATCCTTATGATATAATTTAGTTCATGTACCTATAAGGTTCATCTCATCATGCTAATTGAAAAAAAAAATTGAATTGTATAGTATGTGGATCTACATTATTATTAATTTTTTCTAGGTAATATTTGATTTTATTAAAATATCAAAATAAAGTTTACATCTTGAAATGTCTGAGATACACCGCATAATGAGAAAAAATGGTATTATCCTCCACCCTATGACAACTTTCCTACACACTACCCTGCAATCTATGCAGACAAACCATGAACAATTCTATACATCCATCATCTCAATGGTCAAAATGGGATATATTTATATAAACCATCTCAGAAACAATTTCTATTAGATGTGCACTAGAAAAAGAGACATCTCTAAAAGAGGAATGCTATATTCTTTAATATTGTGGACAAAATTTCAGGCAATAAAGGCCTAATGCTCATCACTTGAATATGAAAAAGCATCTCATCAAGTGACTAATAGTCACCTCACCTTTGTTGACCTTTCCATCAGTATACCTTAAAAACCTACTCAACATTCTTCCCATTCCTAAAGTTATCCTTCAACTCAAAAAATTTCATGCGTTGAATTGTGCTCTTTCTTGGAACTACAGTTGCAACTCTTTCCCATCTTTGAGGTGTCTTTTGGAAATGTCTTCAGTACTTGAACAAGAGCTCTTTCCTTTATAGTAGGCTAGGATTCCTACTCACTAGTTGCCATAGATCCATTGAGGTAGTCTGGATACATCTTCTAGGAGTCTCTTTTTTATCAGTGCTTTAACTACTACCACCACTTGCTTTCTCCTCAATTTTACAATTTTATTTTTCCTCAATTTCCATAGCATTGTAACTCCCATTTACAAGAATACCTACAATTTATTCTCTAGTTGTTAAAGGGGATGAAATGGTATTTACGGGCTTCCATTTTGTAAGGAAAAATTAAACAGTTATGTAGAATAAGGCTTATGTAAAAGAATAGTCTTTATAGCTTTAAGAATCTCCTCCACTATTGTCTTAGTGCCCATATAATTTCTATTACTTCCCACCTTTGCGAGGTTCCCTTAGGATACTTCTAAAATCCTTGCTTCAATAATTCAACCTCTTTCCATGCTCCAAGGTTTTTCTTTCTTCTCATAATTGTCAAGCAAACTTTCTACTTTTGGCTTCCCTTCTACCCCTTTTTAGTGGGATTTTCTTGTATAGAACCATTTTGATGTACATTCTTCTCTAGCTTATTTCCACCATCATTATTTTCCAATGCATCCCTCAGTAGTTGGGTTTTCTCATATTCTTCTTTGTTGTCTACTTTCTCACAAAAAATTCTTAGTTGTTCAACATCCAAGGGTAAACGTAAACTCTCAACATCATCTTGTGAAATGCCCATAATTGTTTTGGAGACAGCTAAAGTAGACATAGTTTGCAACCTGGATCTTTCTTTCTATAAAAGTTTATTTTCTTACTCTTATTCCATTTTTTTAGCTAGAGTTGCTTCTACCACTATTTTTTCCTCTTTATAGAGTCTCTCATCCTCTACAATGTTCATCACTTCTTTCTCCTTCAAACTCCTTGCTTGATATTTGTCTTCTTTGTTTTTTAATTATTCCACCCTCTCATTTTCTTTGGTCTTAAATATTTGAGGATCCTTTTTATAAGTATTCTCAACTAATGTAATTTTTTTTGCATATTACTCCTTCCTAGATTTTTTTGAATCTTCGCATTCTATTTTTCCATCCACGTTCCATGTTCTTGAGACTCATCCTACTTTAGATCAAAGTCATCTTCTTGAGGAAATTCTCTCTACCTTTTGAAGATAAACTAGAAATCATAAAACTTGTCAACTTATTTCATGGGAGTGTTTTCATCGCCCAACAATGGAATTGGTTGAATCACATACCATCAGAAGTTCTAAAAAATGTATTTGAATGGTATGAACATAATTCAATTCAACTAGCACACACACATAACATTTTCTCTGCCTGCACTTACACTTTGCAACATTTGGTAGAGCACCTTTGATTTTGGTGATAGATATCGATGCTTGAGGAACTCTTCATAATACTTGTTTAAATTGTCACATCTCATAGATTGTAGTAGCTTTAAATTATCACATTATATTATCAAGAACTCTCCCATAATCTAATGAATATTCATTCTTTTAACTCTCATTGCTTCCTTTATTACTCGGGCCTTTAAGTATTTGAATTGTGCATTTGAAGTTAAATATTTTAAAACCCAAATAAGAGCTGTGAGAGAGAACTTGATAGCACTTCATGAATTCTTTGATTTCAAAACTTATGGAACCCTTCCCGTGTATTTCATCTGTATGCATCAATGATATTTTGTCACGAGTTATCATAGGGTGGTTATTTGATGTTGAGATTTAGAGTTTGGTTTAGAATTTTCAAAATCCTTAGTTCTTTTAAACTTATTGAAAAATTAGAATTTTAGTATCTTTCAATTTCTTAACCTCGTTTGGTTAGAGCCTTAACCTTTTAGTTAGAGATTTAACATTTTCCCTTAACATTTTTGGTTAAAAGAAAACTTCACCATGAACTATTAACTCTAAAAGTTTAGATTTTTAAAACTTTTGAACTTTTTGAATTTTAAATAATCAAAACAATGAAACTCACAACATTTGGATGGAAGCTTTGATTTTGGAAATTCAAAGTGCTAGATGGATATGGGAATGAACAAAAGCCTTTGAAATCACAAGAGCATCAAGAATTGAATGAAAATTTGACCATTTTAAAACCAAAAACTTGACACTTTTTAAATACACATTCTATCAAACAACAAAATTTTTAATTGTTTGACTAACAGGATCAAGAAAACATGTGCAAGAACAAATTTTTGAACCCTTCACAATTGCCTTGTTTGAAATTAAAAAAAAAAAAATTGATTCCTTATTAAAAGTAGAGCAACAATATTGAACCAACATCTGTAGAGAGATTGGTTCTGGTTCATCATTTTCCTGTTGTGGTTATTCTGCAATACATTGCTTGCAAAATATTCTCATTAGTCATTATTGGCATTGTTGCAAGACGATGCAATTTGTGTAAAATCTTAAGGTAAGTGACTTGTCATGGTTTCAGTAGGTTTTTTCTTTTTGAATTCTGTATGCAGTAATTGCCATCACTACTTTGTACCTTTTTCAAAAATGTGATTTTTTTTTCGCTATTTTTTGGAAATGTGTTTATTTGCTTCTTTGTTGTTTTTTCCAAAGACCATCCTTTGCCTTTTTGAAAAAGAAAATTTTCAAACCTCTTTGATATATTAATAACATTTCAACATGTGCAAAAGACCCATCCTCATCTCTTCTAGGCAACAAGACTAAGTTATATAATTACTTTCTATATTACTAGATTTTGTATGTTTTGGTATGATATTTAGAATCAACACAACTACCTACAGCCCCATCATAATTTTTTAATAGTGACGTCAAAGTTCACAAATTCTCAAATTATTTTGGTTATCCTTTCCTTTGTTGTGATAAGAGATATGAAGGAATTTCAACAACACGAAAGACTAGCCTTGCTTCAGATTGTGTGGTTAGACAAACCTTTGGAAGTTCTTGTCTTGGTTACTTCCATTTCATTTGAGGATCCAACTTGCTCATCCATTAAGGAACATTCATTGACAAATGATGAGGTAGTTCATTTATTCAGATAAACCTATTTTGACTGCTTGCTTCAAATGTGAGGAAATTTGTTGTGTTCTTTGATTGATAGACACAAATATTTTGATGGAGAATTTTTTGTTTTCTTTGAATAATTATTTTGCAAATAAAAAATTTATGTGACAATTTGTGAGTTCTAGGGAAACAAGAGTTTATGCATATACTAAAGTATGTTTCTCTTTTCATGGTTCTTACTAAAATGTTAGCCTCTTATTGTGTTTTTCAAATCTGCATTATATATATATATATATATATATATATATATATATATATATATATATATATATATATATATATATAAAATAGAAGTAAATGTAGGTTTTCCCTTTTAACTATGCCATCAATTAAGGATAACATTGTATCAAATTCTATAGTTTAAAATTTAAGGAACATATGCAATATTTTGTGGATCATCCAGAAGAGATCAACAAGCCTGCAAAAGTGAAGGCCCGGGTTTCTGAAGTGAAGGGTGTTATGATGGACTATTGAGAAGGTAAACCTACTTGGTTGAATGCAATATGGTATAAATATGATTCTAAAGTCTATTTCTCAATATTTTAGGAAATTTTTGTGAGCATGAGTTTTGATATTTTCTTCTATAGTTATGTGGTTTCACATTTTTTTTTGATAAGATTGATAGAAAGTTTCCAAAGCAGATAAACTATGTGTTGGGAGCATAAATATTACAGAAGAATCATATTTAGAAGAACACTAGGGAAGTCACAACTAAAAAGTTAGAACTAAATTACTAGTCTAGGCATGGGAATTTGGGTATGCCAGTAGGGTATTTTTTTTTGGGGGGGTTTGGGAACATTTGGACACCAAACTTGTGAAACATATGTAAGCAAATATACAACATATAAATCTAGTTATTACTTTTTTCATTCTTCTGGTGCTTTCTTTTATCTTGATGATGGATCACAAAGTTTTATTTGAAATGTTGATGCAAAAAATTTCACACAATGGCATCTAGAAACAATAGCTAGATATTTCATGGACTGTTGAGATTTGTTAGCAGTAAGAGCACATAAGTCTGAATATCTATGTGAGATACATATAATATAAATGAATTTAGATGCCATAAAAATATATCCCTTGTAGAATACAACATCTTCAATCTTCAACAAGGGGCTAAGGAAAACCTCTCAATGCAAAATATTATATACATTTTAGATTAAATATTAAGAGGTATAGTTTTGATAAGGTCTATTTAGGAAGAAATGTTCCAAAGACCTAAAAGGGAGTAAATGTAATTATACAAGAGTTTGATGACATAGTGTAAGATGGCTAAGGAGGTTGTGTAAGATCAAGCAATGTGATGTGATGTGTATGGACAAGTTTTTATATTGTACCATTTGAATGTTTTCATCTATAGTATGCGACTGTAAATCTTCAATGTGATCAGAGAATGGGGTGATTGAATAACAAATGGTTAATGAGTTTGTGTTAAAGGAATATGGAAGTTTCAACAAAGATGGAGTCATCATTGTTAGGTCTAATTAGGTCTAAAGGTTGAACTTTAGAGAAAAATGAACAGTGTTATAATCAAGTGTCGATTAAGACTAATTGTGAGTTACGATTAGATATTTAAACAAATTTTGACAATAGTGATGTTTAATTGATATGCTGATTGATATTTCTAACTGTATGATGTAGAAATTAAGGAGAAATATACATCATGTAGATAGAGGAAATTTTGCCATTTCTAAGTACAATAATCAATTATACTTCTATCTAAGAAGAAATCAAGAGAAAGATACACTAATTATATATAGAAACTAGGTAAAAATTGCTAATGAAATGATTGGGATCAACTCAAAAGATAAGAACCAAGATAATGTAGAAATTTACACATTTTATGATCATTCTTTGAAGGGTGCTAGCTCAATGGAAGAGCACCTACTTTACGAGCAAATGGATGGTGGTTCGATTCCATCATGCCCTATTATAACCAATTACACTATTAAATATGCTACTAAATATTTGATCATATATACTACTAGATATGCTACTAAATATACCACTAAACATGTGACTAAATATACTAAATATGTGACCAAATATACGATTAAATATGCTACTAAATATACTACTAAATATGTGACTAAATCAACTATCAAATATAATACTAAATATGTGATTAAATATACTACTAAATATGTGACTAGCCACATGATCAAATATACTACTAAATCAACTTCTAAATCAATTACTAAATATACTACTAAATATACCACTATATATAGTAGTAAATATACCACTAAATCAATGATCAAAATCAGTGATCAAATAAATGACTAGAATTGCTTAGTAGTAAATTTAGTAGTGTTATAAATGATTAGATATTAACTACTATTAGTCACATGACTAAGTTTAATCACATATATACAAATTTTAGTGGTTTTTTTAGTTAGATATTGTTGTTTTTGTACTAGTGTTTGCATTATACTCGGCATCATCTTTGACAATTGGTGAGGTGTGTTAACACTCAGTTGTCAAAACCAATATGAGACCAACAATTTAGTCTTTGGAGATTATGAACCTTACATGCATAATGACAATTTTGTGCTTGTTTCATTCTATATTGGCTGCAAATGGGAAGGCCCCACATTGGATATATATCAAGAATTTAAATGAATATGTGAATAAGATTTTCATTTATTTCTCCCCTTTCATGTGTTGTTCCTTTGTTTTTAGTTTAGGCATGGAGTTTCTGTAAGTATGAAAGCCTTTGGCCCCATTTATTTTTGTTACCCTACATTAGGTCGTATCAGAGTGGGTTTCAATCTAGGTTCATGAACCTAGGTCTTGTAGGTTCCTTCTTGTAAACCCTACTTGGTAGATTTGTTGTGGGGTGGTAGGTCATGATCTAGCCTACAATACCATAGGGCTTTAAGATGGTCCATGGAATGAGAGATGCAAATCCAAGATTAGCCAATATGTTAGGACCATTTTTTGGTAGGTTAGATGTTGTTTAGATGGCCCAACACCATGGACTGCATCTTGATGATGTTAGTGATGGTTTAATTGAAGAAGTAGAGGAGGTGATTATAGATAAGGAAGATAATATATTGTTGAAGTCATTAATTTTTTCTAAGTCTACAATGTAGTTCAAACCTCCTAGGTATAATGGAAATATGAATTTAGAGAAGTTGAAGGATTGGATCAATGAGGTAGAGAAATAATTTAAGGATAAGAACATGGTAGATGAGAAGAAGGTCATGCATCCTTGTGGTGGGAGAATTTACAACAAGATAGAGAGAGAAGAGAAAAAAGTAAAAACCAAGGCATGGACAAGATGGTAAATAATTTGAAATGAAAGTTTCTTCTTTTTTATTATCAAATTAACCTAGTTAGGATAATGTAAATTTTGGAGCAAAAGGAAAGCTCTATGATGGAACACACTAAGGAATTTTATAGGTTGGATTTTAGATCTGGATATATTAAAGATGAAGTGGAAAGAGTTGTAAGATGTCTAAATGAATTGACAACTTTTATAAAAGAGGAGATTAGTCTAGTCAAGATATAAATGATTTGAGGAGGCTTATCAGTTCTCCCTAAAATCATAGGAGAAATTGAATAGAAGGCATGAGAAAAGATAGAGAGGAAGAGGTAGTAGATTACCTATGGGAAGAATAAGATCGTATGATGAGAATAATAGATCTGATTAGGAAAGGACAAATCATGAGAGAAGTGAAACCAAGTGGAAAACTGAAGAAAAGTGAAAGACCAAATGGAAAGTTGAATGTGTTAGAAATAGATAATACTAAGGAGGGGGATTGAATTAGGATATTACAAAATTTTAGTCATAATATTGTTAATTAATTTATAAGTTGCATATGAAAGTAAACCAACAATGTTGAACAATAAAGATAACCTTGCACATAGAGAACTCGTAACACCATTATTTATTAACTAGGGAAACCCTAGCTAAGGGAAAACCCTAGTGGGGATGATACCCACTAGATAATTCACTAAAAAAAGGACCATGTTAACGATATTGACCTTGTTAGGAGTCTATGAAGTACATATAGTGTTTCAAGTCTTTGTTAGAGGACTAGACCTTGTTAGAAGCCTCAATCATATTAGGCATCTCTACAACCTTGTTAGGAGTTGGTTGATCAATTACAATGTACACAAGAAGAGCCCACTGCCCTAACATGCAATTATACAATTCAATTCATTCACAAGATAAGTATATATACAATACTTTCTTTTCTACTATAACTCATACTTCCTTTGATCTTACATCAAATTTCACATCACATAAGGCTCATAGATATTTCTCACAATGGTTTGCATGTCTCATCTAACCAGGCAACTTCCCCAATATCTGCGCAAGATAAGATCTTTACTGATACCTTGCACATTCTCAAAACTCTACACTATCAGTCTTCATATCTTTACATGCTTGAAATAATATAAAATAACTTATGGAATAGTATCCATATAGTAAGCTCAACATAATTTAGTAATTACTTTGTAACCAAAATAATTCTTAAAGTTGTACAACTCTGTTTACTGCTATGCTCTATTTAGTACTATTAAATAACTATATTGTTAAACATAGTATAACTTCTGTTTTACTATCCATACATACATGTGCACTAGTACATGCCATCATGAAAATGTCACATACCTTTCCTTAACTACACATAAGATAACTATATATGCAATGTCCATGCTATTAAGATCTGTAGTCTGTACTACTCCAAACTATCTAACACTTAGACAATTTTCTATCTCTAAATGCATAAATGAAATGTTGAATGTATAAATGACAACCATCAAGACATCTAATTTACTATATTTCCAAAAATCTCCCCCTTTGGCATTGATGGAAATATTTGGGAAAATTGGGTAAGTCCCAAAATGATGTCATACATAACAAAAAAAGTAAAAGTAACTACACAAAAATTGCCTTCAAGACATAACCATTTTATTCATGTTTTGATGGATCATTACATTTATTATCACTCCTTTACATTGATACATACATAAGCTTCCACTTACATATAGATTTATATCTTGTACAAATTTTCCTCTACATAATACCCCCCACCCTTTGACATCAATGGAAAAGGTGCCAAAAATTGTAGCTCAAAAACTTGTAGCCTATTGATGATTGTCATGTCATTCTGGATATAAAGTTTGCAAAACCAATCTTTAGCCTATCAAAGTTGTTCTTCTAGCTACCTTTGACTATATTTGATATACTGATGAGTGCACAAAGTGCATAAGATGCCACTTCAACTGTGCTTGGGTCAATATAGGCATATTTGTTATCGAAATTCAATATCAAAAGACATTCCTACAATTGTCTCTGCAAAATGACAACTTTAGGTGCCAAATATTCTTTAAGACTAGAGAATCATCTTGTTATCTTCTCCTTGTCAAATTTAATTCCTCTTACTATATCACCTAGTTTAGTAGTGTAATATTGAATACTAACATTAGCCAAGCATTCACAATACTAAAAGTAGCAAACACTTACAGTAGGATGAGGTTATCACCAAGAAGGAAGACAAACCAACAATGGTAAGCTCCTTGGGTGTAACCTATGATGATGTAGATATGTCTCTAATGGATAGTGGATGTATGCTCATGGTGTGGTCAAGCTTCCAATGGGTAGGTATTTTACCAAGCATGTAGATCAGTGAGGGTCTCAACATTAGAAATGTAGATATATTTCAGCATGGTGATAGTGTAAAATAGATGTGATGTAGTGGTTAATGGGGCATTATAAGTTTGTATAAAAATTGATGATGGATTGTGAGAGGGAAAAACTTTATTTATAAAGGGTCAAGCTGCAAGGATGGAAGAATGGTGAGGGAGGGCTAGGATGCTTTGAAAGGGGAGCACATAGATTGTGCTTCTTTGGGGCTCTAACCTTGTGACAAGTGCCACAAGGGTATCAGGTGGTCAAAATGGAGAGTCAAGGGGAGTAATAATGGAGGATGAGTGTGTAAGAGGGATGTAAGAGCCATTAATGGCATGTAAGAGCCATTAATGCTCTTGGATAGGGATGGACGAGGATAAGGGAGACTTGTTGACTTTGGCTTGGGTTAGCAAGTCTTAACCCTTCCTGAAAGTTATGTACATATTTAGGAGGGGGATGCGACTTAGCTTAGAAATGAGGTTAGGGGGGAAAGTGGCTTAGCTTTGATGGGATGGGTTAGTTAGGAGGCTAAGTGAGGTTAGTATGGATGAATGTGTTGGATTAGGGGTAAAGATAGGTTTTATGGATGTTTGTAGGGGGTAGGATGATTTATTAAATGATTTATTTAATAAATATGTGTGTGAGGTTAAGTTAAATAGATTTAAGGATTTATGTAATTTAATAGAGGAAAAGGGATTTAATTGATAAATTGATTTTGGGTTATCATTTGATTTTATCAATTAGACTATGGTTAATTAAATTAATTAATTAACTAGGGGATGATAATTAATTAATTAAATAATAAATATTTAATCAATAATGTCCTAGAAGATGATTAAATAGGATTACCTAGTAGTGTAACTTAGATTTAGGTATCTACACTTACAACATTGTGAATCCTCTCAATCTCATTCTCATAATATTCAATTTTTGATCTCAAGTTGCTGCAATCTTTTGATGAGTATGTGGAGCTCACTCATATGGCCTTTGATATTTGCATCAAAATTAGATAAGTGTAGGGAATTGCACACTGTCCATACAAATTCTTACCTTCAAAAACTCATTTTATCAATTCTTTGATGTTTTATCAAGTGCTTTCAAATCATTGCACACATTGTTCCACACTGCGTGAAATAGGGTTGCTTCTTGAATTGACTGTGCTTGCGCTATTGCTAATTTAGCCAAAGTTGTGAATTCCTCATCAAAGGTCTTCACCAATTCTTTTTCCTTAACTTTCAAGTCTAGATTTGATAGAGTTGTGGAAACTATCTTCTGCATGTGCTCCAAGACATTAACAAGAGTCTTCTCTAAAGACATATCATTCTTATTCTTCTCGAATAACTTGCTCAAGGTGCCCATTAACTCTTTCTGATCTTCATCACTGGATGGAATAGATACTGCTGCTAATGTTCCAACTATTGGTACTACTAAAAATATAGTAGTCTTTATCTTCCTTTTCTTTCTTTTTATCCTCAACCTCTTTCTTTGCATCTTCTTCTTCTTCTCTCTTTTTAATTCTCCTCTTCTTCTTTCTTCTTTTTCTCTTCTTCTTCTTTCTTCTTCTTCTTCTCCTCTTCTTCTTTCTTCTTTTTCTTCTCTTCTTATTTTTTCTTCTTTACCTCTTCTTCTTTCTTCTTCTTTTCCTCTTCTTCTCTCTTCGTCTTTTCTCTTTCTTCTTCTTTTCCTCTTCTTTCTTTTTCTTCTTTTCTTTTCTTTTCTTTTCTTTTCTTCTACTTCTCTTCTTTTCTTTTCTTAAACTTCCTATTCCTTTTTTCTTATTCTTCCTTCTTCCTTTTGTCTTCTTCCTCATGATCAGAACTAGAGTAATCATTTATATTGCTGATATTGCCAACAATATTTATTCCATAACCTGCAAATGGGTTCTCCTTAATGTCTACAATTATGTGTGTACTACCCACTTTCATGGATTTAGACCCCATAGCAAGATGAGTTGGGGATAGTTCCTACTCTATCTCCTCTACTTCTTCATCTACCATGGAAGGTGTATGAACTTCCATATACACTATATTGTCATCTTTGGCTTGCACACTTTCCTTAGGCACTGGGGACATGTATTTTACTATTGCATCTTTCGTTTCTTGCCAAGCCTCTTATAATTGTCTCCCATTAGAAGGATTGCTCTTCTTTTGTTCCTTAGCAAGGGCTCAATACCCTTAAAAATCTTGTCAAATTCTTCTTTAGATCCAACATTGCATAAATTTTTTATGGATGTGATTCTCATATTCAAGTTTTCTTCTACAACTCTTCTCTTCCTATTGATCAACCTATTGTATAGGTCTCTAGGAATTTTATTTTGAAAGTTATCCCATCTCTTATTCCTCAAGATCATATTTCTTATTATTTCATTCTCCAATTTCCTCCTATCCACACTACCATACATGGTATACAAATTATTTAACCATACAAAATTATCATCATTTATAATCTGCATGTTCAAATTTTTTACCTTGGGTTTTCATGCCTTCTTGCCTATAGCAGTTTTAGCTTCATGTGCATCTTGCTCAAGAGGTCTACATTTAGTATCATCCTCTAAGCTTTTAGAATTTCTCATTTGCATAGTTTTTCTTCTCTTACCTGGTCCACTAGAGGTTTTCTTAACTCTTTTCTTTTCTTAAGGTGCAGATTCTTACTTCACCTTCACTAATCTTCATGAATTCCTCTACACAGTAGGTGCTTCCACCTCTGGCTGCCTTTTGAGTTATTCAAAACTAATCCTCATTGGTTGCATCTGTGAAACTATTGCATATGATGCTATAGGAGCTTGTGCACATGGTTGTGCCACTGTTACTCCTTTAAAGGGTCCTACCACTACAATAGGTGTTGCAGCTAGTATTTCAGACTACCCATTGGTCTTTATTTCCAATGCAATTCCTTTCAGCTCATTAAATTCCTGCCTTGACATGCCAGATTCCTTAAGGATGGAATATATTTCTTTTTCCACTTTCTTCTTTCTTTCTTTACTATGGAGCTTAGATTCTACTATTCTTAGTCTCTCATCATAAGTACCCCATCTAGGGCATTTTATGTCCTACTCAAATTCAAGTATAATCTACACATACACTTCAATTAGTTTTTCACTCATCTCATAGCCCATAGGCTTAATGAACTTCACTCTACGTATCATTACTTCTATGTAGGTGTTATCTGTTTCTGCCATGAAGCACAAAACATTCTTATATTTCTCCACCATAGAGGGAGGTATTCTATACCTTGGTTTCATCTCAAAAAAAAAGTTCATCATTTTATCCATGTCAATATCACTGACATTCTCAAGTTTTGATCTATAGAATTGAGTTATTGTCTTCATTGTGCACTCTCTACTATCCTAATTAACTACTTCTAGAAACTTCTTTGTAACATAGAAGAAAAAATGAGTCAATAGGGACTCAAATCTAAACACTACACTCTTGGTTTTCTTTATCTTTGCAATATTATCCAATAGTTGTACTCTAATAACATTGCATAAGTTCACTTTTCTCCTTTCAACAACCATTACATATGTTGCATGAAGAAATCTAGCTAGTGAAAAGTTAACCCTTGACCCATGGTTAAACTTGTATCCCAAAATCTTAGATGATAACTTAACACCTTTATCTTGAATGGGATCAAATCTCATATTTCTTTTGTCAAACTTGGTTCTCAAGTTGGTTTCAACCAAATTTACTAACATTTCTCTTAGTAATAGGGTTACAACCATCATTTCTTAATCCTATTACTTTGTGGATTAGGTAGTTTTCAATGACAATCTACACATCACCTAACCAAAATATATCATCATGTATTTTGCTTAAGATAATCCTTGTCCACTCATGATTATCAAACTTCATGTAGAACATATACTTCACCTTTTTTTAATTCTTCAATGTGCGCATACTTAGACTTTAGGGTTAAGTCATTATTGTACTTTTTTTCCTAAATCCTTTTGAATTTCCTCATCTCCTATGCTCTCAGTCTTGCAATGTATATAATTTCTTATATCCTCTACATGTAACACATTTTCTAGAACTTGCAAAAATGCACCTATAGGATCATATAATAAAGAAACAAATGGGTATTTCTTGAACTCATACCTTTGTATGTCACTCACACCATGTATTCTTTGATTGGCCATTTCTTAATAACTAAAAATATTGTGATAGAGTGGATTCAATACATCATAAAATACCTCAAATTCATGATTTTAGGGCTTCTGCAACTCTTGGTTTCGTAGACTTTACTTCACACTTCAATTGATGTCAAATCTCTCTTCAATTCACTAAAGACACTTGGCATAAACAAGTGGTACATCAAATCTTCCTTGTGATCTTTAAATCACTTCAAAATGGATTACACAATAAATGTGTATCTACCACACACTCATAATACTGTCTCTATTTACTAGTAATATTGATCTTACAATTTCTACTTACTATAATCAAATTGAGACTTTCACATCAAACCATAGCCTTCTCTTTATGTATTCTACCTTCTATTAATTACACAAAATCTAAATTTTTCTCTAACATTAGTTGTGACCATTGTTGCTCTGTTGTTGTTGTAGTAGCTTAATTTAGATAGCTTGAGTTACAAACAATCTGTGACTTTATTTTTCCATCAAGTGCATCAAAGAATTTATCTTCCAATATTGTATGTGAACTCTCTAGATTACTATCTTCCAAAAATGCTTCTTTGTATTCTTCAATATGTTCTTTGACTACTTTCTTCTGACTACTGTTGCTTCCATTTTCATTCCTCCTATCATTCGTGTTGTTTTTCCTTCTATGATTAGGGTTTCTACTAAAGTTCCTTCTGTCCATTCTACATAATCTTGTTGTATGTATGAATTTATTGCATAACCAACATACAAGTGCATTATTACTTTGATTGCTTCCATTTTGACTTATAGGTGCTCTACAATTTCTTGCAATGTGTCCAGGGTTGTTACATTTGTAACAAAAAAACTACTTTATTTCACCATTAGGTTTCTCTCCATCATTAGGTCTACTCTAAGATCTCCTTCTTCTATTACTTGCAGGGTTAGTATTCATAAAAAATCTACTATTCTTATTATCAAGAAACTTAGGTTTCTTACATTCTACTGTGTTATGTCCATAACCATGACAATCATAACAATAGAAATTAGTAATTGGTTTAAAATAATTACCTATGTAATCTCTCTTCATGTGTCCAACTTCATTACATATATAACATCTACCTCTAAATTCATGTCTTAGTTCTTTGGATGAATCATCTTGTTTAAGTTCTTCAATTTGCTCTGTTACTCTAGGTTCAATAGATTTCTCTATTAGTTCAATTCTCTCAACTTCATCAGACCATTTACACTTTTCTTTAGGGATATCTACTATGGAATCTAGTTCTATCTTACTCTCATCTTCTTTTTTGACTTCTCTCCAAGAATATATCAAAGGCCTATAATTAGAATGTCTTTGATGAAATATATGTTCATCAATTTTCTTAGAACTTGTGTAAAGTTTCTCTAATTGTTGTTTTGTTTTTGTCAGCTCTCCTTTCACGATGATGTTTTATTTTTCCAACTTTGCATGCTTTTTATTAATAGAATCTAATTCAAATGTAACTTGACTCAACTAGGATCTAAGGTCTACATTTTTAGATTTTAGATTAGGTTCATTCTTATTGCCACTAACCTTAAGACTCAACTTTATCCTAACAATTGTTGGACTTTTAACAAATGGTGAGTAGGAGCAGGGAGAGCGGTGAGAAGTTTTCAAGCAAGAATCAAAATTTGAAATCCTTTGTACCCAATGAATGTTCTAGAGATTCCCCTACCAAATCTAGGGATTTTGAATCTAGGGATGCTGATGATGGAAAGTTTTTGGTAGACTCAGGACGGGGGCCCAAGTATAATAAAAAATGGTCCAATTTATTTGGGGTATGACCTACTGGAAAGTCTTCTTTCCTATAATTAAAGATATTTTTGTGAAGGATAAATGTAAGTTCTTAATCAAAATCCTTGATCAGATTATTGATAGAAATATTTCTTGTATGGATACTACTTTGGTTGGGTGTTTCATTGGAGCTAGACCCAATATTGAAGATGTGCAAGATTTTGTTCCAAAAAAGTGGTGTTTGAAGGGCCACGTTGACATCTCAGCAATGGCTAAAGGATGTCTTTCCTTTTTTTTTTTCTTATAAGGAGGATAAGAAGGATATCATCTGTAGTAGTCCTTGGGTTATGGGAAGGCATACCCTGCTATTACAGAAATGGACCCCCAAACTTTACTCTCTAGATGATTATGCTATTCAAGCCCTTGTTTGGGTGAAACTTTATGGCCTCCCTCTTGAGTTTTGGGTGAAAGATGTGTTCAAGGGCATTGCTAATACTTTTGGGGAACTGCTCTCTTTAGATCCTATGACTATTTCTAGGAGGAGACTGAACTATGCTAGATTTTGTGTAGGGGTTTCACATGGTGCGAATCTTCCCAAATCTATCTCTTTGAAATCTAAACTTGGTATTTTGGACCAAAGGACTGAGTATGAATCTATCCCTTTTTCATGCTTCCACTACAAGAAAGCTAGTCATTGGGCAAAGAAGTGTCCTCTAAAAGGAAAGGCTAAGAAGATCAAGAAAGTATGGGTGAAGAAAGATCTCTCTAAGGGTGCGGGGGCAGATGTTGATGAGTTTGTTTCCCTAAAGGACCAATCTAAGTGCTCTAATGGTGATGTGGTGAGTAGCATGCTTGATGGTGTGGAGGGTCCTATTGAAACTTCTGAGATTGGTGTTCCTCCTCAAGATTGTGGCTTAGTATCACCTATGGAGAAGGAGACTAGTTTGATTACTTCTACCTAGGTCCTTTTGGAGATTCATAATAGTGATAGTTTGCAGAGGAATCAAGAAGATATGGTGATCATTTCTAAGGAGGCTAGGGCTTCTGTTGAAGTAGGGACTCAAAAGGAGATAGGTGTGCTTTTTCCTTCTGTACAAAAAGCCTTGGATCTTGTGATGAAGGATGGTATCTTTGTTAGTACAAAAAGCCCTAGATCCTGTGATGAAGGATGGTAACTTTGTTAGTGGATAATTTGAGGACCTTCTAACTATTTCTAATGTTGAGGAAGTAGTATGGGAAGAGGATAGTTCTCACATCAACTGGACAGTAGTTGGTAAATAGTATAAAGGAAGGAAGAAAGGTAATAAAAAAAGATGAGGACTCTGCTCCAATGAAAAATAATAAGAAATGATCCAAAGTTGATTCCAAAAATGGGGATTCAAAACATTTTAAGGGTAAACATGGTTCTTCATCTAAGAATGGTGGATCTACTTTCAAGAATGGTGATGTTGGGTCTTCTCCATCATCAGTTTGAAGACCATCCAATTTACAAAAATGAATAGCTGAGGCTAATATGAGCATTTTTTATGGTAGTCAGAGAACCATCCTTGAATAAATTTTTTTTCATAAATTATGAAGATAATTTCTTGGAATATCCGAGGTTAAATAACCCTCATAAACATGACATAGTGAAAAATATGACTAAGTTGCTTAAGGATAAGGTGGAATGCCTTTCTATATTTAAGGGAGGAAAGATTATTGGTAATGATTTTGAAGGAGAATTAGGTGGTATGATAGTTTTTTGGATTAATAAATGGATTTATGGGGAGCTCATTTATCAAAGTAGAAATATGATGAATGTTTGATATTTTAATTCAAAAGACAATTTTAGCTGGGTCCTTACTAATGATTATGCCCCCAATTCCAAATGGGGGAGGAAGGCATTCTGGGAAGAAATTTCTAATCAGAGAAAGCTTTTTGCTAAGGATAATTGGTTGGTTATAGGGGACTTCAATACTCCTTTAATGGACTCTAAAAAATGGGGAAGTAGTCAGACCAATTTGGATAATAGATTAGATCTAATGAACTTTATTGATCTTCATCTTCTCCATGATCTTGATTTACATGGGATTGAGTACACATGGATGAATAGAAGAGTTGGAAAGGATCTTATTCAAGTCAGGTTGGATCATGTTCTTATTAGTAATGATTGGTTTCTAAATTACAAATGTGCATTCAATGCTCAAGTTCGTGTGGGATCTGATCACTACCTTATTTTCTTTGCTGCTAATAAAATTAATTTTCATAAGAATTTCCCCTTCAGATTTGAAAAAATGTGGACTCTTCATCCAGATTTGGAGAGCCTCATTAAGGAGTGGTGGGATATCAAAGTGGACGGTATAGATATGTTTAGAGTGGCTACAAATTGAAAAATGTCAAGAAGAATATTAAGATATGGAATAAAAATACCTTTGGCAACATTTTTGAGAATAAAAAAAATATTGTGGAGGAGCTTAAAGAAATTCAAGATAGGATTCAGACTGATGGTTATGAGGTGGTCTCTAGGGAAAAGGAAAGTAGCAAACTAGTTGAACTTCATGATCTTATTACTAAAGAGGAGATGTTTTGGATACATTGTTCTAGAAAGGTCTTTTTGAAGGAAGGAGATCAGAACACTAAGTTCTTTCATTTGACAACCTTAAAGCATAGGATGGCTAATAGAATTTCTAGACTCAATACAAATGAAGGTTTTGACTGATAATGAAGTGAATTTCAAAAGGGAGGTTGTGGAGTTCTTTGGTAGTTTGCTTCAATGTGACCCTATTTTTTGAATTTAGATAACTAGAATATGTTCTTGGAGTGCATTCCTTCTTGTATCTCAGAGGCCCATAATTTATCCCTTACTTCCATTCCTTCTTTAGATGAGATTTCTAAGGCTATTTTCTCTTTCAAGGGTGATAAAGCCCCTGGTCCTGATGGGTTTCCTCTTTTTCTCTTTCATAAATATTGGCCTATCATTGGGGTTGATGTTTGTAATGGTGTGAAGGAATTTTTTGGCACTAGAAACATCCTAAGAGAGTTAAATGTGACCTTTATTTCCCTTATTCTAAAGAAGTCAGGTGCTAATAGAATGGATCAATTTAGGCCTACTAGCTTGTGTAATTCTTTTTATAAGATCATGTCTAAAGTTCTTACTCTTAGAATTCTTTCCCTTCTTCCTACTATCATCTCAAGGTAGCAAAATGGGTTTGTTCTAGGTAGATAGATCTTGGATTCCATTATCTCCATTTATGAATATATACATTCTCTTATGGTGTCAAAGAAGGAAGCGTTTCTTCTTCAGCTTGATCTCTCAAAAGCCTATGACAGAGTTGACTAGAATTTCCTCCTCAAGGGCTTGGAAACATTTGGTTTTAATAAAAGATTCTGGTATCTTATCTTCATGTTAGTTTCCTTAGCTTCTTTCTTAGTGCTTGTCAATGGTTCCCCTACTTCCTTCTTTAAAAGTTCAATGGGTCTTAGATGAGGGGACTTGATCTCTCCTATTCTTTTTGTTATCTTGGCCGAATGCTTGGGGAGATTTGTGAATAATATGGTGGTGAAAGGGGTCTTTGTGGGTATCAACCCTTCTTCATCTGCTCATGTGTTCTCACCAAAAATTTCTTGATGATTCTATTATAATGGGGGAGGCTTCGGTGAGGAATGCTAGAAACATTCAGAAGGCATTGACTGACTATGGTATGGCCATTGGTCAAATCATAAACTAGAGTAAAAGTGTGATTTACATTATCAATGTTAGTGAGGCAAGACAATTAAAGATTAAAAGGATTATTGGGTGTGAGAGCAGCTCCTTGCCAGGAATCTATTTGGGTTTACCTTTGGGCCTTGCTCCTCCTGATAGCTTTTGGAACTCACTGATTGATAAAATCCACTTGAAACTTGCTAGTTGGAAGGGCTCTCTCCTTAGTTAAGTTGGGAAGGTTATTATTTTGAAGTCTATCCTTCAAAGTGTCCTGCTTTATGCCTTGAGTGTTTTTAAATTCTAAAAAAGTTTTCCCTTTCTATTGAGGAAATTCAAAAGACTTTCTTGTGGACTAGTATGGAGACTAAAAAAAACTCCCTCTTTTTTCTTGGGAGAATGTTTGTATTCCCTGGGGGAAGGGAGGGCTTGGTTTGTGAAGGATTTCAACTATGATTGAACTCTTACTTGCTACATTAGTTTGGAGATGGCACAAGGAAGGGGGGGAATGGAGGAATATTTGGGTTGAAAAACATGATAGGAACCACTTTGATTTTCAACACTTCCTTTCTTTTGATTTTCATCAAGGGGGTTCTTTGATCTGGAAGAATGCTTAGAAATTTAAACATATTTTAAGAAGAGGGGTTAAATGGAAGGTAGGAAATGGTAGGAAAGTTCATTTTTGGGAAAACATTTGGATCTTGGATTACCCTCTTTGTGCTGAGCCAAGGTGGAACAGGTATATGGAGTAGTGCAAGAATCAGTATGGTACTTTTGTGAGTGATTATTGGAAGGATGATTTGTGGGTGAATCTTCATAGGTTGGACCAAAACTTGGCTGAGCTTGGTAAGTGTTTGAATGCATGCTTTCTTAACCATGAAGAGGATGTTCTAATTTGGAAAACTAAACCTAGTGGTATGTACTCTATTGCTTCAACATTTGCTAACTCTTTTGATGATCATGATGAACCTTGTTGGGCTATAGCTTGGGTGAAAGGATTGACTCCCAAAGTTAATATATTCTTCTAGATTCTTCTACAAAATAAAATTCTTGAAAATCTTAAGAGATGTTTCATCATTGTTAATCAATGTGTTCTTTGTAAGAATGATGGGGAATCAATGGATCATATTATGCTACATTGTCCCTTTACAAAGAAATTTGGGATAAAATTTGGAGTTTAATGAATGTGGATTGGGTTTTCCATGCTACCATCCAGCTGTTCTTTTCTAGTTGGAAGGGTCCTTCCAATAATGCTTTGATTATGAAATTGTGGGACTTTATCCTTCCTTACCTGTGTTGGGGCATTTGGAAGGAGCACAATTATAGGATCTTTAGAGGGGAGGATTCCAATCCCACTTAGGTATTCTATAACGTCAAGGTCCTTATGATTGAGAACATTAAAATTTTTGGTTTTCAATAGCAACTTTGTAATGAGTGGGAAGATGAGGTGCTTAATAATAGGAATATAAGGAGTATGAGTATGAATATAAAGGATCCTAACCAAAGGGATAATGCTAGATGGGATTGTCCTTTGGTGAATTGGTTTAAGATCAAATTTGATGGGGCCTTGAAAGGGAACTCGAGCATTGCAGGTTGCGGAGTTGTTATTAGAAATTCTAATGGTGACTTTGTGGGAGTAATGGCTATACAATTAGGGAGTCAAACTAATCATCTTTCTAAAGCTTCTGCTGCTCTTCATGGTCATATCTAAGCCAAAAGAATGAATTTGAAGAATATATGGATTGAAGGTGACTCCCTCAATATCATTAATTGTTTAAATCAAACTAATCCACCTTCATTGACTATCAATAATATTATTTCTAAGGCTATTAACATTATAAATTTGTTCCAAAATTGCATTATATCTCATAACTTTAGAGAAGCCAATTGTTTAGCTGATTGGGAATCTAATGTGGCATGTTTAAATGATCATAATATCATTTGGGAGTCATATGAAACCTTACCTCTAGATGGCCACCATCATGTCGAGCATGATAAATGGAGATCTCAAATAAAATAATTTAATTATGATGTTGTTAGCAAATTATGAGTTTAAATCCTTTGAAGTGAGGTGGGTTATTATTTTTAGAAAGGTGGGCATTTTGCACAGATTCTAGGTTGTTTCTTCCTTCCCTCTTTTTGGTAGTGGTGTTTGCAGAGAATTTTGGGGTTTTTGGAGAATGAAAACTAGTGAATTCGATACAAAGATTATGGGGGGAAAGACGAAAAGTGTGGAGCCACCTAGTTCCTCAGAGTGGAAGAACAAGTTGAAGGTGTGGGACATTCTAAGGTGTGGTAATTTCATAAGGTTCATGGAAATGCTTAGAGGAAATAATTCAGAAATTATAGACCAGTTCATTAAAACATGGAAGGATAGATCTATGATGGTCAAGAATCAACGTATGGATATCACTGAAGAAGTCATTGCAGAGGCTACATGGTTGTATATGGATGGGATAAATTTTTATTCAGAAAGGTAGCTTTCGGACAAGGCTATTGATGACTTTGTGGAGACAGAATAGGAGAGAAATCATCTAGTCAAAATAGGTAACTCGTATTATAACTTGGCCTCTATTTCTTGACCTTGGCATTTTGTGCTCTTTGTGATTATGGAATACTTGAATCTGGATGGGAGATTCACAAAGTTATATGGGTATCATTTTATGTTGGCAAATCATTTCTGACATGATGTTAGGATCAATTTTCCTTTTTATCTTTTGCAGTCTCTTATTATTTCTACCCAGGCCATTCAAAAAGACCTAAATGGAGAGCATGTTTTCCATGAGGGTCTCATGGTTTTGATTATGGATTTGTTAAAATTCAATTTTTTTTTGAAACGTAGGAGTTTGAAAGGGGTTGATCAAGATATGAAAGGGAGTATCCTGGATAAGGGCTACAATTTTGAGACTCAAGATGAAGCTGAAGGGGGTTTGGGAAGCTTGGAAGAGGGCTCGAGTGGCAATTCAAAAAAGAAGAAAAGGACTGTTGAGGATGATGATTTTTACCAGGACCAAAAAACCAACTTTGTGGAGGAAATTGTGAGAGACCATTACAATAAGAGGAGTGGAGGAAAAGGAAAGGGTAAAGGCTGTCAAGATGATCGGGTCTCTCTTCCTTCTAATGATGAGCCTTTGGCTCAAAATTTGGAGAGGAAAATAAAATCCTTAAGGTGATAGGAGGACAAGTATAAAATAAAAAAGAATGGCGAATTAGACAATGAGGATGATGGAGAACAAGGACATATGTCAAATTTGGGTGATAAAGTTGAAGGTGGGCTTGGCTCTTCTAAGGTTTTATTTAGCAACCTAGGTTCTATTCTAAAGGATATTGGTATCCTCAAGCATCAAATACAGTTGTTGGGAAAGGAAATGGAGCAACTTAGCAAATCCTCCAGAGGAGAGTGAACGTTGGGCTAACATATTGACAAGCTCTCAGAGGTTATAGGGAATGTAGAAGAAGTGAAAAATCTCATGCAAAAGCTACCATTGATGGAAGCAAAACAAAGGGTCATGGATATAGATATAAGAAACATTCAGGGGAAGGTGTCAAAATTGGAAACTAAGATGAGTAATTTGGATAAACTATTCAAACAACTGGTAGACAATGTGAGTAACCTCTTGAAGAAGAATGAAGTTGATAAGGGCCAAGATTCCCCTCTAGGGGTAGAGACTTAGGGACCAAGTAAATGTACTCATGCTCACTCTAAGAAGAATGAGGAAGTCAATAAGAAGGATGAGGTGAAGGTTGTTGACCTAATAAAGACCTCTGAGCTAGTTGGTTGTTGTTCCTTTGCTATACTTTTGCTATTTTTTCTAGCTCTATCTTGTGTGACCTCATGCATGTTTTTGTTGGAGGTCTATTTCATGTTGTTTTTGGATACTTTTCTTTGATGTTCTTTTCTCATGTTTATCTCTAGAATTCTATTGTTGTAAAGGTTTTGGATCCTTTAAAACCTATTTTTACTTAATCAAAACTTTAGGTCAACAATTTTCAACTCATGTTTCAAGATCTCATTCTCTTTCTTGAGATATTTTGTAAGATCATTAACACTCATCTATGCAAAAGGTTTTTTTCGATATTTAAGATCATTAATTTCATCTTTCACTTTACCAATGTAAACTTTTGCATCTATCTATCTATCTTTCAAGTTATCTCTTTCTTCAATAAGAAGGTCAATTTGTTCAAGAGCTTCTTCAAGATTCTTTTTCAATTGTTTCATATTCACTAGGATCTTACTTAAGCTATTAAGCCTCTTCAGAGTAACTGTGGTTTGATACCAATTTTTAGAAATAGATAATATTGAGAGGAACCCCAATGGGGATGATATCCAATAGATGATTCACTAAAAAAAAGGATCTTGTTAAGAATATTGACCTTGTTATGAGTCTATGAAGTACATATAGTGTCTCAAGTCCTTGTTAGGGGACTAGGCATTTTTAGAAGCCTCAACCCTATTAACAGTTTCTACAACCCTAATAGGATTTGGTAGATCAATTAAACTTTATGCAAGAAGAGCCCACTTCCCTAAGATGCAATTATACAATTCAATTCCTTCACAAGATAAGCATACATACAATACTTGCTTTGTTGTTCTAACTCATACTTCCTCTAATATTATATCATATTTTTCATCACATAAGGCTTGTGGATAGTTCTCACAATAGTTCACATGTCTCATCTAACCACACAACTTCCCCAATATCTATGCAAGATATGATTTTACTTATACCTTGCATATTCTCAAAACTATGCACTATTAGCCTTCATGTCTTTACACACTTGACATGATATAAAATAACTTATGGAATAGTTTCCATATAGTTGGCTCAACATAGCTTGGTAATTATATTGTAACCAAAATAATCCCTAAAGCCATACAACTCTTTTTACTGCTATGCTCTATTTTGTACTATTAAAATACTCACACTTTTAAACATAGTATAACTTGTGCCATATTGTCCATACATAAATGCACACTAGTATGTGTGTTTTCATGAAAATGTCATAGAACTTTCCTTGACTACACATAAGCTAAATATATGTGCAACATCTATACTATTAAGATCTGCACTCTATACAACTTCAAACTATCTAACACTTAGACAATTTTCTATCTCTAAATGCATAAATAAAATGCTGAATGTATGTTGTCTTAAATGACAACCATCAAGAAATTTAATTGGCTATATTACCAACATAAATTTCATCCTAAGGTAGAGGTGCTTATTACTAGGTGGCTATAAAAAAGGATGATTTTGAGGAGCTTGTTAGAATTATGGGGAAAAGAGGCATAGATAATTTGAATGTAAGAATTCAAGTAAGAATATTAGTAAAAATAGAAATTCTTTGATATAAGAAGATTCGCCAAATGAAACTAGGAAGGAAAGTAATGTGATTGTTAGAAGAGCACAATGGAGTGAGAAGTCTACAAATGATCGTATGAGATTTTTTTTCCAAGATCATATGTAGAGTTGCATATAAAGTTTAGAAAGTGATCATTAAAATTGACATTTCATAAAATTTGACCTTAGGGGAGATGGTTTCAAAATTGTAGTTAGAAAGGTTGAAGCACCATAAACCCTATCATATTTTATGGATCAAAGATGAGCACACACAAATTGTTAGTGAATGATGTTTTGTGAATCTGAAAATTGGGAAGTGCTATGATAAGGTGTTGTATGATATTATGCCAAAAGATTCCTGTCATATTCTTTTAGGTAGACCTTGACAATATGATAAAAATGTTGTACATGATGGAAGATTGAATAAGTAGACTATTTGGGATGATGACAAGAAATATATGTTGTCACCTTTGATTAAGGAATCTATTAGTGAGATATGCAAATCTTTGAAATATTGTTTGATGGAAGGAAGAGAAATTGTTAAGGGTCTTAAGAAGAATGATGTTTTTTCTGGATATAATTCCTAACAAATTAAGTGAGGAAATAGAAGACCTAGTTCTAGAAGAAGTTGGAAAATTTTTGACTAAGTACAAGGAGATAATTTTACATAATATACCTGATGGTTTGCAAACAATTTAAATCATTGGTCATATTATGGATTTGTGTACTAATTGACACCAAATGAGAATAAAGAGAATAACCAACACATTTAGAAATTTTTGTAGAAGGGATTTATCAAAGAAATTTTGATTCTATGTGTAGTACCAGTTGTGTTCGCACATAAAAGGATTGGAGGATAGACAATGTGTATTAATTCCTAAGTAATACATAAGATAATAGTAAATAATAGGTTTCCTATACTAAGAATGGATGACATAATAGATAATTGTAGTAGAGCGAGATAGCTTAGAATGGTTGAAATGAAGAGTGAGTATCACTAGATTAGAATCAGAGAAACTGATCAATGGAAGACTACTATTAAGACAAAAGGAGGTTTGTATGAGTGGTTGGTTATGCATTTTGGTTGAACTTATGCACAAAGTAATTTTATGAGGTCAATGAATGAAGTTCTAAATAAATTCTTTGGTAAATTTGTGATTGTGTACTTGCATGATATTATGATCTTTAGTGAAACTAGAGAAGACAATTTGTTACACATTAGACAAGTATTGCATAGACTGAATGAGGAAAAGTTGTTGATTAATTTGAAGAAGTGTCCATTAATGAAAGAGGGGTTTGCATATCTGGTATTTTTTATTTAGTTGATGTTTTGAAGATATATTATGAGAAGGATAAAGCAATTCTTGATTGGACTACACCTAAGAAAGTTAGTGAGGTAAGATCATTTCATAGTTTAGCCCACTTTTATAGAAAGTTCATCAAAAATTTTAGTTCAATTTTCAATGCTAGGATAGAAATAATGAGAGGAGATATAAGATAATTCAAGTGGACACATGGAGCTGATAATATTTTTTAGACTTTAAAAAATAAGGTTTCTAAATTGCCTATATTATCTTTGCATGATTTTAGTAAAGTATTTGAAATTGAATGTGATGCAAGTGGTAGTGCGATAGGAGTTGTGTTAAGTCAAGAAGGTAAATCTATTAATTTCTTTAGTAAAACATTGAATATATGAAAAGAAAGTATTTTGCGTATGATCAAGAGTTAAATTCTATTGTCCAAGTCCCTAAGAAATAGAAACATTATTTGATGTCTAAGGATTTTTTATTGTATAATAATCACAAGGATTTATAGTAAATTTAGATTATCATCATAAGTTGAATGAGAGAGATATGAAATAGGTTGAGTATTTGTAGATCTTTACATGTCTGATAAAGCATAAGAGTGGAGTGTCTAACTAAGTTGTTGATACATTGAGTAGAAGAAGATCTTTGACAACTCATGAGGTTCTTGGTTTTGATGACATGAAGAATTTGTATGAAACTAACCCTGATTTTTCTAAGCTATGGAGAATGTGTAGAGAACCTATTTCAAATCAATTGGGGAAGTGGGAAGATTATATCATGTAGGAAGTTATATTGTTTAAAGAAATTGAGTTATGTATATCAAGGGGATCAATTAGAACTTATTAGATAAAGGAGAAGCATAATAGTGGTTTGGCTCACCATTTTGGCTTTAATAAGATAGTAAGTTTTCTTAAGTAAAGGTACTTTTGGCTTTTGTTATATAAGGATGTTTAGAAATTTGCGAATAATTGTAGAGCTTGTCAAGCTCCAAAAGGGGTGAGTCAAAATATAGTATTGTATACACCAATTTTTGTTTCTCAAAAATCTTGGAGTGATATCAACATGGATTTTGTTCTTGCCTTGCCAAAGAAAACAAGAAGTAATGATTCCATATTTGTTGTTGTGGAATTTTTTTTTTAAATGGCACATTTCATACTAGGTAGGAAAACATGAAATTTAGTTCATCTAATAGATCTTTTCTTTAAGTAGATAGTTAGATTGCATGGATTATTGAGGAATATTGCACGGATTACTGAGGAGTATCATTTCTGACACCAAGTTGAGTTATAGTTCTAAATTTCATTCATAGACTAATGGACAAACACAAGTTGTAAATAAGATTTTAGGTAATCTGTTGACATATTTAGTTGGAGGCACACTAAGTAATTGGGATTTAGTTTTGGCACAAGAACCATTTACATACAATAATTCAATGAATAGAATTAATGGTAAATTACCTTTTTAGATTGTTAATGGTGTACAACCTAAACATATATTAGATTTGAAGGATATTGTTGGAGAATAGAAGTGTTTTAGGAGAAAATTTTTCAGAATTCATGAGGACATTGCATTAGGAAGTGAAACAAAAGTTGGAGTAGAGTAATCTGAAGTAGAATGATACTGTAGATAGATCACAGAGACATAAGATTTTTGAAGTTCATGATGAAGTGATGGTTCATTTGAAGAAATACATATTACCTATTGGAATGTACAATATAAGTTGAAGATGAAGAAATTTGGTCCTTTTTTGAGATATTGAAGAGATTTGATAGTGGAAATGCTTATGAAGTAGAGTTACCTAATGAGATGAACATATCATCTATATTTAACATTGCAGATTTGTATGAATATCATGAGACTGATAAGGAAATGATAATACCAAGTGATTATCCTTAGAAATATACAAAGGAAATTAGATAGATTTTAGAACAAAGATTTCATAGAAGCACAAGAGGAAAGGATTACATGGAATATCTAGTGAAGTGGAAGAATGAACCATTCAAATATTCTACATGGATTTATCATCTTGAGTTGGATTTAGTTGAAGTTGAACCCCCCACATGATTTGGTGAATCATTTCTTTTCAACACCTTACATCTAATGTAGGAGCACCTTGGATTTCTTAGCAATCCTCTATTTTGGTAGCTTGATAGTTTTGTTTGGTTATCTTTTCCTAGTTTTCTTAGTTGATTCTTTGGTATGCTCATTGGGATGTTGTTTACTAAGTTGGTAAGTTTCATTGTCATTGAGTGGTGGTCAATTTTCATTGTCACTGAGTTGGTTTTCCATCTTCTATTTATTGTTGTTATTTCTTAGTTCTTTACTTTTCTAATTTCATCTATGTTGGTTCTTCTTTCTGGGCCAATTGTGCATGCAATTTGGATCACCATTAAATAAAGGGATCTTTAATTGGGAAGCACGTGGACCTATTTTGGTGCATTTATTTCTCCTATGTATGGTCTAGAAGGTTCTCAAAGTCATTTTATCTAGTATAAGTAGGAAATCATATTGTAGGATTAAAATCATTTTTTGGGATTATAGAAGAAGGGGGAGTTTAGACTCTAGAGATTGTGAACCTTACATGTATAAGGGTAGGTATATTATTGTTTCATTCTACATTGGCTTCAACTGGGGAGGGCTAACAAAATGACAAGTATCAAGAATTTAAATGAATGTATGAATAAGATCTTAATTGTTTTTACTCCTTTCGTAGGTTTTCCCTTTTTTCTTTGTTCAAGTAGGGAGGTTTGGTACTTGCGAAAGCCATTTTTCCCATTTCTCATCTTTAGACTATGTCAGTTATATAGAGTAATACAAAATCTTCATTGCTTCTAATATCTTTAATATAAGCTCTATCCTTCTTGATATTCTTCATGAACTAATCATAATACTTATCTTCTCTACTCTATACACAAAATTTGCATCTCTGTCAGGCATACAAAGTTTGCATATAAACACTATATAATTGAAATACAATGCCATACTTTGCTAAAGAAAAAGATAATTTTTTTTTATTGTTGGAAATATAAGAGGAGTAACTAAGAGGGGAGGGGTGAAATAGTTGCTCCAAAAATAAATCCTAGATCCCTTAGATGTTAGTACAAAAATAAACTTTGATAATTGAACTCTACTAATGCTCAGCAAATACTTAACATAAAAATATTAAGATGTTATATTTGATTACTTATTACTTTAGCTTAGTTGCAAATACATAAAAGAAATAACATGAACACTTTTGACACCAAGATTTAACATGGAGACCCAATTTGGGAAACCACCAATTGCAAGTAGTTACTATTTTTCACTCTTTTGAAGTGAGCCCTATTAGGAGCCAACCCTATTAAAGGTTACAAAAAAGACATTGTTAGGTGTGACCCTATTATAGGATTTAATCACCCTATTAGGAGTCACCTTGTTAGATGTATTTAGTCACTTCAATAGAAATGCCACTTTGTAAGAGGATTTACAAATACCTATTAAGCCAACTCTGTTGAGATATTTAAATCACTACTAAAATGGTTAGAGAGTAACAATGACATGACCCAACTTGGAATACAACTTAGAATAATTAATATTCATCCTCTTAGTTGGCTAGAGGAAATAAATAAATTGAACTCAATATGTCGAAACAAGAAAATCCTTCATTAGCCAACCCTACTTAGTAGACACTAGCTCAAAAATGATTTGCCCTTGTTAACCAAGTGAGCTCAGTCAACACTGCATACTCACAAATTTCCTTTGGTAACCAAGTGAGCTCAGTTAACACTGGTTCCATCCAACATTTCCTTTATTAACTAAGTGAGCTCGGTTAACTCTCAACTTCTGCAAACTTTCCTTTGGTGCTCGAGTGAACTCGGTAGATACTACCTTCTAAACTAAAAAAACTCTAGAATGCTTGGTAGCCACATAAAACTAGCTTCAATGCTTGAGTGAGCTTGATATACACTAACTAGAAATGATCTGAAATTTTGTGTAACATCAAAGATAATACACAATTAATCAATTGTTTCAACAATTTATATCAAAATATTTAACGTCTTGGCCTTGTGCTACCTTGCAAATTACCAACTCTTCAAATTGGGTTCTACCACATGTGGGTAAACATGTAGGATGTCATCCCAACCTTTTCAAATAATTATTTTGGCATGCCAAAATGATTTCTTAACCAAAAATTCAGTACTCTATTACTTCCCATGTTCTATCTTGTCAAACTTGTCTCTAGAAAACTACCCATAACTCACCAAAAGAATAATGTTACTTTTTACAACCTTACACATGTATACAATCATGTTTGTACTACCTTCCTCTAAGCCTACATAACTTCATGTGTTTTTTGTGAAGCTCACTGAACAAAAATCTCTAATTGGTCCCTATTGCTTTGTATTATATACTTAGTCAATTTTCTAAGTACATTTTCATCAAAGTTAACCTTTACTTGGGTGAACACAAGAAGTTGGGTCACAATTCTATAGAAGTCAAATTAGTGAAATTGTACTTCTCAAAAATAGGAACCCAATTTTGCTAGAATTGGGTACCCATTTCCAAATTCATGCTTCAGGCACTCGAGCTGAGATTTAAAAATTGGGTACTCAATTTATAAAACTTGGATCGGGTGCTTGAGGTGCTTGAAAATTGGGCACTCGATTGCTTTATAAATCAGGTAGCTGATTTGCTTCAAATCGGGTATCCGATTTCAAAAAAAATATAAACCCGATTTTGGCATTTTTGAAGACATTTTCATGAATTCAAAAATAAGAGCCCAATTAAAGATAGATATGGGAGCCAAATTTTCAGCTTTACCGACCACCCCCTATTGCTAGTCTTCGATATATCAGGTATTTTAATATGTTTTGTACTATTTTACTTAATTTTTTTCAGTTTTACATTTTAAATGTACGTTATTTTTTAATTTATTTTTAGTTTTAATATACGTAAAATTGTAAATTTACATTGTTAATGAGTATATGTTTAGATTATTGTATCTGTTAATTAAAATATAGTTTCATAAATGTTCATTTAAAAATTTATTATTTTAGATGTTTTGAAATGTATTTAATTTATGTATTTATTACAATGTTAAATGATTAGATTAGATGGAAATTCTTTGTTTAAACATGTAATTACCAATAAATATAACCTCAACCTAGAACCATATAACCTCGACCTAAATTCATTGTTTAAACTATAATCTCGACCTAACCATATAGTTATGTACAATAAAACCCTAAACATATATAACTAAGTACTTAATCACGTAACACCCCACCAAGGGATCCAAACACAAAACTAAGTATTTAATGATTTTACTTAAATTGTATTGTACTTTGTTTCATGGATAAAAAATGGATGATGTAAACTATTTTGTAAATGTATATTCTTTTAGCCTTTCATACCCTATGACATGTACAGTGGATGATTGTGCATTCTGAATTAATTTGCCAAGTGGAATTCAAAAAAAATGTATTTTATTTAAATGGATTGAACTCAAGTAGTTATTCTTTCATGTGGATGTGTTATTTATTTTAGTTTTAGTACTTATAATTATTTAAAAATGAAATTTAAATGTGCTCATTAAGGAATGTAATCTCTTATGTTTTTTATAAATCTAAGTTATTGTATGTATGTTATTGCTTGCTTAGTAAAACTTTTGATTAGTTCTTTGGATCCCTTGGCTGGGTGTCATTTAGGATTAACTATAATCTGAATTTTAACCAAAATTCTAATCATAATTCTTACTTTCATCCTATCCATAATCTTAATTTGCTAATATATAAATAATTAAATAAGTAGATCCTAAGAACCAAGTACTAATTTTATAAATGTCAAACCATAATCGTAACCTTATTTATGATAAACTAAATTATCCTAGAGGAGAGTCATATCTACATCTACATGTCATACATGTGAATCTAAAAACATTTACATATCTAATTACATCATTTATTTCATAGGAAGGATTTAAAATTTTCATTATATTATCCATGCATATCATATCAAAAGAATCATAGAGAGATATGTCATTTACTACATCCATCATAGATAATCAAGAAGGAAACTTAGGTAAATTTATATATAACACTATATTATAAGAAAAACAAAACATCATATAAGAGAATCTCATGTATAAACTAAAAAAATTTACCATGACACATGTAATCAGATCAAATAATATTTGTAAGATTCATCGCATATACTATCAATATATGGGGGTGATATAATCAAAATATCAAAAAATGAGTTATATCAAAGCATTATAACTTAATATAACACTAAAATAAGCTAACCCCTAGTTAACCCTAAACCAAATTGAATATCAAACTAGATTGAAAGCTAACTCTGGCCCTTAAATAATTAATATTATACTTCTAAACCAAATTAAATTAAACCATGATCATAAACCTAATTATATATCCCAACTTAACAATACAAACCAAATTTAACCTTGAATCCTTCCCTCAATCATTAACCAAATCGAACCCTTACCCTAAGATTGAACCAAGTTAAACGTTGACCTTAAGACTAAACCAAATCACCTGAAACTTAAACCTAACATTTTTGAATTAATGTTGGTTTTTAATCTAAAAGCTCTAACTATAACTCTATATCTAAAACCAAATTTAGCACTTTAAAACTTAATTCAATTTATTAACTCTTGTCCTAATTGAAACCTAAGCATAAACCTAATCAAATAGTAAACCAAATTGAACCCTAGTCCTAAAACTAATTAAACATTGATATTGAGGTCTCAAAATGATACATCATAAAAAAATTAGAAGAGAAGAATGAATCAGGAATCTAATTAAATAACCCTCCCTCACCATCAAGAGGTGGAGGTGGAACATTAGTGTGAGTAGGAGGGACTACACCCTTGGATTCCTAAGAATATATCTATATAAGTGAATAACTTGTCTTTCCACTAGATGCCTAAACCTTTATATCCTAAGTGAGCATTCATCATAATAGTAAACCTTGCTAGCTCAGATGACCACCTATGTCTAGACTATCACTTGGTACTGTGCTACTCTCAATATTCTCTAGAGTCCCCTAATGACATCTTCTTATGTGGGCTCTCCTTTGGCTTCCTACTTCAAAGGCCCATGACAAAACATCAATAATTTAATCTTAAAAAAATAATTTTAAAAAAAGGGCATTGATTCATTAATTAATCCTAACATAATTAATCAAATCAAGATTTTAAATCCTATGGCTATAACTATTAATTAAATTCATTAATTAAAATGATCAATTATCCATATCATCACTAATGGAAAATGAAATTAATTCCCACTAATAAAGCTTAATCATGTATTGATCAATCAAGGATTCAACCTCCACCACTCACATAGAATGAATCCAAACCATTGAACTCCTATAGATTTCTATAAATGTACCATCAACTCAAGCTTTTGAGATATCTACATTTTATGTATTAAGCTTATACAAATCATTCTGGGTGACTTGCATGTTCTTTTGAGTGAATTATGGGCATTTTCAAAAGCTAATCCATATTACAAGATCATAATCTCATTACACTTTATAGCTTTCTAACATCATGTAGGGTTTATTTAGTGTGACTTGAGTTCACATGATTACATCCATTTTATGATTGCATGCACCTAATTTAAAAAATATTAAACCTTGACATTAGCTTTTAAATTCTAATTATGTCAAGTCAAAACCCTTATCCTAAACCTTTATATCCTAAATTCTTAACCCTTAGACTAAGTTATCCTAAATGGTAAAATTTTATCTTAGAAATAATCATAAATGCTAAGCCCTTCTCCTAATTCTAAATAAAAATATTAACCTTAAATGTTAAACCCTAATCTTTACCTTAACTATGATTTACATGTATAAGGTTAGGGTTTAACATTTAACATTTAAGATTAGGATCTAGTATTAGGATTTGTACTCAATTCTAGAATATAAATAGGATCTAAACTATTATAATTTAGATTTTATAAGTATATTTAGATTTATGATTAAGGTTTATAATTAAGGTTTATATCCAGCAACTCATTAAAACACCTTAAGAAAAATGATAATTTATGAAGTTTAAGTGTTTATGCTTAGAATTAGGATTACTATATGGTTAGGGATAGGGTTCATGTATTAGTTCATTAGGACATGATCTAGACTTATAGCTTGCGTTAAAAAGTAGATAATATTTAGAATTCAAACTATAATCATAAATAATTTAATCAAATCATAATTATATCTCTAAGCTTTCATTCTAATTGTAACCTTAACTCTCATCCTAATGCCATCTATTATATATCCTTTAAACAATAGGACCATAATAAATATCTGAAACCTAAATATAATTCTAACTAATACCATAATCCTAGGTAAGTTCCCTAACATTAACGGACCATAATCATTATAATAATCTTAAGCTTAGCCATCATGAAAATCGTAAACATAACAAAATTTTAAACCATAACCTTGCCATAATCTTAACTTTGTTTGATCTTGAGATGAACATATAATCCATAATGAGAATACAATCCCCCAGTGTCACAAAATAAGTGTATATGAAAACAAAATAGCTAGATGGCTCCTGTTTCAAGAAAAAAAACCTTGAACTAACCTAGATATAGTTTTTTGGAGTATTATTTTATGATTAGACTTAAATTCAGTATTTAATGTTCAATTATGACTTAACTGTTTAACTTTATTTATTTAATTGATATGATTTTAATAAAGATATGCACATTTATATCTAGTTGATATTTTAGATTTAAATTTTATTAAATAGTAATTTTGTCATTTTTTATGTTGTTTAAACATATATGCAGATTATATTTGATGGACTCACCACCACCCCCTCCCCCTCCTACATCCTTGCCTCCACCTTCACCCCCACCTCCACCACCCACCACAGATGAGCTCCATGAGAGCATGAGGCATAACCTTAATGACCTCATGCATGATATAGAGGCTATTTGATGTGAGACCCACCCCACTCCTCACCTACTATGTCTTGCAGACAGCATGCAAGGCATGATTCACTCCATACATCATTTAGATTCTGACGTGGATTCATTTAGATCATGTAGGTCTCTGCAAAGTCAACAACTGAAAGTATAGTACTAATTGGAAATTCATTCTTATATATTTAAATTTTTCCATCAAGCCATCTAAAATATTGAGAGTGTTTAACATATTTTTGTATGATCACACTCTTAAACTCATCCATAAATGCATGACAACTAACTTTATCTGTAACTAGATCACACCTTCTTCCAATCTTCCCATCCTTCAATGGATATTCAATAGTTTTGAATCTTTTTACCTCAAAAGCATTTTCATGCAAACATTCATCTAACAAAGAAAGATTGCATCACATATCACATGTACTAGAAAGACATGCATTGAAAAGAAAGTATTGATTATTATGTGGCTTACAAAACAAACTTGATATGAAATATTTTATAAGTTGAGGTGGTGTTTTTATACTACATTCATGAAACATTTATTTACTATGCATGGTACCATGTATAGATCAAAATACATCATAATGGTAACGAAATTGAATATGAGTTTTACATGTGATTATTTCCTTGTTAATCCTTACATACCATGGTTTACACTTTTCAAAAGATCTTTGACAAATGGTAATATTTAATACCTTACCATCTACACATTTTTTAAACAATTCAATTTGAGTCATGTCCAAAAGGTGTTTAGGATGTGGATCACGTATTTTTGACTGAATTCTCAATTTAAGAACATCTCTTGAATTAGGTGATACTCTTGTATTATCATGCCAAAATTTTTCAATCAAACTTTTGACTTCACTACTAAGTTTCATATCACATCTAGAGAGTCTACCACTAGAAGTCCATATAATATTTGATGGATCACATTCAAAGTTAACCCTTCTCTTTACAACTCTTTCTAAAGTCTTATGATTCACATTAAGATATCTGCTTATGGTGCTATTCAATCTTTTGTCAAATGTTGATTTGTTAACTAAAGTTGTTGTTATTGCTCATCGTTCTGCATTCTTATCTTTAGACCGACTTCTCTTTCTGATAACATCAAAGGCACTAGCAACAGTGGATACAACTTGTTTTAAAGACTTATTTTTATTCTTGGGTTTTGCATATATTCCCAACTTTCTCATTACTTTTCACATTTTAGACATTTTAATTAGTTGCAACATTAACTGACATTGAAACCCAAATTTCTTATAATAAAAAAAATGCCTATACAATCTATTAGTATGTGTCCTAATTTGTCTCCATGAAAAAAATCCCTCAAGATTATCTAACACATCATTAGGAATATGAAAATTATGTTTAGACACTTTACTATCATTCTGACATGTCTGTTCAATAGTTGGTGTTTCTATATCTACATTCATGCAATTTTTATTTTCAAATAGTTTACTATTTTCACTGGTATTTGGGATTTGAATATCATTTTCAATTTTTCTTGGTATTTCTTTCGGGGCATGCATTTCAATTGGAGTTTTTTGTGCACGATCATTTGATAATTGCTTCTCATGAAGAAAATCTAAATCATTTAAATTGTAACCTGCTTCTAAAAAATCACCAATTTCATCACGAGAGAATATTCGAGGGTTTGAAGATAGACCTATATTGAACACATGATTATAATGTGCACTTGAATTTTTTTGTATTGGGTTCTCTTCTTTGACCTCTTCATCCATCATGGTATCCTCAATGTCTTTCTCCTTTGAAACATTATTCAAGTCTCTAATTCTCTGTCTTCTCTGTTGTTGACGACGTGCTTCATTCTCTTTATTTTCTGTAATCCCCTCATCTATCAGAACTTTTTCTTTCTTCTTTCTTTGTTGTTTTGATCCCAGTTTGCACCAATTTTGAATTTGAATCAATAGCTTGCAAATTGTATAAGAGGACAAGAAAATATAATAACTATGACAAAATTTGCTGTTGCAGATCAAAACTATTATTTAATCATTTCAATCATTGAAAGTCAGTCTATGGGGTAGGTTTTGGGGCCCAAAGGGTACATTAGAAATGGTTACCAAATTGCTTAAAAAAAAGGTACTCAATTCTTTAAAAATTAAGTACTCGATTTTAAAAAGAATCAGGTACAACGGTTGAAAGCAATTGAGCACCCAATTTTTGAATTACAAATCGGGTGCCTGATTCTTGAGACATGAACGAGAATTTGGTATGAAACCCAACTTTTGCATGGGGTTTTTCCTTTGGGAAAGGCATGGCATAGGCTTGGTCCCACCAAGCCTTGCCTTTATGATCTTTTTTTCTAAGGCATTTAATTGACAATTTTTGGTATTATCATAATTTTTTTATAGTCATCCCCATTGAATTTTTTGATGAAACAAAAACCCATTATAGGTCTTACTATTTTGACTCCAAAAATGTAAATTTTATAGTGCTATTAGTTTATTTGCTATTTTTCTATTATTTGTTAATCAAAACTATCTCCTAAATGTTAAAAAGTGACATTCACTAAAACTTTAATAACTTTTTCATTTTATAATTTTTCGTAAATTCATTTATATGTCATCAATCTACATACAATTCTTTTGAGGTTAAATTTTTTATCTTTTTTTTTTTTTAAAAGTGAGATTTTGATCAAATTATGTGGTCCGTACATGAGAGGTTTTAAAATTTACCTTTATAGCCAATTAATAATTAATAATAAAAAAGTTATTCAATAAAAAATTAAGGAAAAATATTATCATCAATTTTAGGTGTATTAGGTAAATCCCTTTAAAAGGATTTGTTAAAATTCATTTATTTGTGTCAAATTATGGTGTCCGTACACGAGTGTGGTAGGGTCCTAAAACAAGCATTTTGAAAAAGTGGTTTTTAAAGATCCATACCAAAAAAATAATCTATCATATGTGTACATAAATAAATTACATATTCAAAAACTAGATTTTGAACACTAAAGTTTTTTTTTTTTGAGTTTTTTAATATTCAATGCTAAATGCCTCAAATTTTGATATCAATTGACAAAAAATTTCAAAAACAGGAAAAACACTCATATTTTTTGGCCAAAAGTGAGACCCAACTTCTTGCACTGACCCACTTCTGCCATCTGAAAATTGGTAAAAAAATATTTCCATAAATGAAAATCCTATAGACTTACCCTACCCAAACTTCCAACAATCTTCCCCTTTGGCATTGATGGAAACATATGAAAAATGGCTAAGTATGACAAAAATTTAAAATTTTAAAAAATTGTAGCCTTGTGAAAGTTAACAAAAGCATTGACCATTCATCATTCATTATGTCATCAAATATATACTATACTCCCCCTATGTACATTCTCTTATATAAAAGCTCCCAATCTCAATATGCATAATAGAAAATACATAATACTTATAATTTTTCTTCTCTTCTCTTCTCCTTTGACATCAATAACAAAGGTGAGTCAAAATTTTGGTGTCTTCTTCTTCTTTCCTCAAACTGAATGAGTGCCCAAAAGAGTCGTACAATAAAAATAAATCTTCTTTAAGTTTGTAAATTTTGTCTCCCATGAACTTCTAACTACATTTGCAATACTAAATCCCTTGCAAAGTGTATAAGGTTCTACCTCAGCTCTATTAAGATTAGTATAAGCATATTTATCATCTGAAGACTTAGCTTGTAGTTATGTCTCTAATTCTCTTTTCACTTAGTCAAATTTTGGAGTTAAGTAGTCTCTTAGAAGATAGAATCTCTTTAATATTCTCTCTTTATCATTCTACAATATTATCAACTCATCATCTACCTTTCTAATCTTTTGATCAATTCAGTAGTAACATAATTCTTCTTAAAGTCTTCTACTATCTTCTCAAGTTCTTCCTCTTTACTCGTAATGGATTTATCAATGGCATGGGTATGCCTGTGTGCTACAACACATTCAATATATAAATTTTATTCTTCTAAAGTATATTTTTTGATTCCCTTCATACTATTGGAGGTAATGAAATCCAACTTTGAAGATGCCCAAGATCACCTGCATGTAAAAACCTACCAAAGGGAAGCCAAGGAAGGAAGAGCATGGAGCAAGGGAAATCCCTAAATGGACATGAGAGACCACAAGATATTTCAAATGAGAAAATATGTATTTACAATATGCAAGAAATGATGTTGAGTTATGAAAATACAATGAGGGAGAGACCGTTTATAAAGGCCTCATGGAATCTTCTAGAGTGAGCTAGAAGATGCTAGGAGATAAGTGTGACAAGTAAGCATACATCCATTTGAGGTGGAAAGTCCTTGAACAATGTGAGAGGATAAGTATGACTTAGGAGAGAACAAATTCCCATATTGTCAACAACTTATAAAAAACTCCTAGACTACAACTAACAAATAAATGCATTAACCTAAGTAAGCTTAAGTAAGTAGAATAAATAATTAGTAAATTAATTATTTACTCTAACACCCCCCCCCCCCTTAAGTGCAACTTAGGGAAATGTCTTAAGCTAACAAAATTAAGAAATGTAGAATGGGTCCTCGCAACGAGGCCATGTTAGGTACCCATGTACAAATGCAAAGAGATGCAACCTTTGTAAACGGGGAAAGAGAGAAAACCACGTGGAAAAAACCCTCCCCCAAAAAGAGGTAAGAATCTAGTGAAGAACTGAAGAAGCCTCCAACTAGGGAATGTCCCCTAAAATAGGAACAAAGAGTGATCATGAAGAAGCATCACTGAAGCATGAAGAAGCCACAAATCTGCCATTAGAAATAAAAATTGCTGATTTGAAGAACCTCTATGGAAGAAGAAGGCATGAACTAAGTGTGTCTATATGGTAGATGATCCATCTCACTGAAATGCATAGGTAGCCAGCCATTGCAATCTCCTTGTATATATGATCAACCACTAAATACATAGCTCACACTAATGAACCATCGAACCAAGGATGCATTAGAACAACAACATAACCCTCCCTTAATGTAGACGGGGTGAGATGAAAAGAAACCAAAAAGGTGGGCCAAAGTCTCCTATAGATGAACCAAGAAAGACAAGAGAGGAAGAGGTATAAACACCTATAAAGATATGGTCACACTGACGCTACATGGGGTAATGTTGTGGAAGGGACACTCACTTGACGAAGGGAGAATGCCTAAAACAACAAACAACTATCCCCCCCCATGGTGCTTTATGAAAATAGTGCATGTACAACTGACTCAAAACAACATTCATGACCCCCATAATGCAAGAGTGGCACTTTATCTCAGTGCGATACATAAAAGTGCTTCAAAATGATAGCTACAATGATCAAAATTGAAAACAAGCTGATACAAAACATAGTACAACCTAAAACAAAGGAAACCATGCTAAGAAAATGATCCTCAGGCCTAAAAAACTCAAGATATCTACCATATAGAGAAAATGCCAAAAATATGATAAAAAGAGCATGGGCCAAAATCTAAGAAAAAAGACCACATTTTTGAAAAGGTGACAAAACTAACTTTCGAAAAATATAAAGTTTTCAAAAAATTGACATGGGATGCAAAAGATAAGCTTACTGGAGTCAAAAATATAACTTTGGACTTTAATTGAAAAATTAGGTAATAAAAAAGCATCAAAACCTAAAAATACTTGCACCAATGTCTCCGTCTCAAAACTAGCTTTTGGTGCTTCTTTTGGATCGGAAAAATACCTCTGTATGCTCAAGTCATGGCCAAAAAACTAAAGGTAGGTCAAAAAGGATAGAGGAGAGCTGTTGGTGGATGATGTAGTGCTAATGTCAGTATTTCATGCCATTAAATTTGATGGCCTGGAAACCATCGGCGCAAAAAAGAAGCCATGTGGCACGTCGCATGGCAGAAGCTAATATGGTAGGTGACGTAGCAGGGTCCATGTGGCACCTCCACGCGATGCCAGGTGTGGCTGAGTGTGCTAATAGGGTCGCTAACGTGTCACTGTGCTATCACTGGTGGTACTGATAGTTGGAGCAGAGAGGAGGGTGGCATCAGGGTGGCGAAATGAAGGAGCTGTACTAGAATAGGTGGCGACTTGGCCAAGCGACGGTGGTCGCGGAGCGACAACCGCATAATGGCTGTGCTACCAGAGGCGGTGGCACCTGGGTGGTGTGCGGGCTGGGCCACAATGGTGCGGTGGTGGCCCTGCAATTTTTAATATAAAATCACAATAAATGACTTGAAAATCATCTGTACGACCTCTTGAACTAATTTTTTTGGCCTCTCGGAGCCTTATCTCCAATATTGACAAATTTTATATGAATCCTAACTGCAAATGGCCTTTTGAATCCAATGGCAGCATCCATTTGGGCTGAAAGTTCTTCAAAAAAAATTTGATTCCCTGATTTGAAGAAAAATGCACAAACAAACTAGGGTTTGTGACTTCAAATCACGACTTCAAAAATTCTTCAACCAAGAAGTAGGAAGGAGACTCTGATACCATGTTGGAGTTGATGAAATCCAACTCTAAAGACACCCAAAATCACCCGTATGCAAAAATCTGTCAAAGGGAAACCAATGAAGGAAGAGCATAGAGCAAGGGAAAAACCCTACATGGACATGAGAGACCACAAGATATTGAAAATTAGAAAATATGTATTTACAATATGCAAGAAGTGATGTTGAGTTATGAAAATACAATGAGAGAGAGACTGTTTATAAAGGCCCCATTGAATCTTCTAGAGCGAGCTAGAAGATACTAGGAGATAAGTGTGACAACTAAGCATTTATCTACTTGAGGTGAAAATTCCTTGAACAATGTGAGAGGATAAGTATGACTTAGGAGAGAACAAACTCCCATATTGTCAACAACTTATAAAAAACTCCCAGACTATAACTAAAAAATAAATGCATTTACTTAAGTAAGCTTAAGCAAATAGAATAAATAATTAGTAAATTAATTATTTACTCTAACACATACAAACATCTTGTATTGTTTAATCATTTCTGATATTCTCACATACCATCTTGAAAATATTTCCATTGTGTTCTATTTGCACTTTGACATTGGCCACATCCTCAAGAGTTTAGAGAGGTTGATCAATTTCTTGAATCAATTTCTTAGTTTTCTTCTCAATATACTTCTTGGTTAGCTAAATAGAGAATGGAAATGCACTTTATAACCTCTTAGCTTCTCTTTTTAGAAAAATTTGGGCATTATTTCTCAACCTATTAGACTTCTCTATAATCATAGAAAGTGAAAAAGTTATAACATGAATACACTTCTCCACATGTCCTCAACAATTATGGTGGTGGTTTCACTTCCCATACTAAAAAAAAATTCTTCAAAAGGGAATTTTTTCTTGCCAAATTTTGTTTGCAATAGTTTACAATATCTGAATTTGAGTGTCCTAGTTGGTGTTCTCTAATCTCTACATTGTTTCTTGTAGTTGATCATCTTCCTTTTGATCTAGATTTGAATATTTCTTTTTCTCTGCACTCTGACTATGTTCTACCTCTAGATGTGATGGTTGTGTTGAAATCTCTAAATCAAGTCTTTTTTCTATCACAATGATATCTCTTTTCTCATTTCCCTCTATCTGATTTTACAAACTAGAGTCTCCACTATCAATGCTAGGTGGTAATGTGGATATACTTGGGTATGAATAAGCTAACAAAAATCCTCCAAGTGTCTTCTCACCATGCAAGTTATTAAGGTCCTGATGGCCTACTCTTTCTTCCTTCTCTTCCTTTCCCTTGTCACAATTTTAGTCATCTACATTGTGACTTACTATATGGATTTTGGTTTCCCAATTTCTCTACTTCTTACCACTACTAGACTTTGGTTGAACTTGTGGTAAGAAAAATATTCCTCTTATTCTAGGTATTTTTGTTGTTTCATCCTTTACTTCTCCTTGATTCTTTCTATCTTTACAAACAATCTCAATATTATGATTTTTAGGGCTTAGTCCTTTAACCATTTCTTTTATCCTCTTATTCCTTCTAGATGACTATTCAAATTTATCCTTGTCTATCTTTGTATTTAGTATAATAGGTGGATATGTTGCTATCACTAATAGTTTAGCAGGTAGTACTAATGGTGAAGTTTTTTTTGACCTCCTTTTAGGAGCTTGTGGAGTAGATTGTACATGAGTAATTTTAACTTTATATTCTAATGGTATTGTTTCTATAATTTTTGAAGATGTTTCTTGTTAGAGTTGCATCAATTGTCACTAGATTAACTAGAAGTATGTATGACTATCCACTAACCTTCATTTCAATAGTTGTTTACATAACTTCTTGAAATTGTTGGCTAGTTATACTACAATACTTAAGTATTTGGTTAATTTTATTGTCCACTTTTTTCTTAACATTTTTTTCTATATAGTTGATCTCTTATCTCATTATACTTTTCTTCATAAGTCCCCCATCCAGGGCACTCTTCATCTCAATATAATTTTAGAATGACTTGTACAAAATCATCCAACATTTTCTGTATTATTTCATAACCCATAGTTCTAATGAATATATGTGTAGGCACCATAACCTCCATTCAAGTATAATCCATCTCTACCATAAAAATGTCATCCTCATATTTTTCAACTATTGATGCAAGGATTCTACTCTTTTCTTCCTTTTAGTCTGAAAATACTTCATCATTCTAAATATATCCTTTATAATTATCCTAGTATGTTTCTTTCTAAGTAGTTATATGTAACTAATTCCATTGTAAAGTTTCCAGTGCTCCACACAAAGCTTATCATACTTAGAATATTTACCATGAATTGAAAGAATAAGTGAATTATCAATTCTTTAAATCTAAAAGGTGTGTATTTTCTTTTCTTTATCCTCTCAAAGTTATCAATAAGCTACTATCTTAGGATTTGACACATATTTAGTTTCTCATTTACAAAATTCATCTCATATGAAGCATGGATGAAGCCAAATGATACATAATTAGGTAATGAATTATAGTTCATCTTCTAGCCAATAATCTTACTTATTAGTCTCACATTTGTCTAATTAATATTCAAGTCTAAGCTCATACCTCTTTCATCGCAAGTTGATCATATATGATCCTCAACCCTTTTCAAAAATAGGTACATTGCGCCAATTTCTCAAACCAGTGAATATTCAGATTAAGTCATTTGTTTTCAAAACTGGTATATCTTCTACCCAAAACATTTCATCATGAATTGTGCTAAGAATAATCCTTGTCCACTTTGGTTGTTCAAATTCTTCATAAAACATGTGGCTCATTATGCTTAATTGACCTAAATGTCTATACCCTTTCTTAAATGTCAAGTCATTATTGTAAAACTCACTCATATCTATGTGAATTTCATTGTCCCCAATCAATTTAAATTTGTAGTGAATATATGCATGAAAATCTTCCACTGTAAAACAATATCCAAAATTTGGGAACATGCTCACATCAGATCATCTTCCAAAGACACAAAATGATTCTTATTGAGCTAATATCTAGGTCTCTCTCTAACATCACATACGTTGGCGCTCAAAATTGTAGCCCAAATTTTGAGCACTTTTGAGAAAATTAAGCCCTATGAGCACTTTTAATAAGATTGTACTTGGCTATACCTTTGAGTCCCAAGAGGTGTTTAATGTTTCTAACACCTTCCATTTAGTGCATCTACATGTTCCATGAAGTTAAATTGACATTCCAAGCCATTATGTGAAGTCCCATTTTGAGAAATTGCCAAATCCGCTTTTCACCCTAAGTGTCAAACATTGATAGGAGGCTATGTTTGCATCTGAATATCTTGCACCCAGAAATGTTTCATGACTCACCACTTTGGGAGTATCTAGTGTCCATACCAAAGAACCTATTTTTCAAATTTTGAGTCATTTTAAATCTATTTGACTAGGTTTTGAACCCCTCAAAGTTGGTAGTTTACTATTATCATGCTTATGCAGTTTGCACATAATTCTGGGAATCCCTGTTTGACGTGTTATAATTTTGATCCAATTGACCAAAATGAAAAAATTCCTTTTGTGTTGCATTTTAGATGTCAGAGACTTGTTATGTTTGAAGTTTCAACTTATGAAGAATCCATTTGATCAATTTTCAAACGCGATTCCAAATAGAATTTCTATTTTTTTATTAGTGTTAGCAAGTGCAAATTGTTTGGTACCCCTATTCGGGACCTCATAACTTGAGATCATGTGATAAGATTGAATGGATTGTACCATTGTGTTTTCCTCTGAGAATACTCTAAGTGTGCCAGCTTGCAAGTCATGACGAATCCATTTGCACACTTTTCTAGGTCCATTCCATTTGAAAAAATCACTTTTTTGCCATTGTTTCAATCTACAAAATCTGAGTAGCCTACTTTGACCGATTTCCAAATGCATCCTATTATTCATCATTAGCCTAAATTGCAAATTTATACTCACCTCATGACAGAGAACCAATGCCCCAATTTTTGTTCTCCCAAGTGTCAGTTTACCAAATTTTTGAAGCTGATTCTGAACCCAATTTAGTGTTTTTTGACATGTTTTATTGCAGGTAATTTTGAGTGGTCAACTTTGTTGGTTAATATATTTTGACCTCAAATTTTTCATGAAACGAGATTCGATAGGGTGCAAGAATGTAGAACAAAGAGTCAGTGTGCTAGTTTTTAGAGCATGATCAGGTGTTCTAGTCAGTTTTTAAGGCCAGTCAACGGACCTCCTGACATGAAATTCACAATTTGCAAAATAATTGGCAGTTCAATGATCGAACTTGTTTCAAATCAGTATGGGAGGGTAAATGAGTCGTTTTTGTAGTTCAATTGTTTGGAAACAATTTTTTTTTTTTAGCCAGACCCACTTTGGGACCTGAGTAAATTCATCAAATTGACGGGATAATGTGACAGTGAGATAAGAAAGGGGAATAGGTATTATTTTAATGTTTTGAAGGAGATCATCCACATTCATAAGTGATCAAGTGAAGACTAAATAATCATGATTATGTTTCAAATTTTTTAAGATGATTGTGGACTTTTCCAAATTGGTGCAAAGTCATAGTTCCAACAAGTATCATCAAGTTGAGTTGAATTTTAGAGAGACAAATTGTTTATCATGGACCCAGAGAGCATGTACTTGAATTTTTGACACTTTTTGATTCCAATTCCCTGAGAGGAAGAGCCCAATAGATTTCTTAGAATGACATATCACTTTCTCTCTGTTAAGGAATTTGCAAATATGTTCAAAATTTATCATGTGCGCTCCAATCTTTCCAATGAATTATCAATGCCATTCAACAAAAAGAAAAGCTACAAAGTAGCTCTGCTACTTAATTGACTCTCTGTCCCCAAAACAAAAATCTTTGAGGCCTGCTTTGCTAGAGAATGGTTTCTTTTCAAGCGCAATTCCTTCTTCTATATGTTCAAAATTGTACAGATGTCAACTTCTCTATCTTGGTTATTGGTAGCAAACAAGGCACTTTCAACATGTGAGTAGAAGAAAAGGCCCCAAATTTGTGCAAGAAGAGAATAAAGACAAGGCGACAAGAAGAAAGTTGACATGCCTTGCAACGTAGATCCAAAATTTGTAGGGGAAGAGTTTCACAAAGGTTGGCATCAACCAGAACCCCACATGAGGAAGAATATTTGTAGCTACTAGTCCAAAAAAGAAGTATCAGGGGATAACCAATACCAGAATAAGCTGTGGAGTGTGAAGGAAAGGACCACACACAGTTAAATGGAGTACACATTTTGAGAGGTAGTGGCATTGAAATAATAGAAATCAAAGTGGAAAGTCTGGTGTTGGGTAAAGAAAATTCAATATAATAGATCAAAACCCAACAACTTGCACGTTTTAGGGCATGATATGAGTAGGGACAAGATTTTGATGGCACATAGCTTAAAGGAGAAACAAACAATCTTGTCAAAAACAAGCAGTAGTAGACAAGGGAGCTGCCAACTGCCAAATGTATGATGAAGATATCGTAGGAAGCCACGTCCAAAGCAATAGGAAGCCACCAGTTAAAAGGAGAGAAAGACCACACATGGAAGCAGAGAAAAATAGGGTTAAATGATTTATCCCACATCTATCGTGGGAGGGCTTTCATAACAATTTAAATACAAAATCATTCATTAAGCAAGTGACCTCAAGAGAGAGGCTTTTGGAAGCTTGACCCATGTGAGAGACCCCATGGATGATGTGAGCTAGAGGAAATAAATGCATAATTTTGAATGAAGTAGCAAGTATAATGATGTGGCAGGATTAGGGGGCATTGCATGAGATCTTTCCACGTGACTGGATCTGAGGGCTAGCGCAAGCCCACAATAATAAGATACACACTATTTAAGAAATGTAGATAAGTGAAATTCTACCATGTGGCAGTGGATCTTAGGGGTTGTGAGGTGACATTCTAGAATAGGCTCAGGTGAGAAGCACTCAGATCATGACACATGTCATCATTCGATGGATGACGCAATCCTGCATTTCCAAGACTAGCACTAGATAAATATTATGGGCATGCGAGCAATTTCTAGGTGGCTACAGGTCCCGACACATGGTGACATGTCAGTGACTAGTTAGTTTTCTTTGAGAGGTGATGTGGTAGAATATGTGGCATAGATAAGCCAATCAGGCATTGCCACATGGAAGCCCGAGTGGCACCTAGTAGGCCCAATGAGGAAGAGGGCACAAGGATTGATTATAAAAAAATAATTTTTTAATTAAAAAAAGAAGAAGACGGATGATATGAGTAACCTTTTTAGATTCAAAAGAGTTATAATCTAAAGTTGATACTTTATAAGGTTTTAAATTTTTGAAAATTTAAACTATCCAAGTTGCAGACCTGAGTTTTCTACCAGTGGGGGTATTTTTCGAACTGATATTCTACGGGTTTCTGAGAGGTGAACATAGAAGTATTATATATCATTGAAATTGAGAGAATCTAAATTTTCTAATTATGTAGTTAGTTTCTATAGAGGAAGTAGTTTGTTTGAGCTATAAGGGGTTTTCTATCAAGTTTTCAATTTGCAACTGTATTCAGGTATCAAAGTTTAGAACTAATTTTTGACATGTTAATGACCTGAATGTGGTTAAAACTTAGTGGAAATGCAATTTGGGTCAAATTTGGTCACCCATTCACTCAGTGACAACTCAAATTTCACAAGAATTTCATAAGGAAAATCAAATATTTTGGATGCAAAAAGGTTTTTCATCATTGAGCAGAGATATTTCAAGATCAGTTACAAAGTAATGATGAAAAAAAAATTAGATCAAAGGGGTAGAAAGAAGAAAAAGGTTTTCAGTTGCAGGAGATTGAATTTCAAGTGGACAAATGTCAGTTGCATAACAGATCCGAGAATTCACTTCTTGCTATATCTTTCTTTCATCCATTCATTGTAAGGGTTGGAAAATTTGGAAAGTTTCTCTAGAATGAAGGCTTTTAGCAGAACTAGCCCTGGAATTGATGAAATATGAATGGAAAGATCTGGGATGTGCTGGTTCTAGACCATGAAGCTTTTTTTTTGGGTGTGATACCCCTTTTCCATCCCATCAGTTTCTCATTCTTGCCATTTTCTCTCTTGTATGACAACATCTGTTCATTGTATAGTCTGGTTTATTAGGTTGTTTATGAGTCAATTTCATGCATTTTCATGCATTATTTCAAGAAAATCAATACAAAGAACAATAGTGTTTAGTTTCAGTTTAAATCTTGTCTCCTTTCTTAGTTGAGCTGTGATGTTTTATGGTCTTTGAACAAAGAGCCTAGATCATAAGTGTAGTCCCTTGAGGCTCTATGTTGCTTGTAATTTAAGGAATTATGTAAATGCTTCATAGATTTAATAGGGTTGTAGGTTTATTGATGAGGATATTAGGTAAGAATGAGATTTAGATCGAACATTGATGTCTATTTACAAGGTCAATGGATAGATCATATATCTGAATATATGAATAAGTATAAGATATCCAAAATGCATGAGGGAGATTCATGAATTGCCCAATGGATTAGGGACTAATCAGCTACAACATCATTAGTTTTCTATCTATTCTTGGTTTTCATCCATTTTCCCCACCCACATAAAATCAAATCAAATTCAAATTATCTTTACATTTTATGTTGAAGAGCTATAATAGAATGCACTCACTCAGCTTATGAATGCCATAGATTTTCATTTATCTACTATGGATCTATGTTATTGCATGAGTTATTAGGAGAAATAAGGGTTTTATATACTTTATATTAGATTCAGTGTATGCTTTGATAACTTGTACCATATAAAGAATCTATAGGTCCACCCGCCTAGGTTTTGCAGAGCCTAAAGAAGAAGAAGGGTCTAGCCTTATAGTTGGCCCAAGACTGCAGTCAAGTGTATCTGTCATATGAATTTGCTAGCCTTAGATGCATTTGTCTAGTTTCTTGGTCATTTTCAAATTCTATTAAATCGGGAGCCAATAACATACAAATGACATTTCCATAGCTGTACTTATAATTCAAATGCACTGCAAATAATAACTTCACAGATTTAATAAGTACCTTTTCTTTCACTAACTAGGGCTTCTTGATAAATCTCTTTTAAATACTTCCAAATTAACAAAATCTCATTTGAATCTCTTCACTAAGTCTCTATTTTAAAAAAATTATCAAATGGTGACCAAATGGTTCAATTTCAACCCATAAATCCTTACTAAATTTGATCTTCAATCGAGTATGATTCAATTCTTTTGTGGTCTCTTATATGTATATAAATTTTTATATTCTCTCAACCATAGTCTCAAAACATCTATTCCAAGCATCTACTAGCTACATGGAACTTAATTTCACCATCTAGGGTTCTAATGAATATCTGGAGAAATATGCTATGTTTAGGCTTGGAAAAGTTTATTGTTCATGTTGATGCAAAAAGTTCAGTACCTTTTATTGCCCCCATCTTATCCTTAGTTGTATCATTTTCCTTTTCAATCCATACATTAGTTTTCCTTCTCTAACAGGTGTCTTATTAATGTTTTATGCTTTCTTTCCCTTTACATTTTCCTTCGTTTTGAAATTGTTTTCCGTGTTCCTTCTATTATTAGGTATTATAATATTATGTGATCTCATGTTTCTCATGTTGTTAAAATTGTTCAATCTATAGAATCTTGTTGTATTTCCTAAGTTGTTGCAACTATGACATACCATAACCCTTTCCCCTTATCTAGGTCCAAGTTGATTAGTCTATAGTTTGCAATCTCTAGAAATATGTCTAAAGTTGTTTCACTTGTACCACATAACTCCATTTTGGATAATATTGGTTTCACATTCATGTTCCTTCTACTATTGGGTGTCCTCATATTCCATGATCTCATGTTTCTCATGTTGTTAAAATTCTTCAATCGACAAAATCTTGTTTTATGTCCTAGGTTTTTGCAAAAATGACACGCCATAATTTTTTTTCCTTGTCTAGGTCCAAGTTGATTAGTTTGTACTCTGCAATCTCTACAAACATGTCTATAGTTATTTCACTTGTAACACATAAATCTATTTTGGATAATATTAGTTCCTCCCATAGGTTTACTATTGCAGTATTATTCCTTTCAAGCATTCTATTATCAAATCTATATTTTCTACATTCACTAGCTCTATATTTGTAAGAAAAGAAATTATAACAATAAGCCAAAAAGTGTTTAGAGCAGTCCTTCTTCATATTTTCATGTTTGTTACATGCAAATCATCTTCTATTTAATTGCCTCTTTTCATCTCTAGATTGATTAGGTTGATTAGGTACTAAATTGATCTAATTTAAAGTTTGATTAGGACCTTATTGCTGATGATGATCATCAATGATCACTATTTTCTTGGATTATTCACCTTTAAAGTACCCAATTTCAATCATGCATCTCCTATACACCTTTGTGCCATGATTTTCTCATCAAGTTTCTCAGTACTAGAATATAGCTTCTCAATTTGTTGTTTGGTTTGTGTAAGTTCTTATATCTTACAAGCATATTTCTCAAGTTTTAGATACTTTAATCTTGAATCTTCAAGTTTAGATGTTACTATTAGTGTAAATGAGTATTTACTGTTTACACTTTACTTAAGTTTACTTAGGATAATGTATATTCATATTAGTTGTCATGTAGACAACATAGTAGTTTGCACTTCAATTGAGCACATGCTATCTACTAAATCTCTTTATGAGATACACCTTTGCATTCTTATCCTCTCACTGTTGCATATACATTCATGCATAATAGAGGATAATACACTCTTGGTGGACATGTGCTTAGTTGTTATGTTTATCTCTTTGCTGACTCTTAGTCATATCAATTACCTTTATAGTGAAGACACTTCTTTGATTTAATCATCCAATTATCTAATATCGAATCATCCATTCTCATTTGATCATCATTTGTCTCTCTTGTGCTATCTATTGAGCTTCTTGATCTTGGCATCGAATTATTTCCTTAGGAAAATTCTTACATGGTATTAGAGCTATACCAAATTCTTATAGTTACCTTTGGAAGTTGTGATTTCAGATTTGTATTCTCAAATGTAAGGTCTATATCCACTTTATGTTCATCTCTTATCAAAATAATCTTCAACTAAGTGATTTTAAGTTCATATCTCATAATTTCATTTTCCTTCTTAAGCTTTGAAACTAATTCATAGTCCTTGATCTGCTCATATAAATATTTATTTATTTATTCTAGAGATCTCAATTTGTTCTTTAAATTTATAAATGAAATATTATGCATCCCTAAGCATGATCATCTATTTCTTTCTTTCATTAGTAAGTGTGTCAAGTTCCTCAAGACCTTCTTCAAGATTCTTCTACAAGTTCTCTACATATATTGTAATCTCACTCAAGCTACTTTCAAAAGAACTATATAATTCAAAAGATGCTTTGTCTTGGACTACAATATAGCCAAAATGACTATAGTTTTGATGATAAGTGGTAGCTTATCTTGTTGGTGTCTTGTATGGACACAATGCAAAAGTCACAAAATAAAGATGAAATAGTACAAAGAAAAAAACTAATTTAGCTAGTAGAAGAAAAAAAAATGACATAATATAAAAGAGATGAATGAAGCTTCTCTAAATCCTTGTAAAAAAAGAAAAGTGACAACGACTGATTTCAAACAATAAATATTTTATATTAATGAAATGACAAGGAGAAGGTGAGAAAGATGGAATTGGATTTGAGTGGTGATGTTATGTTCAAAATGAAGTCTTCCAAGTCCATTAAACTACACATAGACAAATAAAAGAAAATATGGGGCCTCTTAAGAGGTTTCTCTAGTAAAACCCTCATTTTTGTGTCCCCTCCTACTAAGACAACAAAAAAGACATGATAAAATGGTGATTGATAATTGATAATGCTAAATAGCATGGGATAATTCAAGTCAAAAGATAGAAGTTTGATCAAGAAGACAATGGGATGCTTAAGACACACAAGCATATGAGATGAACTCTCTAAATGAGATTGAAAATCTCAAATGCATGAGAAAATAAGTTTGACAAGATCTTGAATAAATTAAATCTATTTGACCTTTGAGAAAACCTACGTATAAAATGGAAATAGGATGTGCAAATGGATATAGATGGTTGTGGTGAAGCAAAGAGGAGAGTGCAACTTTAATTGTCCACCTCCAAAAATGCAAGAGAGACTCCAAATGCATGAAAATTTTGTGTCATTTTTTAGTGTTTGAAATGGATTTTGTGCACCAATCCCATCATTTTTTGGCATTACAAGCACAAAGTGATAGGTATATAATTCTTAAAAAACTCCCTACACATCTACAAATTCATGGACTCAAGCTCACCATTTAGTCATCTCCATGATGCACACATGTGTGTCAGCACTAGGGCTTCCTTACATAGATTTTTTGCCAGATAATGGCTTCCTATGGGATTTAACAATTCATCTAGAAGAAGAAGGATATATCATATGAACCACATAGGATATTGGTGTACCTTTAAGCCTTAAACTATAAATCTTGATCCAATGTTGATTTTCATGTTGAGTGCCATAATTGATAGTAGAAGTATCCACTCATCTTCCATCTACATGTGTAACCTTGGATGAAGTCCTAGAAATTCTTGTAGGAATGGATAACTAGAGAGACCCATCCTCGAGAACTCTCATAACACCTCTTTTTAACTTGTAGAGGGTTTTTCCTTTAGTAAAATCCAAACACGTCACTCCCCTCACACTCATCTCTCTCCTCTCTCTTGAGTTTATTAATAAATCATATAACCATTATTTTTGAAATTGAGAGTAGCCAAAAATGGGGGCTAACCTAAAGTATAAAAAGTAGCAACCTACTATTAATATAATTTTCAAGATTTAGCCCACCCCACTTTTCAATTTGAAAAAAATAGACATCATAGTATCCCATTTATGACATTAAAATCTATAAAAAGCACTATCCTAGTTACTAGAAATGAGGCTATAACCAGTATTGAGCATGGAATATAGAAAAAAAATGTTATCGATAGTCCAAACAAGAACCAATAACATAGCCCCCAAGGGTCGAGTTTTCTAAAAGTAGCATAAACTAAAATAAAATAAAAAGTGGGTATTACTTCCCCTTGTCCTTCTCTATTCCCTCTAGCTTATCCTACTATAATTTGAGCCAATCATCCACTAAGAACCTATAGAAGGAGCCTGTAGTGTCCACGCTTTCTTTCACAGTTAGATCCTCTTTCTTAGCGTGGAGTAGGTGAAGGGTAGAGGTGATTAAGTTCATCACCTTCACAAAAAACCTAGTGATGTCATCAAACCTCTAATCCAAAGTCTCGTGTCTCTCAGACAACCTTCTCATTTTTCTATTAACATCCCCCTAAGCCACATTTTGAGTCTCAATTTTTCTCTTTAGGGTTTGTTGACTTCTACCAGCCACTTATTGGGGGAAGGTTTGAGTCTTTCCCTTTTCACCCTAGACCTCTCAAGGGTATTGGTCTTTAAAGTATCAAAAACATGGGAAGTCATGGGGCTTAACTAGATGTTATCCCCACCCTTACCTTCATCACCTACTTTCTCCTCCTGCTTCCTACTCAGTTTTTTCTTAGAGTTTTTGTTCTTCTTCTTTTTCTAGGGTGGGTTTACATTTACCACTATCTGTGGATTCAGAGCCAGATGAGCTTTTTTGTTCTAGGGCCAAGGTCCACATTAATTCTCTTCTTCTTATGTCTCATGGATCTTTTCCTTCCATCCTTGAATTCAACATCTAAGTCCACAATCTGGATGTTTTTCTCCATTTTGATTTTCTTTTGAATGTTAGATTTTAGGGTTTGGTTATCCAGGGTTGTCAAAATGTTTGTAGAGTGCTGAGGGGTCAAGGTAGAGAGGGGTGGTTAGGGAGAATAACTTGCACTCTTATAGGATGAATGGGACAAAGATTCTTATGGAATTTATACAATTTTTACATGAAGGATTGGTGAAGAACCATATAAGGTTTAACCTGTTGCATTTTTTCCCTAACCCTCAAAATAATATCCTCCATGGAATGCATTAGAAAGAATGGAAATGATATAAGAATCAGTCAAAAAAATAATTTGAAAGCGAAAAATGGTAGTAATAGAATATCTAAAATTTATCATCGAGCGAGATATCTAATAATTGCATAAATTGCCTCTTTCCAAGGGGTCTAGGAGCTCCATTCTAATGAATCCAACATGATCTCCAATATGGGCCTCATCAAGTCAGAAGAACTTATTGTTAGAATATGTAGTCTACTAATATAACTGGGGGGGTGTGAATCAGTTATCCAACTATGATCACAATCATTAGCCTTAAATAAAATTATCCATGTGAGTACTATAAACAAAAACCACAACAAGATACTCATACACAGTTAATGATAGATTTGTTAACTAGGGAAATCATTGATCAGAGGGAAAAACCCAGTGGGGATTTTTACCCACAAGATGATGTACTAATATAAATATTACTTGTTAGAGGATAGACCCTATTAGGAGTCTGCTACAAAATTTAGTACATATGCATTCCTATTAGGAGACTTTGAATCCTTGTTAGGAGATTCCAACCCTACTAGAGTTGTGGAAGAAAGCTGGACACATTACCCAAAGAGCTTCGAGGTTAAGATCAATGTACCCACTCTCCAAATGATCTCTATATTATTCCTTATAGAATAATAGAAATGAAATGTACTTCATTCCTCTATTTCTATCCTATCAACTAGAATTCTACTTCTTTAGATCTTGTAACTAGATCTCATACTACACATCCAATGATCCCTTAGATTGCTTACACACTTTCAATAAGCATTCTACTTCTTGATTTGTGCACCAATACTTCAAATCCCTCTTGGTCCTCTAATCCAAGTCTACTCCATAAGTAAGTTAAACAACTTTCCTTTATAATGTATCTTCATAATAATTCCTTCAGCCAACCTTGAGGCTTTCCCAATTAATTAAAATAAGATAATTAATTAATTCACAATTATAATAGCACTTTTAGCTCAAAGTCTATAAAAAAATTCACAAGTGTGAAACCACATCTTGTGCTCATGCTGGCATCACCACATGACTGGGTAAAAGCACAAACTTGTGTCACCCATTTCTAATAGAAAAGGCTAATAAAAGTATAATTGTTCACCTTCAATGACATAAAATTGGTATTATTACTTTGAATCTCAAAATGAAGTAAACTAATGAAATGTGTAGAAATAGATGAAGTTTATGTTCAAAATACAATAGGGAAGTAAACTTTGAGAGGGGGGGGAGGATGAATAAGCACTTAAAACTTTCAACCTCTATAATTATTGACCACACATCCATCTCACAATCTATGCATATAAACTGAAATACCAAACTAAGCATATACATACATAGCATGAAAGTAAAGTGTTCAACACATGTATGACACAAGATATTTGGTTACCTAGAAACCCTCCATGAAGAAGGTAAAACTAGTGTAGGGATGACACTCATAAATCTTCACTACTAGTAATGAAGTGTATGTACATTGAATGTTACAATGATTGACCATGAAAAAATATCTACCCTGTGAAAGGTCTTCCCTATTAAAGGCTTATAAGATTGTTAGATCTCACCCTATTAAAGGATTTAAACACCCTACTAAAAGGGTGCCTGGTAAAAGGACTTTACCTTGCAATGAAGTAAGCACCCTATTAAAGGATTTACAATAGCCTATTAAGATTACTTTGTTAAGAGGTTTAACTGATTCACCTATTAAAATGTCTCAGCAATGATCCTTCAGTTAGCACTCTGTTGCTTGATGTTAGATCACCTCTATATTAATGTATACTTGATCCTTTCTGATCAAATTTATCTTTTTTGTCCTCTGATTCCTTTCCTCTATTCTCCTTTAGCTTATTCTACAATGTAACTCAATTCATAACACCTTAATCACCACGAAATCTCTATTTGCACATGCAAACTCTCTCCAATTCTCCTTAGCATTCTTTAGAAAGTTTAGGTTTTGTCTTCCTTAAGAAGACCTAGGTGACTTAAGTATGAATCAATAGTAGTGATTCACCCATATTTCCACTTAAACCTTCCCTTTTTCTGATTGGATGCATGTAATGCATAGGGATTTACAATTAAGATTTGTACTTATCATCAAATATCGTAAAACAATCCTTAAGTTAGCTTAAAAATGGTTTATATAGTAGTTTGAGCCAATACAAAAAATTGTGTCAAAGCTATATTACTCAACATTAGAAGTCCCTGGTGCTTGGCACTAACTATAACTTCAATGCTATCACTTGACATGATGCAGGAGCATCCAGAGGTATAAGGGCAATCCTGTGTCACCCAAAAAAATGTACTTAGACTTAGTTTCTATTTTATGTCTTTACATTTTTGGATACCCATTTGGCTCAAATAAAGGTTCCAACTCTCATAGTTCAACTATCAGTGCATTTGAAAATCTTGAAAAAATAGGAGAATGCAATTTGACCATCATTTTGGTGACCTAGAAGGTGTGACTTGGCCAGATGAATGTAATCGAGATTTAGAGCATTCCAAAAAAAGAATCAGGTCAAAAGGCCCCACGATTTGAAAGTTATTGCAGTTTTTCAGGTTTTGGAGACCCCCTAAGAATGCTTCAAAGTCAGGTTTGGGGTATTAAATGACCTCGAAAAGGGTCAAAAAATGGGGGACGAGCAAAGCTTGTCCATAGGGCTATAGAGCGCTTCGAGAGCTTTTCAAAAATGTAAACAGTTCGTCAATCGGAGTTACGGTTCAAAAGTTATGCCTCCCGGAAGTTTGGCTACCGTTTCTGGATTCTTCTAGAATTGCACCGACTTCTAACGCAGCTTCCGGAACCTTCTATTTTGTCGGTGGATGCCTACTAGCACTTTCTAGAATGTACTCCTAGTCCTTAACCCTCCGGGGTCTATTTAAGAAGATTTTTGGCATTGTAAAAGGCAGTTCGGATTGGAGCTTGAGAGGAGGTGCTAAAAGGAGAAATATTCTCCAGATTTATGCTATTGTAAGCCCGTAGGGCATGTTTTGAGTTTATTTTCTCTGCACTGTTTGTACCAGCTTATTTTCTCAGTTAATATAATTTCCCCTTTCTATTGTGTCTATTCTGGTTGTTGGGTTGTGTCCCCATCAAGTGGTATCAGAGCGGGTTTTCTTGAGTGTGTAGACAGAGCGCCGACTGTGAGGCAGTTTGCACCAGGACTGTGTGGTTGTGGGTTCGAGTTAGAAGATGCCTCCACGAAGAGAGCGTGGTGGAAGGGCCAGAGCTATTGATCCTGAGGAGGTTAGAGCCCTCCAGAGACAGGTACAAGCATTGCAAGAGGAGCTTCGTAGAGGAGCAAATATTGCCGCAGATGACAATAGTGAGGATGACAATGAAGAGGAAGTAATGGAAGTTGACGGGGAAGTTCTGAATCCTGTAGAGGAAAGGCTTTTTAGGGCCATTTCTAGGTTTGGGAAAAGACCTACAATTGAAGTGGGTATATTTTTGGGAAATTTGAAACCAGATGAGTTGATCGATTGGATCAATGAACTGGACGAATACTTTGAATATGAGGATATAAGGGACCCAGATAGGGTTAAGTTTGCAAAGGCCAAACTAAAAGGCCATGCCAAAATCTGGTGGCAAGAGATTCAACTGGAAAGACTTAGAAGAGGAAAGGAGAAGATCACAAGATGGGATTGCATGGTGGACAAATTGAAGAAGCAGTTCATTCCTGTGGACTACGAGCTAGATCTATTTAAGAAGATGCATGGGTTAAAGCAAGCAGGAAGATCAGTCCAAGAATATACAGAGGAGTTTTATCGACTCCTGATTAGAGCGGGGCATGCAAAAGAAAATAAGGAGAAGGTTGCTCGTTATATCAGTGGGTTACGACCTAGCATCCAGGAAGAACTAAGTCTGGTAAGAATGACCAGCGTTGAAGAAGCATACCAGTTTGCCCTACGAGTTGAAGAGAAGCTGAGTAAAAGGTTTGAAGGAAGAAAAAGAGGGTGCGGTTAAGGAGGAAGGGGAAGCAGTAGATCATCTGGAGGCCGCAATGAAACTCAAAAGAAAAATGAAGATGAGGGTACTAGCAGGAACCAGAGAAATGAGGGTTTCAACCGCTCCCGTGATCAAGACTTTGGAAATCAAAGAGGAAGAGGTAGAGGACATGGGCAAGGAAGAGGAGGCTTCTGTGGTACCTGTTTCGATTGCAATGAAGAAGGTCATCGTGCCTTTGAATGCCCTCAATGACAAGGAAGGACAGATAGGAGAGCTGAGGGCCAAGCTAGGGTTGCTCATGTGGATGAGGATGCACAATCATCACATTCAGAGGATGCAGAAAGAGAAGAGACTTTGGTAAATGAAAGAGTCCTACTAAGTGGTGAAAATGAACCAGGACAACGGAGGAGCTTGTTCCGTACCAGATGCAAGTGTGAGGATAAATGTTGTGATGTGATCATTGATGGTGGTAGCACTGATAACTTGGTATCCGAAGAGATGGTCTCTAAGCTGAAGCTCAAGAGGGAGAAACATCCCCAGCCCTATCGGATTTCTTGGGTAAAAGATGATCATAAGGTCTTGGTAAGTGAACAATGTTTGGTAAAATTCAAAATTGGGAGTTACCATGATGAAGTTCTTTGTGATGTTATTTCGATGGATGTTTGCCATCTATTGTTGGGTAGACCATGGCAGTTTGATAGACATGCAATACATGATGGACATGCAAACACATACTCTCTGACAAAGGATGGAGTTCGCCACAAATTGAAGCCCATGAAAAAGGAAGGTGAAAAGGTATGTAGCAGTGCTAGGATTTGTCTTGTTGATGGAAGGAAGTTTTTAGATGGCATGAAACATCAGCGTATGTGCTATGCTTTGATTCCTAGGAAAGATAAAGAAGGTAGTAGTGAAATACCATTTGAAGTTTCAGATTTACTAGGGGAATTTGGAGATATTATCTCTGATAATGTTCCAGATGGATTGCCACCAGTAAGGCAAATCAGTCATCAGATAGATCTGATTCCAGGAGCTAGTTTGCCTAACAAGGCTGCTCACAGGATGACTCCTACTGAAACAGAGGAGCTAAATAGACAGGTTCAGGAGCTGTTGAGGAAGGGCTTGATTCGAGAGAGCCTGAGTCCATGTGCAGTACCTGCAGTACTCGCACCAAAAAAGGATGGAGAGTGGAGGATGTGTACAGATTCCCGAGCTATAAATAGGATAACCATCAAGTACCGATTTCCTTTGCCAAGGATGGATGATCTTATGGACTGCTTGAGTGGAGCTGAGTACTTCACAAAGATAGATCTGAAGAGTGGCTATCATCAGATACGGATTCGAGAAGGAGATGAGTGGAAAACAGCCTTCAAGACCAAGGAGGGTCTTTATGAGTGGTTAGTCATGCCCTTTGGATTGACGAACGCCCCAAGCACCTTCATGCGGCTCATGAATGAGGTACTTAAGAAGTTCTTGGGAAAATTTGTTATTGTCTATTTGGATGATATTTTAATTTTCAGCAAGACTTTGGAAGAACATTTACTGCATATTCATAGTGTCCTTGAAAGGCTAAGGGAAGAGAAACTGTTAATTAATCTAAAGAAGTGTGTCTTTGCAAAAAGGGAGTTAGTCTATTTGGGATTTGTTATATCACCTGAAGGTCTCAAAATGGATCCAGAGAAGGTAAAAGCCATCTTGGAATGGCCTACTCCAAGGTTTGCTACTGAGGTAAGATCATTTCATGGTCTGGTTAGTTTTTACAGAAAGTTTATTAAGAATTTCAGTGGCATATGTGCACCTCTAACTGATACAATAAGAGGGGATAGAAAAGAGTTCAAATGGACTACAGCAGCTGTGAGAAGTTTTGAATTGCTGAAGAAGAAGGTGACTGAACAGCCTGTGTTGGCACTTCCAGATTTCAAAAAAGTATTCCAGGTGGATTGTGATGCTAGTGGTAGCACTATTGGGGCTGTATTAAGCCAAGAAGGTAAGCCTATTGCATATTTTAGTGAAAAATTGAATGATGCAAAGAAGAAGTATTCTGTTTATGATCAAGAGTTCTATGCAATAGTTCAAGCCTTAAAGAAATGGAGGCATTATTTATTGCCAAAGGAATTTGTTTTGTATACTGATCATCAGGCATTACAGTACCTAAATAGCCAAGGTAAATTGAATCAGAGGCATATGAAGTGGGTAGAATTCTTGCAAAGTTATACATTTGTGTTAAAGCATAGAAGTGGAAAATCTAACAGGGTTGCAGATGCATTAAGTAGGAGACAGTTGTTGCTTACAACAATGCAGGTTGAAGTAGTTGGGTTTGATGAACTCAAGAATTTGTACCTCGAGGATCCTGATTTTTCTGGAGCATGGAAAGCTTGTAAAGAACCTATGGCTGTAGATAGAACCAAGTGGTTAGACTATTTGATTCAGGATGGCATGTTGTTCAAAGGTAGTCAGTTGTGCATTCCAAGGAGTTCCATGAGGGAAAATCTGATTAAGGAGAAACACAGTGGAGGGATGGCAGGACATTTTGGTCGGGATAAGACCATTGCCATTCTTAGATAACATTATTTTTGGCCTCAAATTACACAGGATGTGAAGAAGTTTGTACAGAGTTGCCAGGTTTGTCAAGTGGCCAAGGGGTTTAGTCAAAATACTGGCCTATATCAGCCATTGCCTGTTCCATCAAGGCCATGGGAGGACATAAGTATGGATTTTGTTCTTGGATTGCCTAGGACACAAAGGGGTAATGACTCAGTATTCGTGGTGGTTGATAGGTTCTCCAAAATGGCACATTTCATTCCATGCCACAAAAATCATGATGCTGTCCATATTGCAGACTTGTTTTTCAAAGAGGTGGTAAGACTACATGGTCTTCCAAGGAGTATAGTTTTTGACCGAGATACTAAATTTGTGGGGTATTTCTGGAGGACATTGTGGAAGAAGTTGAGAATAGACTTGAAATTCAGTTCCACGCATCACCCACAGACTGATGGCCAAACAGAAGTGGTAAATAGAAGTCTGGGAAATTTGCTGAGATGTTTAGTTGGAGATAAGCCCAAGGGATGGGATTTGATTCTACCACAGGCAGAGTTTGCTTATAATAACTCTGTAAATAGGAGTACTGGGAAATCACCATTTCAAATTGTATATGGAAATAGCCCAAGGACTGCACCAGAATTGAGGAAGATAGAACAAGGGGAGAGAACAAGTGTTGAAGCTGAGGATTTTGCTGAACACATCAAGCGTCTACATGAGGAGGTCCAAGCACACATTATCAAGATGAATCAAGAGTATAAAGCTAGGGCTGATCAAAGGAGAAGACATAAGGAATTCCAAGTAGGGGATCTTGTCATGGTGCACTTACGAAAAGAAAGATTTCCAGTTGGTACTTACAAGCTGAAAATGAAGAAATTTGGCCCCTGCAAGGTTTTGAAGAAACATAACTCAGGAAATGCATATGAGGTGGAGCTGCCAGATGGTATTCACATTTCTCCCATTTTCAACATTGCAGATTTAATAGAGTATCATGATGATGGTGCAGATGAGGAGCTGGTTTTAGAGCCATGCCCAATTCCTGCTTCTAAGAAGGAGGAGATAGAAGACATTCTAGATCATCGTGTGGGTAGGAGTACCAGAAACAGGCAGTATGAAGAGTATTTGGTCAAATGGAAAGGATGACTGATCAAAGACTCAACTTGGATTTCAGTAGCTGAGGTTTCCCATTTGGGATTTCCTCTACCATCCATAAAGTGACAGGGTCACTTTTCAATCTACCCTGGGTGTCTGATGCAGGAGCATCCAGAGGTATAAGGGCAATCCTGTGTCACCCAAAAAAATGTACTTAGACTTAGTTTCTATTTTATGTCTTTACATTTTTGGATACCCATTTGGCTCAAATAAAGGTTCCAACTCTCATAGTTCAACTATCAGTGCATTTGAAAATCTTGAAAAAATAGGAGCATGCAATTTGACCATCATTTTGGTGACCTAGAAGGTGTGACTTGGCGAGATGAATGTAATCGAGATTTAGAGCATTCCAGAAAAAGAATCAGGTCAAAAGGCCCCACGGTTTGAAAGTTATTGCAGTTTTTCGGGTTTTGGAGACCCCCTAAGAATGCTTCAAAGTCAGGTTTGGGGCATTAAATGACCTCGAAAAGGGTCAAAAAATGGGGGACAAGTGAAGCTTGTCCATAGGGCTATAGAGCGCTTCGAGAGCTTTCCAAAAACGTAAACGGTTCGTCAATCGGAGTTATGGTTCAAAAGTTATGCCTCCCGGAAGTTCGGCTACCGTTTCTGGATTCTTCTAGAATTGCACCGACTTCTAACGCAGCTTCCGGAACCTTCTATTTTGTCGGTGGATGCCTACTAGAACTTTCTAGAATGTACTCCTAGTCCTTAACCCTCTAGGGTCTATTTAAGGAGATTTCTGGCATTGTAAAAGGCAGTTCGGATTGGAGCTTGAGAGGAGGTGCTAAAAGGAGAAATATTCTCCAGATTTATGCTATTGTAAGCCCGTAGGGCATGTTTTGAGTTTATTTTCTCTGCACTATTTGTACCAGCTTATTTTCTCAGTTAATATAATTTCCCCTTTCTATTGTGTCTATTCTGGTTGTTGGGTTGTGTCCCCATCATGACATCTGAATGACTTGACATGAATTGCATTCTTCACACTTGAATAACTTGGCACATACTATCTTATTGGCATCTAAGTGACTCAACACTTGAGTGGCTTGGCACTCACTATTTACTTGGCATGCTCTATCTTATATGTTATGCTTGGAATATGTTACTTGTTCGGCATGAACTAAGTAAATGACTTATAATGACTTGAGTGTATAGACACTCATTTGTCAAAACTAATCTCAATTCATAAATCCCCCCGCCCCCCTCCCCCGGTTTGACATGAGTTTCAAAAACACTTGGTCATGCATTAATGATCCTATCCTTATGAGCATAATTTAGATATTTAATATCTATTTGGATTCTATACAAAATTTCAAAATATTTAAATTTTGCAACACATGACTTGTCAATCATACCTCAAAATTTCATAACTCCCCCTGAGTTGATTTTCATCAGCTAAGTTGATACTCTATTTTTGTCTGTTTGTCTTTGTCTCTATCTCCCCTATACTCTTTCTCATTACTTGTTCTCTTACTCCCCCTTTTTGAGACTTATGTCAAAGGATTATACACTAATAGTGTGTTTGTTCAAAAATGGTTTATGGATCTCTAGTATAATCTTTAGAGCTGCATCCCAGTTTTCACAAGCTATCTCCAATGACTTGATTTGGATGGCTAGCTCAAAAGAAAAGTGTACTAAGCCATAAAGTGTAGAAAGATCAAGATATTTCTTCATGTGTTGTGATGTGGAGCCTAATCAGACTTAGAGGTTTATTCAGCATAGTTTCCCCCCTATATTATTTTGATGGGGGTTTTGGGGTGGTGCCCCTATGAGAATTGTTACCAGGTATATGATGCATCTAGGAATTGAGCATTGGAACATATTCAAATGGATTCTCATATATTTGAAGGAACATATGGTAATTGTTTACACTTTGGTAGCTCTACTATTGATTTACAAGGTTGTGCTGATTCAAATTTGGCAGGGGATATTGATACCAGGTGAAGTACTCCAAGTTATGTATTTACTATTGGTGGAGTAACCATGAGCTGGGTTTCTAGGTTTCAAAAGGTTAATGCTTTATCCACTATAGAGGTAGAGTGTGCTGCTGCTATAGAGGCATCCAAGGAGATGATATGGCTTCAATTCTTCATGGAAGAGTCGGGAAACCATAGAGGGATAATTGTTTATTCATTGATAGCTAGAGTCTCATTCATCTTGCAAATAATTTAGCTTTGCATTCAAAGACAAAAAATATATAGTTATAGTAACATTTCATTTAGTTAGTTTTGGATGATGGATAGTTAAAGCTAGAGAATATATATATAGATGATAATCCAATAGATATATCTACCAAAGTAGTAACAAGGGAGAAGCTGAACTACTCTTCAACTTCAGTTGGTCTTCTAGAATGAATAGACTAAACAAACAATAGAGTCTAGAGTGGTTTGATATTCCAATGGGAGCTATAGGTTTAATAGTGCTATGATAAGTCTCCAAGTAGAAAGTTATTGTTGTGGAGTTTGATCAATCTCCAAGTGGGAGATTTTTGTGATGTAGAGCATAATCAAACTCAAAGGTTTATTTGGTGCATTTTTGTCCCTATATTATCTTTATAGGGGTTTGGGGGCAACACCCCCAAGATAGGGTCAAGGGGCAGAACCCCTATGATGTCCTAGGGTAGTGTCCTAGGTGCACTTCCTATTGCAGTATAGGGTGGGCTCAAGGGGTAATGCCCCTATGGGGGTTTTGGGGGATAATGCCCCTAAAGCCAAAAATGCCCTTATATTGTAAACAATGTCAACTACTATTTTTCGTATTGGACGACTTATGCTAGCCCAAATTTTGTAAGTGGAAAAAGATTGTTTAAAAAGGCTTAGGGTTAGGGATTTCATAGTGTAATGGTGATATTGTAGCTTCTTGTGGTAGTATTGAGATATAAGGGATTGTAGATTGTAATCACTGGCTAACAATAATATTGGACTTGTTGTTTGTGGACGTAGCCCAGGGATTGGGTAAACCACGTTAAATCTTGGTGTCTTGTGTTCTCTTATGTGCGATCTATTTTTTTTGATATTGGTTATATTTGCATGTAACTGTTATTTTTGTCTAAGGTTAATCCTAACATCATGAGATTTTTAGTGTAGGATTGTTCCTTGTACAATATCTCCATGTGTGGAGTCAATGTAGATTGGATGCATATTAGTTTAGCTTTGATGTTGGCTTCATCTTCATGTAATGTTGCTAACTAACTTTGGGATTGTAGGAGGGTGCTAGAGTGTTTCTCACTTTAGGTTGGAGACATTGGTAGAGTTATGCCAGATGTTTGCATAATGCTCTCCAAGTTTAGTCCCTTGGAAAGAGTGTAGTATTAGTCAATTTGGTAAACAAAGAGAAAATGTTCTCTAGTATCTTCTTCACACTCTCTATTTTGGTTGCTAATTAAAGTTGCTTTAGTAAAATAGAACTTGATATCTTGTCATTACCTTTATTCTAAAACTTTCTCTTAGACCATTCAATTAATTTGACATTTGTATCTAGGTCTGTGTCATTAACTGTAGACTGAATGCATGGAGGAAAATATCTTCGATACTATTTCCCCACTTTTTCTTATCAAACCAATTGGAAAAAGTGAGTTCTTTTGTTTAAGTAAAAGGAGCATAGTCTTAGTTTCATTTTGAGTCTAGGTCTAAGTCCTTGTAGGTTAGGCGAATCTTTATTAGACATTCCCTTTTCTCCCTCTCCTCATTCCTAGTTGGGTGGGTTTTCATTTTTCCGAGTGATCCTATGGGTAGGTTAGTTTTCAGTTCGATAGTGATTCATTTTACTCATTCACAGATTAGCTATATTCTTTATCCATTTATGGCATTTCACTATTTGAAAAATTGATGGTAGTGGAAATTTGGAAAACATCTTCTCTTTAGTGAGTTTCCTACCTGTTGGCTCTTGATTTAACAGAATTTGAATAGCCAAGTATGCAAGGCAAGAATGCATCTATCAATAGCTATCTCCAATAAAGGACACAATTCACCAAGAACCTGGGCCAACTATAAGGCTACATTTCTTCTTCACTTCAGGCTCTATAAAATCTAGGTGGGTGAACCCCTTAAGATCTAATTATGTGAACAGTGCAATGAGCATAATTAGGATCTAGAATAATAGATGAAACCCACAAATCTACTATACTTAACCAAGAAATCACTAGCATGAAATAGCTAATGGCATGACTCATGAAATTGGTAAGCTAAGTGAGGGTTAGACTTTGAATAAATTTCAACATAAAAGGGAAAAGTGATTTAATATGTTGATATTGGCAAGACCTTGATATGAATAAAAAATTTGAATGATCCTGCAACTAATCAATCCCTTATCTATTGGGTAATAAAATGAATTACAACCATACATCTCCTAGAAATATTTGACATAACTCCTACATCAAGACCCCTTATCTATCTTTCACCTTGTTAATAGACATCTACTTCAAAAAAAATCTCATACTCAGACTATCCCATCATGAGATCTGCAAACCCTGTGATAAACATCAAGCAATTACATTCTTCTTTGTTCCATCAACAAGATACTTCAATCACATACATTCCTAAACAAAATCAACCTAATTGATTCTCTTGGTTCATAAATTAGAAGAAATTATAGATCCATGAATAGGAGAGAAGATTAAGAATGAATGTAAACCCCTTTACTATGCTTTATTCATTTTCCTTGAAAACAAATACATGAAAAATGTATTGAAATGACTCACAAATTACCTAACAAGTAAGAACTATCTACATAAAGCTTAAACTGTTGTTGATACAAGAAGAAATGCTAGGTGTGTGGATTTCACAGCTTGAGTAGAGCTCCTAGAACTATAAATTGAAAACCAACCAACAACCCTTTCAAAAGAGAAGACAAAAGAACATATAGCCCAAGAAGAAATTTATGGATTTGATAAAAAGATGACAAGTGTCCCCTCAAAATTCTTTCCCAAGAAGTTGAATAACCTCTCTCTACCTTCTCCCATCAACTGCTAATCATATCCTTTCTATTTTTGCCTTTCCAAATGAAAAGTATCTCAGTAAAAGAAAAAAATATGATAACTGAACTCAGATATGTACCAATTGATCAATTTTAAGCTAAAACACCACAAAGACTCAAAATAACTAGATGCAAGAGTCACTAAACATGTCTAAGGTGTTTCTCCATTGAATTCTGCAACTAACAACTCAAGACATTTGATAAAACATGCAAATCACTCTAAGACAAAAAACCTCATGTAGAATGTACCAATGACATTCTATGTAGAAACCAACTTCATAATCGAAAAGTTCATATTTTTTTGATTCCGACGGTATATTGGAGTCTATGTTTTGAGTAAAAATTGGGCCTCTGGTATGCTTTTGAAAATCAAGCTCTGTTCCAGTTTTCATATTTAAATGCACAAATTTGAAACTTTTTAAAAACTATATAGTATAAACTATGGAGTTTTCCATTTATAATTTTAATGTTTCAAATGAATGCCATTTGACTAATTTTAATAAAATATTAAAAAAAAAAATTTATTAATGTTTTGACTCTTTCCTTAGTCCACCTGACATGTGCCACATGGCACCATATTATTGGCCTAATTTTTTCCACATCACCTATAGATAGGGGTCACCACGTCACCATGTGTCATCACCAGCCTGTGCCCACTACCACATGGTGCCTAGGTGCATTCCCACTTTCTTTATTTATCAAGCATTTTCCTATTGTAGGGATGCACCAACCACATGATGTGCCATGTGGCGCAATCCTATGCCTCCACCACCACATCACCACATGAGCATATTTGTTCAAATTTTTGCATTTATTACCTCTAGCTAGCCATTGACAAGCCAGGCCCACCACACATGACTTGCCTTTTCAAAAGGTTGTTGGCTTTGAGACACTTAAAAGGTGAGTGTTTGAGTATTTACATAACATAAAACCAACATATCCGCTCAATGTGGGACTATGTTTTTTCACTGTTTTACCTCTTTCACTATAGCTAATGGTTCTCTTTGGAAATAAAAGGCCTTTTCAAATCTTCCCATGACCTCCTCTAGCTTAGAACGATGCATAAACCACACATCTTATATAAAAAAAAACTCAGGCTCCCAAATCAGCTTCCAGTTCTTCCTTCTGTACACACAGCTGAGATACTTCTACAAATTCTTGTGGTGCCAATTTTTCATTGGCATCAAATGTACATGAAATTTGGAAAGAAAGATACTCAATCTCTTTTTGAAGTTGTCCAACTATGTTAGCATTATGCAATTGAGTCTTTTTGAGTGCCATTGCTATTTTGTTGGCCCTTTACTCTAGTTTAGCTTTACACGACGCCATTTTGTCCCTGTCTTCTGATTAGCTTGCTGCTTGTTGATCAAGCTCTTCTCTTAACTTTTCCAGTTGACTTTCAAGGATGGAAATATTATATAAAGAAGCACTATGCTCATCTCTCAAATTTTCCAACTGTTCTTGCAACTGTTGCTCTGAGTTCCCTAAATATGATACACGTTCCTCAATTTTGCATACTAGAGCCTCATAGTTCTATTCTAATTGATCTATTGCTAGAGAATCATGTGCTTGTCTATAGTCTTATGCTTCAACTCATTTCTTTACTTGGGTCTATTATCTGATGACTTTTTAAACAGGCCACAATACTTTTCCAATACCCTTTGTTGCTCCTCTTTGAGAACTAATAGTTCGTATGCATCTGCAACCATTTGAATTATAGTTTTGTCTAGGGGTTTCCTATTGTACAGTTCAAGATCATTGAAAAGCTTTATTATCCTTTCAGGCATATTATTATGTTGGTACATTGATAACATGTAAGTACATAATTGCCAGGGGACCGACTGTAAATTATTTCCTATTCTTGCTTCTTAGAAAACATGTGCTTCCTTAGCTCTATGGTCTTTTTTTAATGCACGTATGAGCTTCTCATATGTATTCATTGTCATGCATTGTCCTTTACTCAACATCCATTTTATCAACTAGATGATTCTATGCCACTTCTATTTACTCTCCAACATATACAAAGCTCTTTTTAGAACATTGATAGGAAATGTATCTTCTCATACAACCCATGAGTCTAGAGTTCCATACACAACTTCCTTTGAATCATTAAGGTTTAATACTACATCAACCAGTATGTTTGTTTCCTCTTCAAACCCTAGTCTCTTTCTAGAATATTCCTTTTGTCCAAATCTTGAATTATTTCCTCTAGTTCTCCAATTTGATCGGGTAGAGCCTCAAGTTCTTCAACTGGTATAGTATATAGCCTCTTTATGTCAGTATGATTTTCATCTTGATTACTTTTAATCAAAGTTGCAAACTATGAATTTTTTTTTGGAGGCCCGTCAACTGGTTTTAAAAATTGATTCAATCAAATAACTAGGCCACAAAATCCAACATGAGTGTTCAATCCTACATGCTCTATCATATTGCAAATTAGCAGTCGATGAAAAATTCATAGTCAAAATATTTTAATCACCGAACATCCATACTTCAATTATCCTAGAGGCAAACAAGGTTAAAAAACATAAACTCGGCTTGGGTTTGGCATTATAAATTGGGTTATTGATCACTTGGGGTTCTAAAAACTAGGGTATAACTTCTTTTCCATTCAAAGGATAAGAATCCATAATTAGGGCTGATGAAAAATAACAAGATAAATTTGGCAAATTTTTGAAAACAGGCACTTGGAAATTTTAAATTGGGAAATGTGTCAAAAAGTATTTTTTGGTAAACAGACGGACATAAGAAAGTATGCAGATGGATTCATCATGACTTGAGAATTGGCATACTCCAAGGAATTCTAGGACACAACATGATGGTATAATCCATTTAGGCTTACCAATTATGAGATCAAAGTTATAACATGTCGAACAGGGGTACAAATCAATCTAGATACCTTAGTCATAACAAAACAATGTAAATTGGGTTTTTAATCATCTTAGCAAACTGATCAAATGGATTCATCATGATCTCAAAATTGGAACATATGAAACATATAACCCGTAGAACACAAAACAAAAGGAATTTTTTCATTTTGATCAACTGGGTCAAAGATATAATAAGTCAAAGAGGGCTTCCCAGAATTCTAAACATTTCATATTAGCATGACTTCAATAAATGTCCAACTTTGAGGGATTCAAAACCTAGTCAAATGGACTCAAAATGACTTGAAATCTAAAACATATTGTCTCTAGTATGGAAAATAGACAATCCCAAAGTGGTCAATCATGAAACATAACTAGGTGTGACATATTCATTTGCAAACAAGGCCTCCTGTTGTTGTTTGACACCTGAGCAAAAATGCATAATTGACAATTGCTCAAAATGAGACTTCACGACATGGCTCAGGATAACAATTTATCATCATGGGATGAGTGGACATACTGAATGGAAAGTTTTAGAGACATTTAACACCTCTTAGGCCTTAAATGGACAACTAGGTACACATGCATTTGAAAGCATTTATAGGAATTAACTTTCCAATGGTAATCAAAATCAAGGCTTCGATTTTGAGTCCCAACACTACCCATGGGGACAATTTCCAATGAAAGGCACTTAATGATGCACATGTATCAAAAAAATGGAAGTAAAAAGGCATCCTATAGACAATCAATGCTTTCATTTATGATTATGACTCCCAAATATGGTTGAGATTCATTGTGGTCCACATAATCATTATTGGCAAAAAACTCAAATCTAAATTCTCCTTGACAAGTTTTCAATCCATGAAGTTAATTTTTTGAAAAGGTAGTTTGAAATGAAAAGGGATGTTAGTTAGTCCTTGAAAAGGTCTTCACATTTCATTTAGAAATTTTGACTTCAAGAAGGAAGATTGTCCAAAATCTACTGGAAAAAGGAAACATTAGCAGAGAAACATAAACCATCTTCTGCTTGATAGGTTTTCAACCCATGAGGACAATTTCTTGAATTTCAAAGAAAAATAAAGTTAATGGTCAAGTTTGTTTTGCAAGTTGTATTTATAACATGTTAGAATGGTACTAAAAAAAATAGAACCATTATGGAAAGAAATGATAGTTAGGATCTCAATTGGTGGATGTTCCTCCACTAGGTACCCTAAAGGTAACTTTTTGAAACCTAAGAAAAAATGGAAAAGTAAGAAATGTGTTTATGAAAAGTTACCATTGAGTTCAAAAGAATAGTGAAAAGAGCCCTAAAAGGTTTTTTGAGCTTTTTCATTTAGTACTCAATACGTATTTCCTTAAATCCCATATGTGTGGCATGAATTTTGAAGAACAATAGATGAATCAAGGCTATCATATATAGAAACATAAACTATTGAAGGAGCTACCACTTTTTCTTTGAATTGTTATTCTATTAAACTCGCATACCTTTTTTTTTTAAATAGTGATTGTTACATTTTTTATTCCTTTCATTTCTTCTATTCACATCTTGTCCTCAAAATAATGGCAACTAGATTCATAGGTTTCGATGGATTGACTATAATCAAATCCCAATTGTAGAATTTCATAGACACTTCTCTTCAGTTCTATGACATGGAGGATTTTCAAAAGAGAGTAAAGTTAGAATGAATTCAACCCAACACCAAGAAGCTCTGAGGATGTGGGTTAGTTGAAGCCACTAGTTTTTTGGTTGCAGTTTAAGCCCTAGAGCTGATTTACAGGTGCACACATCATTATAACCAAGAGACAAGGTAGATTGTGCTACCTAACAACATAGTGTTAATTTTAATTAACATGCAAACTATGGTAAACTACCTTTGCATGCTTGAGCGAGAACAATTCTTAGACTTGACCCTTGGGGAGCCATTTTTGAGTTCTCTACAAAGAAGGTGATCTAGAGGAAAGAAATCATGCAGAAATGGTTCCATAAACCATGGTGTTCTAAGAGTAAAGTTCCTAAAACCTTGTTTGGGACCAACCTCAAACTAGAGATTATTGATATTTTGGTTCTCCATCATAGGTTGAAAGGTGAGGTAGAAGCCTTTAATTTTTTTGAGTAGTATTTCTTTTTAGTACAAGTCATTTTCTCTAACATTCAATACATTGATTGGGCTCAAGAGATAAGTGGAATTCTATACAATGCTCTCCAAGCGGCCAAATTTTATAACCCATTCTATATGTCTTCTTTCCTAATTTATATGTTGGCCTCATTGCAACTATGGCTAGGCCTCCCAAGACTAGAAAGTTTTCCTAATGATGTGAAATCTTATGAGTTTTACCCATGCTTAAACTTATAGAATAGTTATGTAGAGTATGTGAAAGTGAATGATGCATTTACTATGAGGATCTACAGGGAGCTACAAGGATGTCTAGAGAGGAAATTTAGTCATGAAGCCATGGTCAATATTATCTAGTTTGGGAGTTATTTCATTCAATTCTCATCTTTCTCTTATTTACATCTTACAACCTTCGATGCATTCCTCTTCAAACTACCAAGGTATCCTAGTGACATGCTCGTATTGATCAAGATTGTGCAACAAGCCCTTCAAGTGAACATTTTGAGTAGGAGCTTGAAGAAGAAAGGATACAAATTTCCCATGAAGGTGGCTACTTTCAACTATGACACCCACTTTGATGCCAAGAACATGTTGAAGACATTTGAAAAGAAGTATAATCTAGACATGTACGAAGTCTTGAGGCCCATGTTTGACCCAAATGGGTATGCTAGGGATGTTTTGCAAATAAGAAGTGTGATAAAACATATCACCGCCATTGAAGATTACTAGGTTGATTACAAGAATGAGTTCAAGAGTCATGTTTGAGCCTTTTCCAAATTAATAGTTGAACAAGAAAAGATATACAAGTTTAACATTGATGTAGAAGGGGTGGAAGATAATGACCAAAATATGTATAGCAACACTTACTTGACTAAGCTCAAAACCACTCCCATGAGCTTGGAGCCTTATGAAGACACTGAGGAGGAGCTAGATGTACTGATGGCTAAAATATACAAGATGAATGAGAAATGTATGAAATGGACCACAACTCAAAGAAGTCAGAGCAAAGACATAACTGCTCAGGCTTCCCCAAAAGTAGCAAACAACTTCCTCTTCTCAAAGTGGTGCATCAGGTGCAATCTTATCTATTACTCAAGGGCCCATACAACCATCACATGGAGGTGACCAACCTCCTAAGAAGAGCATTCCTCTTGCCAAATATTTCCAAGATCATTCTCTACCAGTAGTTGGAACAAATATATAATCAGAGAGGAAGAAAGCCAAGGAGATGAGGGATAGTTCAATCATAGTGGCTCTCTCCCCTAGTAGTATCCCTATACCACCTATAAATACTCCATTACTCCAACCAAGTAGCCCCCAAGTACAAGTGGTCAACCTTGGAGATGGTGGGAGTAGCAAGATTGAGTCCACAAAATCTAATGAAGCTGCAAAGCAACCAATAAAAAAAGATAAGGGTCCGAAAACTTTGAAGCTTGTTTCTCAGGCTCTAAAGAATCCTTTATCCTTAGCCATCAGGACATTGACTCTTGTAAATATGAAATTTTTTAGTGTAGATACACTTGGTATAGAATCTAAGGTAATCAATATAGAGTCATGGCTTTAAAACACCCTAGATAGAAAGAGGAATCAAATAGAGGATAGAGTCCCAAACAAAGAAACCTTGTCTCTAGCCATTTTCTCTATATTAGATTTGAGCAAGGTCAAGAAATAGAAGACTCTATCAATTCTTAGATGAGATCTTGATATAGGACACCTAACTATGGAGGTCATGAAAGCCACCAAGGAGGGAAGGATTAAATATTTGACTACTATTGATTTCACTTTGCAATCTCTGGACATTGGAGAAGTTAGGCATGATACTAAGGTGGGCCTATGGAAGTAAACAAATGAGGTGATTGAGGAAGAGGTAGAATGCCTCAAGCTTGCTAAATTCTAAATGAAGGATGAAATCCATGAACTTAATCATTTCATCAGGAAAGTAGTTGCCCCATTAGCAAGCATGTTTGGAGTGTCTCCCACTAGTGATTCTACAACCATGGATATCCAGGCTATCATTTCTCAGTTACAAGAAGAAAAACATTTTAGAGAAATTGGTAAAGAGAGGAGTGAGAAACTTAAGTCTGAAGGACTTGAAGTTATTGAGTAACTTGGAAATGTAGTATTAAGGATAGAGATAGAGAAATATAATATCTCTGCTAACAGATACACCTTATTAGTTGAGAGAGAAAAAAGTGACCATTGTATCTCTCTCATGAATATGATCATTTAGATGAAGATCAAGGAAGCAATAGATATTAGAAATTCTTTAGAATAACTTTTGGGGGGGTGAATTAGTTATTCAAGGTCCAAATGTTCTATTCAAACTTTTCACTAAGTGTAGTGAACCCATTCAACCATTTATTTATCCAAGCTTTAACTTATCTAATCAACAAGTTACTATAAATCAACATGCAAGTATAATAACATAAGAAATCAACACATGAGATAGTGATTTATGTGGAAACTCAATTTGGGAAAAACCACTAGTAATAGGCTACTCAATTCTCACTCTTCTAAAGTGATGCCCTGTGAAAGGCCTGCCCTATTAAAGGATTACAACACACTGTCAAATGTGACCTTGTTATAGGATTTAACCACCCTATTAGAAGTGGGCCTAGTTAAACGACTTTAGAAAATTCACTTGGAATGTCACCCTGTTAAAGGATTTACAAATGGTTGTTAGGCCAACCTAAGTCCATAGGATTTTTAGATCTAATACAATTGCTAGAGAGTATTACAAAATCTTGACCTGACTACAACATGCAACTTATCTTGTAGATCTTAGCTCACTTCTTAGCTCATACCCTTGCTTGGCCTTCAATCTCTGCAACTCTTGATAGCTTTCCCTTCTTTCAAGCTTTTTCTCCTTGAGTCTCCACACTTAATGTACCAGTGCAATCATCTCTTCATGACCACTCATAGAAGTAGATCCTCTGTGCTCTACCTTCTCCTAGATGTCTCCTCCTTGACACCCTTCTAACCACTTCATAGATTTAGCTCTAAGCTTCTTGGTCTATGACTCCTTAAATAGAAGTCTTGGAGTTCCTTTTTTCCACTTGATTCTTCAATAGTTTGATTTCAATTCGCATGGATTAGGTAGGATTCATTGAATCTAACCCATATTCTATTTCCTCTAGAAACTTCTTGAATAATCCTTTAGAATTCACCCAAAAATGGTTCACATAGGATTTTGTGCCACCAACTTGTCATCCTTATCTTCCAACTCATTCACAAAATTCAATGTAACCACTATGTCAGCTTAGATTTGGTGAATCTTTGTCATTTTTAATAATGCAGTAGCTTGACACTATTGAAATATTGGTGCTCAACATATACTATGTTACTTGGCATCAACTATGTTTTTCCTGATGCTCAACACCTAAAGATCACTTGGCACATGAAGATCACTCGACACACATTAGAATTGTCTGCTACTCAGCTTCTACTGAAAAATTTTTCTTGGCCTTAACTAACTTGCTCGACACTCACTTATGATCTTAGTTTAAGCTTTGCAGTCAACCTTGTTACAACTTCTTCCTCCAATGTTTCTAAGTGTGACCAACCTTTTTATCCTTCATTATGTCATCAATACATTACTTAACCATTGTCTTAACTAATTCTTACACTTCATTACAACATCATAACTCAACCTTTCCCTTAGGTGCTCTGTTACATCTTGTTGATCAAATCCTCTTCATCAATCAACTAAGTGATAGTACTTGGATCTTATAAGAAAATATCATCCCTACAAATATAAAGTTTGACATCAATGACAAAACAATGATTGAAAACATTCTTTTACAACAATCTTCCTTCTTTGCAAAAATCTCCCTCTTCGATCTTCAATAATGAGTTTTTTTCAATTAGATTTCCAACAATCTCCCTCTTTGACATTGATGGCAAACCAAACTAATCAACCATCAGACTAAACTATTCAACCACAAGCTTACTAGGTTAGAATAGTAAGTCAAATGCTAAAAAGTAAATTGTAACATCATGTCTCCTTCTACTATTCTGATTGCTTCATTTTAGCTTCCCCCTCTTTTCTGTTGTACCCTTGTTCTTTTTCTTTCTCCCTCAGTATTGCTAAACTTCTACTATTTTGATCAACATCTTACAACTTCTGTTTCTATCTTCTTTGATTAGTTTTAAACATCTTCTCCCTCTTTTCTGATTCTTTATCTTCCATAGCTGTTGATCAATTGTCTACTTCTCCCTCGTTGACAACAATTCCAAAGACATATTAGCATCTTTAATATATAAGTGTAGCTTTTATAGGTTTATTAAATGTCTCCCTCTATCACCTTGCTTGTGATGGTTTTGAAATTTCAGCACTTCTACTACTTTAGATATGGATCCCAAAGTAAAAAATCCTCTAGATTAATGTATAAAATCTTCAACATTTAGCTTATTTGATGTAGGGCATACTTGATTTTTCTTCATGTAGCTTTGGCTAGGGGTATCACCCCTAACTTACCTCTAAGATACTTAAAAGCATCTTTTGGTAGTGCTTTTGTGAAGATATCAGCAATTTGTTCCTTTGAGCTAACATATTCCATCTTCACTTATCTGTCTTCCACCAAATCTCTTACATAGTGATACTTGATTGCAATATGCTTAGTTTTAGCATGCATTACTAGATTCTTTGATATATTGATTGCACTTCTATTATCACAATAAAGTATCACAAGCTCAATTACCTCTTCCTTCATACATTGCAACAAATGTTTGATCCATACAATATTGGTGTAGTTTATAGTAGCTACCACATATCCAATTTCAACAGTAGACTATGAGGTGCAACTTTTCTTAATGCTGTTCCAAGTAATCAACCTTTTTCCTAAGAAAAGTGCTCCTCTACTAGTTCTTTTTCTATCATCAATGTTACCTCCCCAATCTACATTAGCGTAAGCTTTCAATTCAAACTTCTCATTTCTCTTGTAGTATAAACCAAAGTCATCAGTTCCTTTCAGGTATCTTTGTATTCTCTTCACTTCCATTAAGTGATTTTCTCTTGGATTTGTAGAAAATATTGCTACTATTCCAATAGCTAATGCAATGTCTGGTATACTATGTACAACATATTGTAGCTTTCCAATCATTGACCTATATAATGTCTGATTTACTTCAACAGACTCATCATTCCTAGATAGCTTATGACCTGTTGCCATTGGTGTGCTGACTGGTTTTGAGTCTTCTAACCCAAATTTTTTGAGTACTTCCTTGATGTATTTGGATTGGGTCACAAAAATGCCATACTTCAACTGATGTACTTGTAATCCAACAAAGAATTTGATTTCTCCAACATTGACATCTCAAATTCATGCTTCATTTGATTAGCAAAATCTTTGCATAAAAAATCTTTTCCTCGAAATATTATATCATTAACAAAGATTTCTGATACCAAAATGTCTTTACCTTCATCAGCTATGAAGTACAAGTAGCTATTGTCATCTTTTCTTTCAAATCCTATGTTCACAAGATATTTGTGAAACCTCTCATACCATGCTCTAGGTGCTTGCTTCAATCCATAAAGTGCTTTGTGTAGCTTGTAGACCATGTCATTGTTCTTCTCATCAACAAATCCCTTTGGTTGTTCTATGTAAACTTCCTCTTCTAGTATACCATTCTAAAAAGAAGACTTCACATCCATTTGGTAGACTTTGATACCTTTATATGTAGCATATGCAAGTAATGTTCTTACTCCTTTCATTCTTGCAATAGGGGCAAATGTCTCTCCATAATCCAATCCTTCTTCTTGTGCATATCCTTTGCAAACTAATCTGGTTTTTTTTCTTGTTATCTCACCATTCTCATCAAGTTTGTTTCTAAACACCCATTTGGTACCAATCACATTCTTGTCAGTTGGTCTAGGAACTAGAGACCATTTTTTGTTCTTCTCAATCTGATCTATTTCTTCTTCCATGGCTTTATACCAATCATCATCTTGTAGTGCATCTTTTACTATTTTAAGTTCAACCTTACTTAGCAATTGTTGTCACTTAGGTTTGCACCCTTGTCCAAAGCCTATGCATGAGGACAACCTAGTGAAACATGAAAAAAAACTCCAAGCTGTGGGACTTGAACTATGAGGTTGAGTCTCTGGAGAAGGCTAGCTTCCTCTTACTATCAGGATGCACCTAACTACTCTTGGAGAGGAAAAGGGAGGAGGAGAGCATGAAAGAAAATCTACCTAATCTAATCTAAAGAGGTGATGCACAAAAATAGAGTGTTCAGACCAATCTCTACCCATATATGCACCTTTGAACCAGAATGAAACTAAGGATATACACATTCAGACTTGCATTAATCTAATAATCACATGCAGATTAGAAGACCAAGATGAATGATGCAAGGAAAGAAAAATTCACTTATATTATCATTAATAGGCCAACGAGATACAGTCATGCAGATCATAGATCTCTACAAAACACCAGTAAGAGGCAAATAATTCTTGCACTTTTATACTAATGGCTAAAAGAGATAAGATAGAAAGTCATGTAGTTCAGAGGCACAGGGGAATTTACACTGAGAATCTGTAGAGTAGTAATAGAGAAAATAGAGAAAGGTCGACCCTACAAAATTCATAAAATTTTGCCTTTATAGCTTAGGCATAACTAGGATGTCCTCTAACTATAATTACTTCACAACAACCTGCCATTAAGTCCTGCAGAGAATAATCATGGAGAAAATTTGATCTGGATACAGATCTAGATGCAATGATATTTGATCTTTTGTGTCATATAATGCCTTGAAAGGATGAAAATGGTGCCATTGATTGCCCTGATTAGGTTGGTGGATCAACTGGGGGCAGTGGAGTACTTTTTTGCATTCAACATTCATTCTAGAGTGGGTGGCATTGACCATGGGTCGCATAAAAATTCTTGACTCTCTTCATTCTTGAACACCTGAATTAGTAGGGTTAGCAAGTCAACTAAACTCTACATCCAAAATGAGCTACATGGGCCAATAAACTCCCTTTATCTTTCCACCTCACAAGAGTCCTACGTGGTTGACTATCTCTTTTCATTACTAATTGCACCAACCCTCAAACTCCAACTGCGACAGTCATATTAATTGCCAGCGCATCTAACTATTACTACCTCCACCGGACCCACTGGAACATGTGTCATTGAGGTGCTATGTCGCTATGCATATCCTCTGAGAAATTTTCAATAGTGAGGTAGCACCCACCTTGGATCCAAACTAATCTGACGATTGTGAAGACTCACCGTATTACTGTGCTATCTCCTTAAAACTTTTGGGCCCACGAACCAACTCAACACACCTTACATCCAACTCGGCCCAAACTGGTACCATCCCTATAGTTTAACAACACTCGGCCCCACCTTGCTACATGTTGTCAAGGTTCTATGTCGCTATGGGTAATAACCTCACAACATTCCATTGCGAGATAGCACCCACTGTTGATTTTTTAAGATCTAGCAGCAAGCAAAATGGATCTAACCTATCAGTGTACCAACCAATAAGAAACTAGCCACATGCAAACCTGTCTGACAAGTCTTGATAGTTTCATCTTATAGGAAGGCACCAATCGTTGATCTCCATGAGATCAATGATCATGGAAGATCCTCATAATACTATGCTTGTCTCCTCAAAATTTTGGGCCCATGAAACACTTGGCAACCTCTTGGCACAATCTGGCATCTCCATCTTGGCATGATCTGGCCCCACTGATCAACGTGGTACAATGGTGCTATGTCACTATGGGTAATATCCTCATAGCTTTCTATAGCAAGATAATGCCTACCATCAATCCAGACTGATCTGAGGGTGAGGCAATCTTCATGCATTCGAAAGGGTGTGGGTCCAGGTAATTGCTGACATCAACAGATCTGCATAGCTGGCGATGAATCAAAATCCTCCTTACAAGCACAGTCATCCTTCCATGTTGCTTGAGGTCCCACCATGTGTGACAAATTTCATCACTAATATCCAACGAGGCATGCTTGGGACCCACCTTCCCTCTGATGTCGCTGTAGTATCATTTTCCTTCTGGGTGCTATGTCACTAACAACGAGAAACATAGATTCTTTGATAGTGCCATAGCACCCATTGTTGATTTATCAAAACCCAACATTGGAGAAATAATAAGGAAAAGGAGGACCCACTTGACATGCAATGAAAAGGCACTATGTCGCTATGGAAAAACAATGTGCAACTTCCCATAGCAAGATAGCGCCAACCGTTGATCTATCTCGATCCAACGATGGAGACTTTCAACCCTGCAAAAACATTAAAATACACAGGGAAAGAAATATTATCAGGTTAGCATAAAGTATTTTGTGCCCCCTTTGAATATTTGAATATTTAAAATTTGTGAATGTTACTACGTTGAATTCAAATGTGGTGATTCTGGCAGGAAGGCAAAAATGACCAACAGTAGTCATGATTCATTCTTGAGCCTATTCCTTTTCATTGGTCTAGCATCCTTGTAACCAATGATTTGATCTCTAGGGTGATGTCTTCTTACATACTTGGCTAATCTAGGTTGAGTCCTTCTTTCCATGTTTGATCCTTCAGGTTCAGAGTCATTTTGTTCTTCTTCATCTAGCATTTCATCATTCCTTTTTTGCATACTATTTTCAGAATCAGAATGTGCATTTTCTACATTTTGTAGCTTGGCTTCTGAATGTAGCTTGGAATTCACTACTTGTGACTTGGTAGAAACTAAAGTTCATTGTTGATTCCCAACTTGATTCGCAACATTGTCTTCAACTGTCATTCCTTCATAGAAGTATACAAAGGATCTATAATCCTCTATTTTCTTTGACTCATCAACCTAAACTTCTGCATGCTCATCAAAATTTACATTTGCACTCTCCACAACTTTTTTAGCATTAATATTAAAACACTTATACACCTTACTTCTAGTGGAGTATCTAGGAAATATGCCTTCATCACTTTTTACATCAAACTTTCCATTTCTAGTATCTTTTAGAGTATAGAATTTACAACCAAATACTTTGAAATGTTTAATATTAGGTGAATGACCATACTATAATTCAAAAGGTGTTGCATTTGTACCTTTCTTAACTTGAACTCTATTCAGTGTGTATACCGTAGTACTTACAGCTTCTCTCCAGTACTTTAGTGCAACAATTTTTTCCATCATCAAGGTTCTAGTGTAGTCAATCACTAACCTATTCCTCCTTTCAACAAAACCATTCTGTGGTGGAGTTCTTGTTGCTGATGTTTTTCTTTTGATATGTTTTTCATTACAAAATATTTCAAACTCTCTTGATATGAACTCACCTCCTCTGTCTAACCTTAGGCATCTCAGGTTCTTTCCCGTTTCCTTCTCAACTCTAGCTAAATACCACTTGAACATTTGGAATGCATCAGATTTTTGCTTTAAAAACATAGCAGTCATCATCCTAGAGAATAATCATCTACAAATAGCATTATCTATCTATCTCCTAGGTAGCTTTGCACTTCTATTGGGCCACATAAGTCTGCATGAACAAGATCTAGTACTTCTTTGGAATTGTATGTTTTTCTTTTGAAACTAGATTTAGTCATCTTCCCTAGTTGACCTTGTATTTTTAGGTTTCTTCAACTTAGGAAATCCTCTAACCTTCTTTTTCTTGCTAATACTAATCAGATTATCAAAGTTAACATGACATAACCTTTTATGCCATAACCACACATCAAGTCTAACAACAAGACATGTTGCATCTTCCATATCTAGGTAAAATAGATTACTCCTAGTTTTTTCACCCTTTCCTATTAGATTTCCATCAGTGTCATAGATCTTGGCAGTTTTGTTTCCAAATTCAACTTTGCAACCTACATTGCCTAACTCTGATCCACTCAACAAGTTGTAGTTCAATCCTTCAACATAGTATGCATTATCACATGAAATTTTCTCTATAAGTTTTCTAGAGCCTTTTCTTTTGATTTGACATGGGGCATCATTACTAAATCTAACACTATTTCCACCATATTGAGTAAAGGTAATGAACTTACTTTTATCTCCTATCATGTGATGTGAGCATCCATTGTCTATGATCCACTTGTCATTCTTGTTCAGACAGGTAACCAATGTTGTTTTTTCATCTTCATCTTTGCTTGATTCATCCTTCATGGCTACATAAACTACTTCATCATCATTCTCATTAGAATCTTCTTCAACAATGTAGCATCTTTTTCCTTTCTCTTTGTTGTCATCTTCTCTTTTGTTCTTGTACTTGTTTCCTTCTTTGTGGTTCTTCTTCTATGGACATCTTGCAGCTATATGAACTACTTCATTGCAATTGATACATATGATAGGGAGCTTACCTTTGAATTTTGCTTTACCTCTATTGAATCTCCTAGCCAGTAGTGCTTCTAACTGTTCCACATCTTCCTCATCTATGTTGCTATCATTGGATGCATGTTTTCCTTTTCTTCTTTTCTGGCTTGATGTATCCTCCTTATTATCTTTTATTGTCATCTTGGCCTTGAAAGTAGATTCAAGGTTCTCAGGTCTATAGTTCTCAAAATTTGATAGCTCAAATGTAGTAAGTCTTCCAACTATTCATTCAAATATTAGTGTGTTCCCTTGTACACACCTTAGCTCTTTGATGGCTGAAACTCTGATAGCATAGATAGGGAGCAAAGTTCTTAAGTATTTTCTAATAGCTGTTTCTTCTTCCAATTGTCCACCTAGATTTCTTATTGCACTCACCATACTAAGCAACATTTTCACCTTCATCCATCTTACTATCATCAAACTTTCCTCTTAGACTTTCTCTCTTTGTTCTCTGGACATTATGATCTCCTCCATAGATTTTTTACAAGGTTTTCCACATTTGAATGTAGTGTCATAGTCTTTAATGTTATCATATTCTACATAGCTGAGTGCAGATGCAATCTCCAACATTGCTTGGTTATGCTCCTTTTTATTCACATCATCTGTAGTAAGAGGTCCTGCTAGAGTTACATGTTCTATTCCAATTGAGGTTTGTGCATAGTCATCTATTGATCCAAGGTGCAATTTCATCAAACTTTTCCATGTAGAAAAGTTGTCTTTATTGAGCTTGGGAACTTCTCTCTTGGACATCTTGATCTTCCCACTTCTAATACCTTGGAACTAAATCAGCAGATGGCTTTGATACCAATTGTTAGAAAAGCTTTAGAACAACTGAGAGTGGGGGGGTGAATCAGTTATTCAAGATCCAAATGTCCTATTCAAACTTTTCACTAAGTGTAGTGAACCCATTTAACCATTCATTCATCCAAGCTTTAACTTATCTAATCAGCAAGTTAGTGTAAATCAACATGCAAGTATAACACATAAGAAATCAACACATGACATAGTGATTTACATGGAAACCCAATTTGAGAAAAACCACCAATAACATGCTACTCAATTCTCACTCTTGTGAAGTGATGCCTTGTGAAAGGCCTGCACTGTTAAAGGCTTACAACATATTGTCAAATGTGACCTTGTTAGAGGATTTAACAACTCTATTAGAAGTGGGCTTGTTTAAAGGACTTTAGAACATTCACTTGGAATATCACCCTGTTAAAGGATTTACAAATGGCTGTTAGGACAACCTAAGCCCATAGGATTTTCAAATCTAATATAATTGCTAGAGAGTATTAGAAAATCTTGACCTAACTACAACATGCAACTTATCTTGCAGATCTCAGATCACTTCTTAGCTCATACCCTTGCCTGGCCTTCAATCTCTGCAACTCTTGACAGCTTTCCATTCTTTCAATCTTTGTCTCATTGAGTCTCCACACTTGATGTACCAGTGCAATCATCTCTTCATGACCACTCGTAGAAGCAGAGCCTTTGTGCTCTACCTTCTCCTAGATGTCTCCTCCTTGACACTCTTTTAACCACTTCATAGATTTGGCTCTTAACAACAATAGTATCAGTAGCGCTAAGCTTCTTGGTCTATGAATCCTTACATAGAAGTCTTGGAGTTCCTTTTTCCCACTCAATTCTTCCATTGTTTAATTTCAATTCGCATGGATTAGTTAGGATTCATTACATCTAACCTTTGATCTTCAACAATGAGCCTTTTTCAATCAGATTTGCAATAGTAGAAGCTAAAATCCTATAAAAGGGAGATGAGCCTTTGTTTGAATGGTTGTAGAGTCCACAATTTAAGGCTGAGATGCTTATGGTAGCATAGGATGGGCTAAAGGAAATAGACATCAAATTAATAAAGGAGAAAGAGAAGGATTATGTGTTGCTGAAGGGCCTACATACCAACTCTCAAAACAATGGACAAGGAAAAGTGTTGGTGGGAGTTTCTCTGATGAAGAAGAACTTCTCGATTATCTTGACACTTTAGTTGATAAATCTATCACTCCTCATAATAAAATTTCAGATCTCCAAAATCTTAGTGGATGTATACCCATGGCTATGGGAGAGATGTAGGAGCTATTGAGTGTCATTAAAGATCTAGGAGGGAGCATTCCATGTTCACATAAATGAGGAATTAATCACAATCATTATTACTGCTAAAGCCTAAAAAGAAAAGTTAGAAAAAGGAAAGAAGGATAAGTGACTTATCACACCCTTTCACATTTTTGATGTAAGAATTGTATCTAACAATCGGCTCCTTGCCACTTGTTGATTTTGAAGAGATGAATCAATATATCCCATTTTTTAATGGTCATCTCAGAATCCTATATCTACTAAAATGCAATATTAGTAAAAGGGTCAGCTAATTTTTGGTGTGAAATACTTGATTTTGTAGAGACAAATTGAGGGTATTTTGTATCAATCATTTTCTATTCCATTCATTTCCATATTAGTTCTTGTGTTTCTCTTTTGGTCTGAATTGAATCAAGGGATGAACAAAGTTTTATTATCCTATTTTGGAATAGTGAGCCAAAAATAATAGTATATTATTGGAAGTTCAAGAGAGATTATTTTCCATGTTTTTCTTTCAAATTAGTGTTTTCCATTCCTAGAACTAGAATATTGCTAATATTAGTTTAGTTGTAGATAATATTAATTGCTAATTTGTTAAACTTTGTGGGTTTATAAGATGTGTGAACCAACAAATTTGACTAATCATAAGACAAAAATTGTTGCCTAAGTTAGTTCCAATTTAGGCCTAACTTGATTCACCTTTCTTATTTTGAGTTAAGAACATACACCACTTATAGTTAGGAACAAACATGATTCATTGTAAATTACAAATACAATAGGGACCTATACCTAAGAATTCAGATGGAAGTTAGCAACTTAGTAACAAATTCCCAATTGTTATAATTAGTTGCTTTTCAAAAATATTAGGCATCCAAAGAGTAAAAGAAAAGAATAATCTATTTACCAACGAATATCAATCAAGGCCTATCTTTGCTTATGCTCCCTTCTAAGCAATTCTTGAATTTTCTTCTTTGCTAGAGTCTCTTGGAGAATTCCCATCTTCTTGATTGTGAAGGTTGCAAGATGAAATTTAGGTGACATAATCTCATGTGTCTACTCACTAGATGTTTCAACTTTTTCATTTGTCTTTGTAGGTTCTTCTCTAATGACTAGAGCACTTTGTACTATTATACTATCAGTAGAAATTTCTTGCTCATTTTTTTGATACACCAAAATAGGTGATGGTGTTTGTACTATGGTAGATTTAGAAAGGGGTGTAGACATTTCTAGTGTTCTTGTTTCCTCCCCTACAGATGCCTTATCTTCCCTCTCAATTTCATCAACACTTACTTGGATAGGATTCTCACAAAGTTTGGCCTAGGTGGTGGATTCCACTAGTATCTTCTTCAAGTCATCCTCCTAAAGGGGATTGATGTTCTAAGTAATAGTCTCAAAAACAACCTTAATCCTAATAGTGTAAATAAATACACTTCTCTCTTATTGAGGACTGGCACTTGTCACTTGTGTATCTAGTACACTTTGTTATGTTTGCTTCTCATCTATAGTTGGTGCTTGGGTATCTATGTTCATTTTTGTGCCTCCCTCAACTATATCTTGTTTAATGTCTTCTTCTTTGTCTTCTTCTTTTTCCTCACCTACCTCAATATGTGCCTACAATATTGCTTTGGGTTTTGCCAAACCATGTAGTGATTCCCAAATCAAAGGAGTCTTTTGTGCAACATCCTCAATGTCATTCTATAATTAACTAAATTCCCTATACTTTGGAACAAATTTTCCAATATGCTTCTTAATGGCTTTTTCCATTGTGATCTTATTCAATTCTTGCATTACCTGTGCAAGTGTTGTTTCTCTTATTTGTCTTTTAGTATCCAGACAATAGTACCACTTTTGTTCAACTCTCTCATACAAAATTTTAGGTATGGATTTGGAAAGTTCAAGAGGATCCTTTTTAAATATTTCCATCATGACATATACTACCTCTTCAACTTGATTCTTTTTAGTCTTCTCAAGATTGTCAAACTCAATGTGAGAGAATATAGATAAATCAACATTAATTCTAATATTCTGACATAGATTATCTAAATCTGAAGAATAATTTGACTTACCACTTGAAACTAGCTATTTTCATTATATTTAGTCTTTTCTTCATAATATTTAGATGGGGCAACATATTTTCTCCTTGTTCTCTTCTGAGACTCATCACCCTTGCTACCTTGACTAGTTCTCTTTTCATTTGGCTTGGCTTCTTCCTTAGCCTTTTGTGTAGTGACTCTTGTGCTATCCCTTGTTGTAGGTACTTAGGCTAAGTAGGTTTTTCAAGCTTCTTTCATTTTTTGATGCTAATGCTTTAGCTTCTCCTTTTTTCTTTTTAGTAGTTGTTGGTGTTTCACTAGCTTTTTCTCCCTCAACGCCTTCTATAATTTCTACTTCCTCTTCTTTTTGGTATTCTCTTTGACCTTGGGTGATGGCAAGTGGTGCTTGGAGAGGTGAATTCTCTTCTTCTTTATCATCATCATCATCATCTTCTTCTTCTATGCCTTCACCAAATTTCTTTGTTAGTTTCTTCACCATCTTATTCTTCTTCCTAATGACTAAAGTTGTCTTCATCAAGTCCCTGGTTTTTTTGAATTAGCCACATCATAGTTCCCAAAAGTTATAGCCTTCTCATCCAATTCTTCTACAAGTAATGTAGTGCTTTTTCCAAAGGTTTCATCACCATTGATTTCATATCCAAATGGTCTTAACCATCTAATTCTAGGAATTTTTTCCTTTACATACGTAAAGTTAGTGTCAACTAGGAAGGAAACATCATCAAAATGCTTCTCCACTAGTGAAACTAGTATCCTTAGTCTTTCATTCATTATATGCTTGAAATCTTCAAAGTATCTTGTCATAATTGACTCAAAATTTTTACCTAGTCACTCAATGAATACATCTATTTGCACTACAATAGGTCTATTTACCTTCCATGCAACTTTACCAAAAGTCAGAAATGTATTATGTACATAAAAGAATATACATACAAGAATAGATCCAAATTTGCATTTTGCACTTTTGGTTTTCCTTATGGCTCCCAAATTCTTAGTCAATTGTTGCAACTACAACTTAGGAAGATCATAAGTATGATCTTTGTTCACTATCTTGTATCCCACATCAACTGTAATACATGGTACATTGTTGAGTCTGTTTGATTGATAGAAATTGTGTGCTATAATCCTAACTGCAAAAGCAATTAAGGGATATATGATTGTATCTTCTGTCATCACTTGTTTATTCCATATAGCCCCTGTGTTCCTTTCAACTAAATATTTTGCTCCACTTCTCATTGACTTGGGCTAACCTAGGTTTGGATACCTTGTAACTCTATACACAATCTTCTTGGTTATCTTCACTAGTCCATTCTATAACCATATAGAATCATCATGTATTATGCTCAAATCTATCTTGAAGATGTTGGGAAAATCTAGGGCACAGGTTAGCCCTTTCTTCTCAACAATTTTGTATTCCTCCTTCAATCCTTCATTTTCACACAATTACCAATATGTCTCCCTAATTGTTGGAATTACAGATAAGAAAGGGAAACTTCTGCCAGGGCATGGTGGTGGTGAATTAGTAGTTTAAGCTTGGACCCATAAAACTTCCACCTCACATCTATTTCATGCATTCAATGAATCAACTGAAATAACATGTAGATATATAAGCAATCAAACATATATGATACTAGATATGATTACCCATAAACCCTCCAGGTGAGAAGGTAAAACTAGGGTGGGGTTGACACCCAAAAATATTTACTACTACAGTAATAAAGTGTATCCAATGAAGGTTACAATTTTTTGACCATAAAACATTATCTACCTTATGAAACATTTTCCCTATTAAAGGCTTACAAATACTATTAGGTCTCACCTTGTTAGAGAATTTCAAAACCTTATTAGAAGTGTGCTTGGTTAAAGGAATTTAACTCACAACTAAGTATGTACCCTGTTAAAGGATTTCATACAGCCTATTAGGACTACTCTGTTAAGAGATTTTGACTAAAATCAACTATTAGAATGTCTCAACATAGATTGTATGATTAGCACTTGACTTCTTGATAACAAATCACCTCTAAATAATGTCTTCTTGATTAGGAATCCCTTTGGTATATCCTCTTCTTTACTCTGTTCTACTCTCACTAATTCTCTAATGTAATCTCACTTCTAAATCACCATGAATACTCTATTTATGCATGCAAACTATCCTTTTTTCTCCTTCAACAGTCTTAAAAAGTTTAGGGTTTTTCTTCCTTAAGAAGACTATGGTGACTTAGGGTTAGGTATAAATCTACAACTGAGATTCATCCATTTTGCTCCTTAATCCTTCCTATTTTCTGATTGGTTGCATGTAATTGCATAGGGAATCCAAATACAGATTCATCGTTATCTCAAAAATATTGTAATTCAATCTTAATTTGGCTCAAAAATGGTTTACATAGTTGTTTGTGCCTTTACAAAAAAATGTCAAAATTTTCTTACTCAACATCTAAAGTCTCTGATGCTCGATATACATTAATCTAGTTGTTGTGAGTTAGCACTTGTATTGCTTGGCATCCATTGTTTACTTGGCTCCTATGTCACTCCACATGTACTATCTGCTTGACACTTGAGTGATTCAGCACATGAGTGACTCAACACTCACTATGACTCGGCATGATCTATTATTTACATGTTGTGCTCAGCATGTGTTGCTAGTTTGGCATGAACTAACTAAATAACTTAAGTGTGTTGAAACTCACTTGTCAAAACCAATCTAAAATCAATAATCTCCTTCTTTGACATGAGTGTCAAAAACACTTAAGTATACATTATCATCCTTAATCTTATGAGCATAACATATCTCAACTTGGCTTATATACAAAACTTCAAAACATCAAAATTTTGTAATAACTTGTATACCTCAAAATTTGATAACTCCCCCTGAGGTTATAGGTCTATTCTATAACCAAAATTTTGCACTCCTTTTGAGTAAATGTGTCTTTTTTTATACACTTTGACTTCATGCTCTATTTTTTTGATATTATTTCATCTTATACTTCTTGCATTTGGATGCTCCCTCTTTGGTTGTTCTCCCTTATGTCTCTTATTTCATTCTCCCGACCAAAAATATGTCTCCCCCTTTTTGAAACTTATTTCAATGGGCTATACACTTATTTTTTGTTTTTCTAGAAAAGATTTATGGACATCTAATATCATCTTAAGGGCTGTAACCTAGTTATCACATGCTACATCCAATGACTTGATTTGGATTGTAAGCTCAATAGCAAGGTGGACTAGACAATCTAAGGTAGAAAGATTGGGGTCTTTCTTCATTAGGGTTTTAGCATAGCCTAGTTCCTTGTGAAAAATTTCCATATGAGGGGTGAGAGTTGCCTAGATGCTAGTCAGTTTGGCCCTTATGTTGGCCTCATCTTCTCTTAATATAGCTAACTAACTCTCAATTTGAAGCAATGTCCTGAAATGCTTTTCACTCTTAGCTGGATTCATTGATACTTTTGCACTTGATGTAGTAATTTGGCTCTTTAGACTCAAAATGTGACTTCTGGTCTCTTTGGTGAAGAGTGAGGGATTGTAAAATTTAGTGTACATTGAGAATATTTTCTCAAGTACCTTCTTCACATCTTCAACCTTAGTTGCCAATGCAACTTGTGTTAGTGCTATATCAACAGATATTTTCTCATTCACTTTGTTTTGGAACTTCTTTTCTAACCATTTTAATAACTTAGCATTTGTATCTTGGTCTTAATTACTGGCCTTCTCCACTATGTCTGTTAGCTATTCCATTAGTGGCTTGGTCTCATTAGGAGTTGGCAGACTAAATGCATCTAAAAACATGTCATTGATATCCTGTAGTGCATGCTTCTTCCTGTGCTCTCTTCCAAGCATTTCCTAATGTTTTTTCCTTTTTATGGCTTGCTATAGTATGCCCATCTATTCTATGGTTATGGTATCATAATCATACTTGCATAGAAAAATTTCTTCATCATGGCTCACATCTCCATATTGAATTGCTTTTTTAGCCTTTGATGAACTTGGGCTCAACATTGATATCTACAATGGAGTAGCATATGTGCTTGACTTCTAAAGAGTATGACTTGATGGAGTACTAGATACTGGTAAGGTTACCAGCACTTGGATGGAAATTTTCTCCTTTAGTTGTGGTATCATCTCACTCTTTTTAGGCTTGCCCTATTATGCCATAATGACTTGACTTGCACCTTGTCCTTGTGTTGTAGGTGTAGACAGGTCTATCTAACTTGTTTCTTGTTGTTCTGTAGTAGCAACATGTTTTTCCACTATGCTCTTCTCTACAGTATCAACCTTGGCAATTGTATCAACCTTGGTAGATGTATCTTCTAGCATTTGGAGAAAAGGTTGTACATTAATGACTAGAGGGATAATAGAAGGTGGTCCTTGTTGATTCATATTTTCCCTTGCTCATCAGTCACTGAATTTTGTAGCTCACCCACATTGACCAAAATAGGATTATCACAAAGTTTGGCCTGCAATGTAGACTAATCTAATATCTTCTTCAAATCATCTTCAGTAAGGGGGTTGATGTTCTAAGCTAAGAGATCAGAAACATCCTTGACATTTAGTATTGTGTTAAAATATTTTAGAATAATTGAGAGGGGGGGTGAATCAGTTATTCAAGGTCCCAAATGCCCTAATAAAACTTTTTTTTTCCACCAAATGTAGTAAACTCATAAACATTTTAACCATCCAAGCTTAAATCAATCATATTAGCAAGTTACAGTAAATCAACATGCAAAGATAAAACATGCAAGATCAAAACATGACACAATGATTTATGTGGAAACCCAATTTGGGAAAAACCACCAGTAACATGCTACTTAATTCTCACTCTTCTGAAGTGATGCCCTGTTAAAGGCCTGCCCTATTAAAGGCTTACAACATACTGTTAAATGTGACCTTGTTAGAGGATTTCACCAAACTATTAGGAATGGGCCTGGTTAAAGGACTTTAGAACATTCATTGGGAATGTCACCCTGTTAAAGGATTTATCTCATGGCTATCAAACCAACCTAAGTCCATAGGATTTAAACTAATTGTTACAATTGCTAGAAAGTAACAAAAATGAACTTTTGATCTGATATAACTTACAACATACTTTGCAGATTTCAGATCACACTTTCAGTTTAGTCCTTATGCTTGGCTTTTATCTCTTCAGCTCTGACTGCTTGTCATCTATTTAAGCTTCATCTCCTTGAGTCTTCTAACTCACTGTACTAATGCATCCATATCAGGGGTCTTCTTACTAAAACAAAGTAACTATGCTCTCTTTCCTCTTTTCCACCTTCTTCAGCACTTTACACTTTCATGCTTGACCACCCCTCTCTCATTTTTTTTCATTAACTAATGACTCCTTATATAGAGATCTGATATGCCTTTGCCACTCAATTCTCCCTCTTCACTTTTAGGGTTTCAATATGGATTAGGTAAAATACAATGTATCTACCCCATATCTTGTTCTCTTCTAGAAACTTCGCCAGCTGTATCCTCAAAAATGTTTTACATGGTGTTTTGTGCCACCAACTCATCATTCTTATCTTCTATTTAATTTACAAACTTCTAAGTAATAACCTTGTCAGCTTAGTTCTTGCGAATCTTCGATCTTTGAAATAATGCAGCAACTCGGCATTATTTGTTTTACTGATGCTCGGAATCTCAGTGTTACTCGGCATCTACACAAAACTGTGTTACTCGGCACTTACAGAAAACTGTGTTACTCGGCACTTACAGAAAACTGTGTTACTCAGCACCTATAGAAACTTGTGTTACTCGGCACCTACTCTTTACTCGGCACCTACTCTTTACTCGGTACCTGAAGATCACTCGGCTTATATGATATACTCGACACCTTCTCTTAGTTGAGCTTTGTAAAAGACTTAGCTAACACCTAACCTCTTTAATATGTTTCAGTGTGCCCTTTTTTCTGTATCTTATAGTATGTTATCAAATACGCTTTTTCATCAATGGCTTAGCTGATCCTAGTACTTCATTAAAACATCATAACTTCAACCTTTCTCTAGGTGTTCTAGTTACATCTTATTGATTGCCACCACCTTGTCAACCAACTAATTGATAGTATTTGGATCACTAAAGCAATTGTCATTCCTGCAAGTAGCAAGTTTGACATCAATGACAAAACAATGATTGAGAACATTCTTTATCATTCCAATAACTCTTATTATCAATTCAATCATTTCTAACAATCTCCCTCTTTGGCATTGATGGCAAACCAAAATGATCAATGGATCAACTTAGTTACCACCAAAACGGATTGTATATATTATCTGCTTCTTTTTTGTGCTGCTGCATCTTTACTACTGATCGCATATATCTCCCTCTTTCATATATATCTCCCTCTTTCTTTGCATAGATTAGTTTCATCATATTTCTCCCTCTTTGACATAAATGCCAAAGATGAAGCATCTTTATCATGCAAAATGTAAGCTTTTGCTTTTTCTTTGTCTTTCTCCCTCTGTCACCATGCTTGTGACTGATTTGAAGTTTCTGTTCCTGCTGTCATCCTTTGCATCAACCTATTACTATTCCAATGTTTGATTTCTGTTGATGCAAGGCAGCTTCCTTGTTGCCTTAAACTACTTGAGTTAGGGGTATTGCCCCCAACTTGCCTCTAAGATATTCATAAGCATCCTTGGGCAATGGTTTGGTGAAAATATCTGCAATTTGTTCCTTTGTGTGAATGTACTCCAACTTCACTTGTTTGTCTTCTACCAATTCTCTGACATAATGATACTTGATTGCAATGTGCTTGGTTTTTGCATGCATTACTGGATTTTTGGATATGTTTATAGCACTTGCATTATCACAATACAATATCACAGGTTTGGTTACCTCTTCTTTCATTCCATTCAATAGATGTGTGAGCCATACAATGTTTGTGCAATTGACTGCAGCTGCCACATATTCTGACTCTACAGTGGACTGGGATGTGCATGTTTGTTTCTTACTAATCCAGGTAACTAGCCTTTTGCCTAAAAATAATGCACCTCCACTTGTGCTTTTTCTGTCATCAATGTTTCCTCCCCAATCTGCATCAGTGTATGCATTGAGTTCAAATTTCTCACTCTTTTTGTAGTATAGACCAAAGTTATCAGTTCCTTTGAGATATCTCATTATTCTTTTTACTGCTATAAGATGGTTTTCTTTAGGATTAGCAAAGAACCTAGCCACTATTCCAACTGCTAATACTATGTCTGGTCTGCTGTGTACTACATACTATAATTTTCCAATCATGGATTTGTACATTGTTTGATTGACTTCAGCTGACTCATCATTTTTGGACAGCTTATTTCCTGTGGCCATTGGTGTGCTGACTGGTTTGGATTCCTCCAGTCCAAACATTTTAAGAATATCTTTGATGTACTTTGATTGTGTAATAAATATTCCATTTTTGAGTTGATGTACTTGTAAGCCAACAAAAAATTTGATTTCTCCAAACATAGAAATCTCAAATTCATGTCTCATTTTGTCAGCAAAGCCTTTGCAAAGTACTTCCTTTCCACAAAATACTATGTCATCCACAAAAATTTCAGATACAATAATGTCTTTACCTTCTTTTACTTTGATGTACATGTTGCTATTATCATCAGTTCTTTCAAATCCAATTTGCACTAGATACTTGTGAAGTCTCTCATACCATGCTCTTGGTGCTTGTTTCAAACCATAAAGTGCTTTGTGTAGTTTACACACCATATCCCTATTGTTTTTATCAACAAATCCTGCTGGTTGTTCAATGTAGACTTCTTCTTCTAGTATACCATTCAAGAAAGTAGATTTTACATCCATCTGATAGACTTTGAAATTTTTGTAGGCAGCATATGCAAGCAAGGTTCTTACTCCTTCCATCCTAGCAATAGGAGCAAATGTTTCTCCATAGTCTATTCCTTCTTCTTGAGCATAACCCTTGCATACTAGTCTAGCTTTGTTTCTGGTAATCTCACCATTCTCATCTAGCTTGCTCCTGAATACCCACTTGGTGCCAATCACATTTTTGTCAGTTGGTCTGGGAACCAAACTCCAAGTTTTGTTTTTCTTTATTTGATCAATTTCTTCTTCCATAGCTTTATACCAGTCATCATCTTGTAATGCACCATACACTATCTTGGGTTCAGATGTGCTGATTATACATGATTCATGTCTTAGTCTGTTCCTTGTCATTGGTCTTGCATCTTTGTCACCAATTATTTGTTCAGCAGGGTGATGTCTTTTTACATATTTGGATAATCTTGGCTCTGTCCTTGTTTCCATGTTTGATCTTTCAGATTTTGGATCACTTTGCACTTCGTTGTCTGGTTGTTCTTCATCATGTATTCCGTCTTCAGAATCAAATTGTTCATTTCCTTCATTCTGCAACTCAGCTTCTGAATGCAGCTCGGCATTCACTGGTTGAGACTCGGCTGAGACTGATACTTGTTGTTGAGTTTCAATTGGATTGACATCATCCTCCTCAGTAGTCATTCCTTCATAAGAGTACACAAAGGTTCTGTATTCTTCCATTTTCTTTGGTTCTTCAGCTTGAACTTCTGTGTGCTCATCAAAATTTACATTTGTGCTTTCCACAATTTTGTTACTGTTAACATTCAAACACTTATATGCCTTATTTCTTGTGGAGTAACCAAGATATATACCTTCATCACTTTTTGCATCAAATTTTCCATTTCTAACATCTTTAAGAATAAAACATTTACAACCAAACACTTTGAAATGTTTTACATTGGGTGAGTGACCATACCATAATTCAAAAGGTGTTGCATTTGTACCTTTCTTGATTTGTACATGGTTTAGTGTATGAACAGCTACACTTACAGCTTCTCTCCAGTATTTTAGAGCAACAGTCTTTTCCATCATTAATGTTCTGGCACAATCAATTACAAATCTATTTGTTCTTTCAGCAATTCCATTCTGTGGGGCAGTTCTAGGAGCTGACGTTTGCCTTTTGATTCCTTTGTCATTACAAAATATCTCGAATTCATTTGATGTGAATTCACCACCTCTATCTGATCTTAGACATTTCAAGCTTTTTCCTGTTTCCTTTTCAACTCTAGCCACATACCATTTAAACATTTGGAAAGCATCAGATTTTTGTTTTAAGAACATGACAGTCATCATCCTGGAATAATCATCAAAAAATAACATGATGTATTTATCTCCTCTATAGCTTTGTACTTCCATTGGACCACATAAGTCAGTGTGAATTAACTCAAGTATCTCCTTAGATGTATAGTTTTTGCTTTTGAAACTTGACTTTGTCATCTTTCCTAGTTGACATTGTTTGCACATAATATTATCAGGCTTCTTCAATTTTGGTAAACCTCTAACTTTCTTCATTTTACTAATGTTGACTAGATTATCAAAATTGACATGACATAATCTTCTATGCCATAACCATTCATCATCAAATTTTGCAATAAAACAAGAAACATCATCCATATCAAGGTAAAACAGATTACTCTTCGTTTGATCTCCTTTTCCTATTAGTTTACCATCAGTATCATAGATTTTTGCAGTTTTGTTTCCAAATTCCACTTTGCATCCTATATTGCCTAACTGTGAGACACTCAGTAAATTGTAGTTTAATCCTTCAACATAGTATGCATTGTCACATGAGATTTGTTCTGTGAGCTTGATGGAACCTTTTCCTTTGATTTGACAAGGGGCATCATTACCAAATCTAACACTATTTCCATCATATTGAGTAAATTTAACAAACTTACTTTTGTCTCCTGTCATGTGATGTGAGCATCCACTATCTATGATCCATCTGTCATTTTTGTTTATACAAGTCATCAGTGCTGTGGCTTCTTCTTCATCGGATTGGTCCTTCATGGCTACATAAACAACTTCATCATCATTGTCATCAGAATTTTCTTCAACAATATAACACTTCTTACCTTTTTCTTTGTAATCTTTCTTGTCATCATCTCTTCTATTCTTTTATTTGTTGCTTTCCTTGTAATCCTTTTTCTGTGGACATCTTGTAGCAATATGACCTACTTCATTGCAATTGAAACAAATGATAGGCATCTTACCTTTGAATTTTCCTTTACCTCTATGAAATCTTCTAGCTAGTAAAGCTTCTAATTGATCCACATCTTCCTCATCTGTGCTGCTATCACTGGATACATATTTCATCTTTCTTCCCTTCTTAGATTTCACCTGTTGAGCATCTTTCAGTGATAACTTGGCCTTGAAAGCAGATTCAACATTATCAGGTCTGTAGTTGTCAAAGTTAGATAACTCAAATGCAGTGAGTCTTCCTATGATACCTTCAAAATTTAGATTGTTTCCTAGCACACATCTTAGTTCCTGTATTGCTGATACTCTAATAGCATAGATAGGGAGCAAGGTTCTCAAATACTTACTATTAACAGTATCTTCATCCAATTGACCACCCAAACATCTTATCGCACTTACCACTTCTTTTATTCTTGCACTGTACTGAAAAGCATTCTCATTTTCTTCCATTCTCATCTCATCAAATTTTCCTCTGAGACTTTCTCTTTTTTCTCTTTGTACATTCTGATCTCCTCCATAGATGTCTGATAGGGCTTTCCACATTTTGAATGCAGTGTCACATCCTTTGATATCATCAAATTCAGCATAGCTAAGTGTAGAGGCAATCTCCAACATTGTCTGGTTATGTTCTTGCTTGTTTTTCATATATTTTGCAGTAGGAGCACTTGTTGGATCGACATGTTCAGTAATAATTAATTTTTGGGCATAATCTCCTATGGATCCAAGATATAGTTTCATCAAACTTTGCCATGCAACAAAGTTGTCTTTGTTGAGCTTGGGAACTTCTCTCTTAGGCATTTTGATCTTTTCTGCTTCTAGTCCTTTTAGACTGGATCAACAGTCTGCTCTGATACCAATTGTTAGAATCTTTTAGAATAACTGAGAGGGGGGGTGAATCAGTTATTCAAGGTCCCAAATGCCCTAATAAAACTTTTTTTTTTTTCACCAAATGTAGTGAACTCATAAACCTTTTAACCATCCAAGCTTAAATCAATCATATTAGCAAGTTACAGTAAATCAACATGCAAAGATAAAACATGCAAGATCAACACATGACACAATGATTTACGTGGAAACCCAATTTGGGAAAAACCACCAGTAACATGCTACTTGATTCTCACTCTTCTGAAGTGATGCCCTATTAAAGGCCTGCCCTGTTAAAGACTTACAACATACTGTTAAATTTGACCTTGTTAGAAGATTTCACCAAACTGTTAGGAATGGGCCTGGTTAAAGGACTTTAGAACATTCACTGGGAATGTCACCTTGTTAAAGGATTTATCTCATGGCTATCAAACCAACCTAAGTCCATAGGATTTAAACTAATTGTTACAATTGCTAGAAAGTAACAACAATGAACTTTTGATCTGATATAACTTACAACATACTTTGCAGATTTCAGATCACACTTTCAGTTTAGTCCTTATGCTTGGCTTTTATCTCTTCAGCTCTGATTGCTTGTCATCTATTCAAGCTTCGTCTCCTTGAGTCTTCTAACTCACTATACTAATGCATCCATATCAGGGGTCTTCTTACTAAAACAGAGTAACTATGATCTCTTTCCTCTTTTCCACCTTCTTCAGCACTTTACACTTTCATGCTTGACCACCCCTCTCGCACTTTTTTTCATTAACTAATGACTCCTTATATAGAGATTTGATATGCCTTTGCCGCTCAATTCTCCCTCTTCACTTTTAGGGTTTCAATATGGATTAGGTAAAATACAATGTATCTACCCCATATCTTGTTCTCTTCTAGAAACTTCGCCAGCTGTATCCTCAAAAATGTTTTACATGGTGTTCTGTGCCACCAGCTCATCATTCTTATCTTCTATTTAATTTACAAACTTCTAAGTAATAACCTTGTCGGCTTAGTTCTGGCAAATCTTCGATCTTTAAAATAATGCAGCAACTCAGCATTATTTGTTTTACTGATGCTCGGCATCTCAGTGTTACTCGACATCTACACAAAACTGTGTTACTCGGCACTTACAGAAAACTGTGTTACTCGGCACTTACAGAAAATTGTGTTACTCGGCACCTATAGAAAATTGTGTTACTCAGCACCTACTCTTTATTCAACACCTGAAGATCACTCGGCTTATATGATATACTCGGCATCTAAAGATCACTCGGCTTATATGATATACTCGACACCTCTTAGTTGAGCTTTGTAAAAGACTTAGCTAACACCTAACCTCTTTAATATGTTTCAGTGTGCCCTTTTTTCTGTATCTTATAGTATGTTATCAAATACACTTTTTCATCAATGGCTTAGCTGATCCTAGTACTTCATTACAACATCATAACTTCAACCTTTCTCTAGGTGTTCTAGTTACATCTTATTGATTTCCACCACCTTGTAAACCAACTAATTGATAGTATTTGGATCACTAAAGAAATTGTCATTCCTGCATGTAGCAAGTTTGACATCAATGACAAAACAATGATTGAGAACATTCTTTATCATTCCAACAATTCTTATTATCAATTCAATCATTTCTAACATATTGTAGTAGTCTCAATTGTGACATGTGGAGGATTGACAGTTGGCAATTGTGTGTCTTGCACACTCTATTCTTCTAGTTTCTTTGGCTCAGATTTTGCCTTGTCATCTACTTGTATTTTTTTTTCTCCCTCAATAGTGTTATCTTTGTCAACATCTTTTTCATCATCGTTCACTTTAATGGGTTCAATTTCTTCTTCCTTTATTGTGGTCAACCCACAAGTGAGTTTCCATATTTGTATGGACTTTTTGACTACATCTTCAATATAATTTTGCAAAATGCCAAAGGCTTTGTATTTAGGTACAAACCAAACTGCATACTTCTTCACAGCCTTGGCAGTTTGTGCCTTAATTAATTTAGGCATCACTTGGGCTAGAGATGTTTCTCTAATTTGTTTCTCCAAGTCTAGGCAATAATGCCATTTCTACTCAACTCTATCATAAATACTCTTAGGCATAGAGTTGGCAAGTTCTAGTGGAGTTGTCTTCAATTTTTCCATCATGGCATATATGGCCTCCTCCACTTAGTTTTTCTCCACTTTACCCAATTTATCAAAATCAACATGACTAAATCCTAAGATGTTTGCATTATGCTTAATATTTTCATATAAATTTTCAAGATCTAAAAGAGGATTGTGACTCACCACCTTAAATTGGCTGTTGAATGTTTTCTCCTCATTAGAATCTACTTGTGCAACATACTTCCTTCTTGGTCTCTTCTCCTCTTTACCTCCTTGCCCTACTTATTTGGTCTTTTCCTTGGCTTTTTGTGTAGTTGCATGTGTGGTAGATCTTCTAGTAGGTGCAATAGGCTTGGGCTGATTTGGTTTGACAATTTTCTTAGTCCTTGCCATAGGTTGTGCCTTAGCCTTCCTCTTCTTTGGCTTTGTTGGTCTGACTTTTTCTGCAGTAAAAATTTTTTTTAGTTAAACCATAGAAAGGTCAGATGTTCTATGTCTAAATGAAGTATAAGGTTTTGGATAAATCATCTGTGAGAAATATTCACCATGTAAGCCTTACATTCATCCCTATTTATAAATGGTCGAGCGCGAAAATTTTCAAAATTCAAAAGAAGCGAATATGCTTCCGTATTCCTTTTCCTTTCTCCCGGGTTACCTTTCTTACTGTTTGTCCCTACCGTCAGATCTGATTAGATCTACCGCTGGCGTTATCTCGCTATTGAAAGTTGCATGCTCATTAAGTATAGCGAGATAGCGAGTGTCGAGTTTTTAAGCGGTGGGACCATGAAGTGAACGTGCGGCGATCGAAGATTTGCTATTTAATTGCTTTATTGTGCAGGTACACTTAGCAATTTTCCGTAAAAAGGGGGAAAAGGACCCACTAGAATATCTGACATCAGAGCCGGAATGTTGATATTTTTCCGGAAGTACCGCCACCTCGCTATCGAAAAATTTAGGCACTTCACCGTTAGTGAAGTAGCGAGGCCACATGAAGATCTGAAAATGATGACATTGCATCTTGCTTGTGTCATAATTACACCAGGTGGCATGACCTGTCATAAATACTGTTGTCAGAATCAGTTTTAATTAAACAGAAGTAATTACCGGGTACCCCCTTGCTTTTTCCGGCACGGAATCCTTTAAAGTGCCAAAGCTCGCTACCTCGCTATCGGAAAATTGAGGTGCTTCACCGTTAGCGAGTTAGCGAGGCCCTGTAAAATGGTAAAATATCGGCAAGATCTATGATGACGTGTAATGACAGGTGACTGATAAAATTTGACATGTGCTAGCTATGCAGAGATCCGATTCTCGTTAATGCCTACCTGACTAAATGTACAAGAAATCTGGAACGTCAGCTTGAAGTGAATCAATGGAGCTCGCTATCTCGTTATGAAGAGTTGCAAGGAAGATAATTATAGTGACATAGCGATATGGGCCCACCGCCTTCTTTCTTAAGAAGTCCTGTAGCGTATCGTTCGATCATTTCTTGGTCCGATCAACGGCTGTTGCCGCCTCGTCATGGCAAGGTGCTAGTTCTTTATGCATAACGAAGTAGCGACATGCTGACACGTGTTCTCCGTCATCAGTGGGTTTAAAGGTAAGCGCCATCAAAAGAAAGAATTATGTACGTGGCAAGCTCTCATTGGGTAATATAACTGACATGGCAAGTATAACTCCTAGTTGTTCTCTGTGTACCGCATGATCGTAGGATCTTTGAAGATCAACGGCGCAGTTTTAAATAAAAAATGTAGTGCCACTCTCTGTATTAATTAGACAAGAAAGCTTTGTCCGTGAGAAAAAAACAGAGTATAATACAGAGAGATTGCATCAGTTTCATTTCACGCGAGAAAAGATTTGAAGCCATTCTTGTGCAGAAGCTATTACTAAAAGAAAAGCGTGCCAAGGTTGATAAGAAATTGTCAAGTTATCTGTTTGTTGAAATTCAGCAGATTTCAGAGGAAGGGAATTGGACCCTGTTTTGGAACAAGCCAGTCAGCATTTTTTGTCTGATAACAATTTTGTAAGATCTAGGGCTTTCCATCAGTTTGCGTGGAGAGTAAACATGCACATTTTTGAGCAAAGGTGCAATAATATGAGAACAGAACATCCAGAAATGGATGAGACCTCCATTCAAAATATAATAAAGGAAAAAATGGTTCAAGAGTTCCAAAATATAACCCCTGATGAGGGAAGACAGATGGTAAAAAATGCTAATGTTTTATTATTGCCCAATTGGGACATTGCTGACGCATTGGTTTTTAATTCTGTTTCAAATAATTTAGGACTCCAGGATCCGAATAAAGAGGAATTCTTGGGTACAGCATTCAGCAATGATCAAGCTGCCCTTGTTATGTGGTCCCTGAGAAGAGGATCCAGAGTTACTTCATCACAGCCTGATGACTCAGGATTGACAGGGAGTATCATTGTAAGAAGAGTTGCTGACACTTCAAATGTACAGGCAGCCCACATGAATGTGGATTATTCTAAATTTGCCCTGGCTACTGCAGAAAGAGAAGAGAGGGAAATGATGGATATGCATAATAAATATGAAGTAGTGGTGGAAGCCTATAATCAAGAGGTGAAGAGGAGAATTGAGTTAGAAAACAGGATATCTCAACTGGAAAAGGTACTTGGAAAGAGAAAAGTGGGAGAATCTAGTACATTGAGAATTGCATATCCCCCACAGTCATCTATGGGATTAACCCCTATTATTGAGATACCTGACACCCCTGAAAGACCCCAATTCTATACTGCAGAGGAATTTGAAGCAGAAAAAACCAAATTACATGAGTGGCAGATAGAATTTAGAAATCAGCAGGAAGAGAAATGGAAGCAGGGTGTGACATACTTGAGGGATAAAATACAATGGTCAGATTTTTATGACCAGCTGACCAGGATTGTAACCCTCATAGATGAGTTAAATAAAGGAAAGAATGGACTAGACTCTCTTGCACAGAAGTGGAGACAGAGGAATAATGATGTCACAATTGTTTGTATCTCTGCAGTTCAAATGCCTTACCATCAGGTTGAAAGAATTTTTGATTTATTAAATCAATTAGATAACTTTGAAAATAAAAGAGATTCTTTACAGAGGAAATTGACACTCTGTTTTTCAAGATATCTTGCTAAAAAATTCACCCTATTTCCTTGTGCCTTAGAAACTGTTGATATAGTAAAGGAAAAGGACAAATGGAAAAAGGAAATGGATGAATTATTTGATAACAGAATAACAAACATCATCAGTGAGACTGGCTGTTGGTTTTGGGCGAAGACAAATGAAGAGCTGGTAAAGATACAATTGTATTATGCTGATATAAGAAAAGAATTTGATGAATTAGAAGATAATGCCAATTCTTTAATAAAGATACAAAGAGAAACCCTAAGTTTTGATTGGCCAGATGATGATACTTTCAACAGATGGAAAGATCAGTTTAGTGAACAGATGTTAGGAGAAGATGACGAGGAAGATGTAAGAGTAATAGTTACTCTTGTAGTCAGCAATGATGACATAGAAAATCCTCAGGTTAAAGTGATTTTGCATGTAACAGAAGATGATACATCACTTGCAGACCTTATGAATATGTACTCTGAAGATGAGGAATGATTGCGAGAACAGATCATAACAACCAAGAAGCATAACAGAAAGGGACCCGCCAAGAAGTGCTATTGTAATCAACCTTTCTGTTATTCTTGTTTTTTGTTTTTCAAAAGAAGGACACCTGTCACCTACTGTAGCCTGAAGCTTGTTGCATCTCACATTATTTAAGTGAGATCCCAAGGCTAAAGATGGGTCCGAATTTGGTTTTCACTAAGTGTTGTCCTTAGTTCATTTTTGGTCCAAACATTTTTTGGAAAGAAATTTATAGTATGCTTTTTCTGTCAAAATCTCTGAGATATGGATGAATGTAAAAAGAACTGTGCTTCTTCTCTGAAGGTTTTTCTGGGTCTTTTGTAAAGGATATATCGTTTTCAAAGGAAATGAATACAAGTTATGAACTGTCCCCATATCTGTTCTTCTCTGAATTTTGTCTCCTTTTTAATACTGAGTTACCTTGATGTTGTGTGAGTAAAAGCTTATGCAATTGATTGCAATTTAGTAAGACTGTACATCCATTTGTTATTGCTATTAATTCAATGGATTAAGTAAAGGCTTTGATGAATGTGATGAGGTTGCTTGGGTGTTAATAAGGATTTTTGAATGATAAATTCTGGTAAGAATTGCTGATGAAAATTCGTTGCAAGGCAACAAATTAGATCTAAGAATTTACTTGACTCTGTATTCCCAATGGATTAGGCACTGATCGAGAGTATTTCAGCCAAAAGAGAAGTATATTATAACTAGCTTTTTCAAAATACATCATAAAATCAATTTTCATTTATCTTTCCTGTAAGATTTTCAATGTTGGCCAGCACTTGCCTACCTAGATTGTTTTAGCTTCATTTAGCCATTGTTGTTAGAAACATCTGCAGAGTTATAGAAGATTTCTTGGCCATATCTGTTTCAAGGGATGTGTTTGTCTGTTATTTACCTATATGTTTAAGGATTTAGAGATGAGAATCAAAATGAAACTAAGAATAATTCTCATACAATTATTCCATCTTTGAACCGTCCTCGGGTGCACCCGCCCTGGTTTTACAGAGCCAAAAGAGTAGAAAACCGTCTAAGGTTTTATGGAAGTTGGGTCCTAATACTTTTCATATGCAAGTGATAATGAGAATTGGCTATTCTTTAGGTTGTGTATGTACTGATATCTAGGTACTAAGCCTTTTGTCGCCTAGTAGTTTTAGTACTAGTAACATCAAAATAAAACACCAACAAAATGGCGACTCTGCTGGGGACTCATTAGTGTCAAAACTTGAGAATCTAAAGAAGATATAAACCCAAGTACCATTGCTACACACTGACACATCCAGCTTATCCGAGTGTCTTATCTAACAAGCAAGAGTTGCAGTCTTACAACACCAGTGATTGATCTCTTTGTGCCGTATTTTTGTTCCCGCTCGTGTATTTTTTTTTCTTTCTGTCAGTAACGAGTGTTATTATATTTTCCCGAAAAAGGGTGGCGACTTAGTCAAGGTTTTGAAGCTAGTGCTTATTGTAACAAAAGAAAAATATGGCTGACAAGAGAAAAAACACAAGGGCTTACATGAGAGCCAATCCCGATGTATCAATGTATACTGATTTACCCCAAGGTGGTAGGAAGAACCAAAATAAGAAAAGAATAGATCCAAATCCTACTTGGAAGCCTAGAGGTAATGCCTCCGTAAATTCCCATTATCAACCGATAATTGCAAGAGAATCATCTTTGCTTAGTTCTGAATCCAAAAATACAAGACTTTTAGGAGGTATTTTCAGTACCCCATTACCAGATCAGAGAGTTTTTCAAGATAAAGATGTATCTACTATGGGAATTGCTTCACCCAGACCAGGGCCTGTAGTAGATATAAATTGTAGGCTAGGATTCAGGAGTTCATCTGATAACCTTTTTAATCTCAGAGTAGCCCCATATATAGAACCGAACCTTATAGATCTAGATGATCCTGTTGATTCCGAGGCAACCTCTGCTGATTCTAAAGAAGTGCAATCTGAAATAGGATTTTTGAAGAAATGGATTGCTGAGGAAGAAGCCACGCACATCCGTCTTGAAAAAGAAAGGGAGCGAGCCACTTTGGATGCAATAATAGAAAGAGATACTCTGCTAAGAAGGATGGCTGCTTTGAAAGAGCAAAATAAAAAATTAGAAGAGAATATCCCCACTCTCCATCAGGACGTCTTTGGAAATATTGATAATCTAAGAGCTAAAGTTCAACAACAGGAAAAACTCCTAAATCAAAGACAAGAACCAATTATTGCTCAAGTTCAAGCTTATAAACCCATTCAAGTTAATCCAATAGAGCCCACTGGAACAGTTCCAGATAAAGGGAAAGGCAAGGCTGTAGGAATCCAAATAAATGAGCCTCAAGCTATACCGAGCAAATCTATACAACCCTCCATATAAAAATTAGACCTAGAACTAGAGAAGGCTCGAAAGGAGAAGGAAGACCTTGCAAAAGAACTTGAGAAGGTTGAAAATGAAGCTCAGGCCGCAGAAACTAGAAGGAAAATCCAATTCATAAAGTCTAATTCTGCATTGAATTCATGGCCTAGTTTGTCTATCCCACCTACAAATCCTGCATCAGTTAATGTTCCCATAATCCCGACTCAGAAAGCACCCCAACCTGCTCCTACCTCATCTTCCAATATTGGCACTCAAGTCCCGTTTGTCCCACCACAGCTATCCCAAGCTGCTCTCCTAACTCAAGCTAATGCAGCTAGTACCTCTAACGCTCCCGGTTTCCAGAAGAAACCTATATACCTCAAAAAATATAGACAAATATCATTTGCCGGTATTCCTGGTGCCCCCCATCCCATATCTTTTGATTTAAGGGATAAAGTGGTGAAGTTTTCTGGAAATAATGCTGTCACTGGTGAAGAACATTTGAGAATTATCATTGACATGCTCAATGATTATGAAGTTGAACATGAGGACATGGTGATGAAATTATTTGTGCATTCACTCACAGAGGATGCAAGGGATTGGTTCAGGAGGTTGCCTGATGATAGTATTACTTCATGGAGTGATTTGGAGAAATTGTTCAAGGAATAATATGGGGACAATACCAATGCAGGATTCATGTTGAATGAGTTCAACAATATCAAGAAGAATCCAAATGAATCCACATTTGATTTCAATGTGAGATTTCAGAAAGGGATGTACAAACTATTTCAATTTATGCGGTTAAATGAAGACGTCTGTCTTACAACCTACTTCAATGCCTTTGATAGCAAGATGGCCTACCAACTGAGAGATAAGGATCCTAAAACTCTGAGAGATGCCTATAGAGTTGCAGTGAATATAGAAAATAATAGAAAGGCCTCTGGCAAATTAGGGAGAAGGGATGATCCTAAGCTTTTCAACCCTAAGAATAATAATAAAAGGGAAGGTGACAAAACATCCATGGGAAAAAGGCCTGAAGAACCTACTATAGGCCATGTTTTAGAAATGCTTAAGAAAATGAATCCCACTAATTTCAATAAGACAAATGTTACTGAGAGAGCCCCTGTGAATAACAACAATTTCAATAGATAGCCTAGGATGCAGAATTACCCTTACACCACCCAATGGAAAGATGGTAAACCAGTTCCTAACCAGATCCAAAATATGAAAGATAAGGGTACCCCAGACCCCCTTCAAAGGAACACTGTAAATATGAATGATGATGTGCCTTGGTGCATTATATGCCAATCACCTCATTCTGCTGACTATTGTGCTGTTGCCCAATCATTTGCCCAAGCTCAAGGAGCGCAAGCAGAAGAAGAAACAGAAGAAAAAAACCATGATGATATAAGCTGCAATATGGCGAATACATCTGATGATTTGATAGATTCTGACTCAGAAGAACCTGAGAACGATGTTACCAGCCAGAGAATTGCCTACCAGTTACATCATCAGCAAATATTTTCAGATGATGAGAAGAATGATACAGATAAGGTATGCAATACATTTTCTGAAGTAGGTTTCACAAACCTAAGAATCCCCTCCAAGGAGGAAATTGATAGAATTATAGCCGAAATGATTTCACAAGTCCACAGTAATTACAATTTGAGAAATAGAGCAATAAGTAATGAGGCAGGAAGGCCATCTAGTATGTTCATCAAAGACACCACTTATAAGAAAGATGATCAACACAAGAAAGTCAGTATAGATGTGTCTAAGATCAAGGAGAACAAGGGTCAGAAATGGGAACCAAAAAAGAAGGTTCAATTTCAAAAAGTTGAAGCAACAAAGACTGTAGTGCAACCAAAGAAATCAGAACCGGATGTTGTCAAGCTAAAAGTGGTGCCCACTACTCAAAAGACTCCGATCCCAGGTACTATTGTAAAACCTACTGTAGTTGAACCTGTTGATATGATTGCCATGTTATCTCAAATTACTGTGAAAGTACCCTTGTCTGAGCTCTTTAGAATTGAAGAGCATAAAAATAAGGCTTTGTCATGGTTGGGTGGAATAGCAAACAACAATAGTATTGATAATCAAGCTATAGCCCAACAGACCCCATTAATAATAGAGGACAATGGTATTATATCCCAGATTCCTCAGATGTTCTTAGATGATTCATCAGTTGCGTTCATACAAGATATTGATCCTTTTTTCCTTAGTTTAATCATAAAAGGGAAAACCTTGAAAAATTGTATGATAGATTCTGGAGCTTCCAACACTATAATGCCTTTTAAAGTAATGGAAGCCCTAGGATTGAAGGTGGATACTAAGCAAGGTAGATGCCGAGGGATGGATGCTAGAGAGGTTCCAGTAATAGGTACTATAAATGCCTTACCATTTAAACTGGCTGCATTTCCTGAGGTGGAATTAACCATGTCTGTCCTTGTAGTGGATATACCCCCACATTACGGGATGCTACTTTCCAGAAAATGGAGTGCCGCCATAGGGGGAAGCCTACAGTGTGACCTTACTTATGCCACTTTCCATATAGGGGACAAAGCTGTCAGGGTAAATAGGGAACCAAGGGTTAACCACATCTTAGGTGAAGACATTGACAAAGATACCACCTGTTTCCTAGACACGGGGATCAATGCTTTCAGGGCTGAATTGATTATTCAGGAAGTGGAAAACTTACCTGATATCATTGAAAATGAGGTTGAATGTTGCATGAATTCACCAAAATTGTGGACAATGTTCTTTGATGGGGCTAGTTCTAAAGAAGGTGCAGGGGCAGGTGTAGTCTTTGTATCCCCTGAAAATAACACCTTCAAGTATTCATTCACCTTGAAGTTTGCTTGCACAAATAACATTGCTGAATATGAAGCATTGTTGCTAGGTCTCAAAGTGGCCACACATCACAAAATTAAGAAATTGTATGTCATAGGGGATTCTGAATTGATCATCTCTTAGATTAAAGGAACATACTCCTCAAAAAATAGGAGATTAAAACAATATAGAAACGAGGTCTGGGATCAAATAGAATTCTTTGATGCATTTGGGATCTCATGGAGAGATAGAACCCAAAATAAAATGGCTGATCTTCTGGCCAATGTAGCTATCAAACCAAAAGAAATATCATTTGCAGGAATCTCCCAGATTGAGATTCAAAACAGACCTTCTATACCTGACAACATTGACAATTGGCAGGTGTTTGAAGATGACAAAGATATCACAAATTTTTTGCTAAATGAAGACAAATACCATGGGCAGGAGATGGACTGCAATGGACTGATTGAAACCATAAATGGGAAGGAAACCATTTTTGGTCAAGAAATCATGCAATTAAAAACAAATAAGATGCCTAAGGGGTTGGTAGTCTTGGAGAACATTTTTGATAACCAAGACAGAGTAAAATCGGAAATAAAGGACCCCAAACCGCAGGAGCTAGAAGAAGTGAATTTGGGAACGAATGAAATCCCTAAAAAGGTTTACATCGGCCAAGATCTACCAGTTCAAATCAGAAAAGCATTGATTGACCTACTTAGAAAGTACAGGCATGTTTTTGCTTGGTCATATGATGACCTTAAAGCTTATAGGGAGGACCTTTTCCAGCATGTCATACCTTTGAAAGAAAATGTAAAACCTTTTAGGCAAAAGCAGAGGCCAATCAATCCCACCCTTGCCCCAAAAATGCAGGAAGAACTGACAAAACTGAGAGATGGTGGAATAATCAAACCAATTAGGCATTCCACTTGGGTTTCAAACCTTGTTCCTGTAAGAAAAAAGAATGGAGATATTAGGCTTTGTGTGGATTTTAGAAATCTAAACATTGCATCTCTAAAAGATAATTATGGCTTACCTAATATGGAAGCCATGTTGCAACAAGTGACCGGCTCTGAATTAATGTCAATGATGGATGGCTTTTCTGGATATAATCAAGTTCTGGTAAAAGAAAGTGAACAGTTCAAAACAGCCTTCACAACCCCTTGGGGAACATATGTGTATGTGAGGATGCCTTTTGGCTTGATTAATGTAGGAGCTACTTTCCAAAGAGCCATGGATGTAGCATTTCATGAATATATTGACAAATTTATGGTTGTGTACCAGGATGATCTTACAGCGTATTCTAATAAGGCTGAAGATCACTGCAAGCACTTGAACAAAATTTTTATAAAAGCCCTGGAATATGGGGTATCCCTAAACCCAAAGAAATGCTCGTTTGGGGTCACAGAAGGAAAGTTATTAGGACACATAGTGTCCAAGGATGGGGTAAAAATAGACCCAGAAAGGGTAATGGCTATTGATAAAGTCCCTAAACCTAAAAACGTGAAAGGTATACAGTCCTTTTTTGGCCAGGTTAATTTTTTGAGGAGGTTTGTTACAAATTTCGCTGAAATCAGTAGACCCATTTCAAAAATGCTCAAGAAAGGAGCTGTTATAGATTGAAATGGTGAACCTTCACAAGCATTCCAGGATATAAAAACTGCGATAAAAAATGCTCCAGTGTTGAGGACCCCAGATTATACAAAACCCATGCATATCTTTTCATTTGCATCATTCCATACTGTGGCTGCAGTTTTATTACAGAAAAACCAAGAAGGGTATGAACAACCTATTGCCTTTTTTAGCAAATCCCTGCAGCATGCTGAACTGAAGTACGAAATAAATGAAAAACAAGCATATGCTTTGGTAAAGGCTGTAAAAGCATTCAGAAGTTATTTGATAGGTGCTACTATTATTGCCTTTGTACCTAGTGCTGCAGTTAAAGATATTTTCTCTCAGCAGGAAGTGTCAGGAAGGAGATGCAGATGGATCAATAGAATCCAAGAATTCAACATCGATATGCAGATAACTAAGTTAGTCAGAGGTCAAGGTTTGGCCAAACTTATGGCCGAAACTAACCTGGAAGCTAATTAGATAAACCTAGTAAATGATGATTTCAGAACTGATTTATGCGACATGGACCAGTGTGACTGGTACATTAATGTTATACATTATTTGCAACACATGGAAGTTCCTCCCCATCTGCCTGATAATGAAAAAAGAAATATTAAATTGCAAGCCATCAGGTATGCAATTGTTCAAAATAACTTATGGTGGAGAAACTTTGAAGGAGTTCTGTTGAAATGTGTTGACAGAGAAAGGGCAAAAGAGATTTTGAAAGAAATGCATGCTGGAGTATGTGGAGGACATTACATGGCCAAAACTACTGCGCATAAGATAATGAGAGCCGGTTTCTGGTGGCCCACTCTGTTCAAAGATGCTCAAGCTATGGTTAAAAAATGTGATCCTTGTCAAAGATTTGCTGGGAAGCTAAAATTCTCAAGAAGTACTCCACTGAAGCCAGTTGAAACTAAAGCACCTTTTCAACAATGGGGTCTGGACTTCATAGGAGAAATTTTTCCCAAGTCCAGTACTGGCTATTCCTGGATTCTGGTTGCTACTGACTACTTTACAAAATGGGTAGAGGCTATCCCTACCAGAAATGCAACGAGTAAAGTAGTAAATAATTTCTTATTGAATAATATCATTTCCAGATTTGGATGTCCACAGAAAATTGTCACAGATAATGCTATGTGTTTTAGGTCTGAGGAATTCATAAATTTTTGTGATAAATATGGAATGACAAGAACAACGTCTGCCCCATATCATCCACAAGGGAATGGACAAGCTGAGTCCACAAATAAAAGCCTGTTGAAAATCATTAAGAGAACCTTGGACGATAATAAAAGGGCATGGGATTCCAAGTTACAGTTGGCAATATGGGCTGACAGAGTAACTGTAAAGAAGGCAATTGGGGTGGCTCCATTTGATTTAGTGTATGGAATTCAAGCTAGAATGCCCCAGAACAATTTGATGGGATTATACAATTACATCCAGTCATATGATGAAGATACTACTGATGAAATGAAAGAAAGAATGAATGAATTGGTAGGATTGACCGAAGCAAAAAGAGAAGCATCTCTGAGAAATCAAAAATTGCAGTTACAAGTCAAAACACTCTATGATAAAAGAACTGTAAACAGGAAATATGAAAATGGAGACCTAGTCTTAATGTGGAACGCCAGAATTGAAGATAAAGGAAAACATGGCAAATTTGATCCCATTTGGTTAGGCCCATATCTCATTGAGAATGCTTGGGGTGAAGATTCCTACATAATAAAAGATGTATTTGATAATATTCTTGAATTGCCAGTTCATGGACAGTTCTTGAAGAGGTATTTTTCTTGAAAAAATACTTATTTTCTTCCATGAACATTAGTTTTAGGTTTTCCTGGCGTCCTGTTTTTTGTAAATCCTTGTACAGTCTGAGTTTTTGTTTTTTGTGTGTTGCTCTATGCTCTCTGAAGAAGTTGTCATTTCCCGGATGTGTGGTCAGCTCTCCCATAGATTCTGAATCCTTGCATAGACTCAAGTAGTCTATCATCCCCAGACAGAGCCACTGTTGGTCTGACTTTTTCTGCAGTAAAAATTTTTTTTAGTTAAACCATAGAAAGGTCAGATGTTCTATGTCTAAATGAAGTATAAGGTTTTGGATAAATCATCTGTGAGAAATATTCGCCATGTAAGCCTTACATTCATCCCTATTTATAAATGGTCGGGCGCAAAAATTTTCAAAATTCAAAAGAAGCGAATATGCTTCCGTATTCCTTTTCCTTTCTCCCGGGTTACCTTTCTTACTGTTTGTCCCTACCATCAGATCTGATTAGATCTACCACTGGCATTATCTCGCTATTGAAAGTTGCATGCTCATTAAGTATAGCGAGATAGCGAGTGTCGAGTTTTTAAGCGGTGGGACCATGAAGTGAACGTGCGGCGATCGAAGATTTGCTATTTAATTGCTTTATTGTGCAGGTACACTTAGCAATTCACCGTAAAAAGGGGGAAAAGGACCCACTAGAATATCTGACATCAGAGCCGGAATGTTGATATTTTTCCGGAAGTACCGCCACCTCGCTATCGGAAAATTCAGGCACTTCACCGTTAGCGAAGTAGCGAGGCCACGTGAAGATCTGAAAATGATGACATTGCATCTTGCTTGTGTCATAATTACACCAGGTGGCATGACCTGTCATAAATACTGTTGTCAGAATCAGTTTTAATTAAACAGAAGTAATTACCGGGTACCCCCTTTCTTTTTCCGGCACGAAATCCTTTAAAGTGCCGAAGCTCGCTACCTCGCTATCGGAAAATTGAGGTGCTTCACCGTTAGCGAGTTAGCGAGGCCCCGTAAAATGGTAAAAGATCGGCAAGATCTATGATGACATGTAATGACAGGTGACTGATAAAATTTGACATGTGCTAGCTATGCAGAGATCTGATTCTCATTAATGCCTACCTGACTAAATGTACAAGAAATCTGGAACGTCAGCTTGAAGTGAATCAACGGAGCTTGCTATCTCGTTATGAAGAGTTGCAAGGAAGATAATTATAGTGACATAGGGATATGGGCCCACCACCTTCTTTCTTAAGAAGTCCTGTAGCGTATCGTTCGATCATTTCTTGGTCCGATCAACGGCTGTCGCCGCCTCGTCATGGCAAGGTGCTAGTTCTTTATGCATAACGAAGTAGCGACATGCTGACACGTGTTCTCCGTCATCAGTGGGTTTAAAGGTAAGCGCCATCAAAAGAAAGAATTATGTACGTGGCAAGCTCTCATTGGGTAATATAACTGACATGGCAAGTATAACTCCTAGTTGTTCTCTGTGTACCGCATGATCGTAGGATCTTTGAAGATCAACGACGCAGTTTTAAATAAAAAATGTAGTGCCACTCTCTGTATTAATTAGACAAGAAAGCTTCGTCCGTGAGAAAAAAATAGAGTATAATACAGAGAGATTGCATCAGTTTCATTTCACGCGAGAAAAGATTTGAAGCCATTCTTGTGCAGAAGCTATTACTAAAAGAAAAGCGTGCCAAGGTTGATAAGAAATTGTCAAGTTATCTGTTCGTTGAAATTCAGCAGATTTCAGAGGAAGGGAATTGAACCCTGTTTTGGAACAAGCCAGTCAGCATTTTTTGTCTGATAACAATTTTGTAAGATCTAGGGCTTTCCATCAGTTTGCGTGGAGAGTAAACATGCACATTTTTGAGCAAAGGTGCAATAATACGAGAACAGAACATCCAGAAATGGATGAGACCTCCATTCAAAATATAATAAAGGAAAAAATGGTTCAAGAGTTCCAAAATATAACCCCTGATGAGGGAAGACAGATGGTAAAAAATGCTAATGTTTTATTATTGCCCAATTGGGACATTGCTGACGCATTGGTTTTTAATTCTGTTTCAAATAATTTAGGACTCCAGGATCCGAATAAAGAGGAATTCTTGGGTATAGCATTCAGCAATGATCAAGCTGCCCTTGTTATGTGGTCCCTGAGAAGAGGATCCAGAGTTACTTCATCACAGCCTGATGACTCAGGATTGACAGGGAGTATCATTGTAAGAAGAGTTGCTGACACTTCAAATGTACAGGCAACCCACATGAATGTGGATTATTCTAAATTTGCCCTGGCTACTGCGGAAAGAGAAGAGAGGGAAATGATGGATATGCATAATAAATATGAAGTAGTGGTGGAAGCCTATAATCAAGAGGTGAAGAGGAGAATTGAGTTAGAAAATAGGATATCTCAACTGGAAAAGGTACTTGGAAAGAGAAAAGTTGGAGAATCTAGTACATTGAGAATTGCATATCCCCCACAGTCATCTGTGGGATTAACCCCTATTATTGAGATACCTGACACCCCTGAAAGACCCCAATTCTATACTGCAGAGGAATTTGAAGCAGAAAAAACCAAATTACATGAGTGGCAGATAGAATTTAGAAATCAGCAGGAAGAGAAATGGAAGCAGGGTGTGACATACTTGAGGGATAAAATACAATGGTCAGATTTTTATGACCAGCTGACCAGGATTGTAACCCTCATAGATGAGTTAAATAAAGGAAAGAATGGACTAGACTCTCTTGCACAGAAGTGGAGACAGAGGAATAATGATGTCACAATTGTTTGTATCTCTGCAGTTCAAATGCCTTACCATCAGGTTGAAAGAATTTTTGATTTATTAAATCAATTAGATAACTTTGAAAATAAAAGAGATTCTTTACAGAGGAAATTGACACTCTGTTTTTCAAGATATCTTGCTAAAAAATTCACCCTATTTCCTTGTGCCTTAGAAACTGTTGATATAGTAAAGGAAAAGGACAAATGGAAAAAGGAAATGGATGAATTATTTGATAACAGAATAACAAACATCATCAGTGAGACTGGCTGTTGGTTTTGGGCGAAGACAAATGAAGAGCTGGTAAAGATACAATTGTATTATGCTGATATAAGAAAAGAATTCGATGAATTAGAAGATAATGCCAATTCTTTAATAAAGATACAAAGAGAAACCCTAAGTTTTGATTGGCCAGATGATGATACTTTCAACAGATGGAAAGATCAGTTTAGTGAACAGATGTTAGGAGAAGATGACGAGGAAGATGTAAGAGTAATAGTTACTCTTGTAGTCAGCAATGATGACATAGAAAATCCTCAGGTTAAAGTGATTTTGCATGTAACAGAAGATGATACATCACTTGCAGACCTTATGGATATGTACTCTGAAGATGAGGAATGATTGCGAGAACAGATCATAACAACCAAGAAGCATAACAGAAAGGGACCCGCCAAGAAGTGCTGTTGTAATCAACCTTTCTGTTATTCTTGTTTTTTGTTTTTCAAAAGAAGGACACCTGTCACCTACTGTAGCCTGAAGCTTGTTGCATCTCACATTATTTAAGTGAGATCCCAAGGCTAAAGATGGGTCCGAATTTGGTTTTCACTAAGTGTTGTCCTTAGTTCATTTTTGGTCCAAACATTTTTTGGAAAGAAATTTATAGTATGCTTTTTCTGTCAAAATCTCTGAGATATGGATGAATGTAAAAAGAACTGTGCTTCTTCTCTGAAGGTTTTTCTGGGTCTTTTGTAAAGGATATATCGTTTTCAAAGGAAATGAATACAAGTTATGAACTGTCCCCATATCTGTTCTTCTCTGAATTTTGTCTCCTTTTTAATACTGAGTTACCTTGATGTTGTGTGAGTAAAAGCTTATGCAATTGATTGCAATTTAGTAAGACTGTACATCCATTTGTTATTGCTATTAATTCAATGGATTAAGTAAAGGCTTTGATGAATGTGATGAGGTTGCTTGGGTGTTAATAAGGATTTTTGAATGATAAATTCTGGTAAGAATTGCTGATGAAAATTCGTTGCAAGGCAACAAATTAGATCTAAGAATTTACTTGACTCTGTATTCCCAATGGATTAGGCACTGATCGAGAGTATTTCAGCCAAAAGAGAAGTATATTATAACTAGCTTTTTCAAAATACATCATAAAATCAATTTTCATTTATCTTTCCTGTAAGATTTTCAAAGTTGGCCAGCACTTGCCTGCCTAGATTGTTTTAGCTTCATTTAGCCATTGTTGTTAGAAACATCTGCAGAGTTATAGAAGATTTCTTGGCCATATCTGTTTCAAGGGATGTGTTTGTCTGTTATTTACCTATATGTTTAAGGATTTAGAGATGAGAATCAAAATGAAACTAAGAATAATTCTCATACAATTATTCCATCTTTGAACCGTCCCCGGGTGCACCCGCCCTGGTTTTACAGAGCCAAAAGAGTAGAAAACCGTCTAAGGTTTTATGGAAGTTGGGTCCTAATACTTTGCATATGCAAGTGATAATGAGAATTGGCTATTCTTTAGGTTGTGTATGTACTGATATCTAGGTACTAAGCCTTTTGTCGCCTAGTAGTTTTAGTACTAGTAACATCAAAATAAAACACCAACAGGTTCGATAGGAGTAGGTGCTTCCTTGGCTTCTTCTCCCTCAACACCTTCACTCACCTCCTTTTCATGGTCTTCTCTCAAACCTTGTGTAAAAGATAGAGGTACTTGTGCCTAGGTTTCTTCCTCTTCATCCTCTTCTTCTTCTTCTTCTTCCTCATCCTCAGCACCCTCTCCAAACTTAGCTTTCAACTTCTTTACTATCTTCTACTTTTTCCAAAGCTAAAGCAGTATTCAATTCCATGGTAATCTTGGACTTTATCATCTCATAATTTCCAAATACTTTTGCAATTTTATCTATCTCTTCTACTAGTAAAGCTATTATAGCTATAGATGCTTCACCCACATTTATCTCATAACCTAAGGGTCTACATCATCTTATCTTTGGTGTAGTAGCTTGTACAAATGTATAATTAGTATCCACAAGAAAACATACATCATTATAGTGTTTCTCAAGTAAAGATACTAGTTTTCTCAATCTTTCTTTCATTGACTTCTTGAAGTCTTCAAAATAACTTGTCATCAGTGATTCAAAATTATCTCCTAACTACTCAATAAACTCACTAATCTATATAGATACTGATCTATTTTTTTTCCATCTCATAATTCCAAATAAGTGGAATGTGTTTTGCACTTAAAAGAATATACAAATCAATATAGAGCCAAATTTGCATTGTGCACTCTTAGTTTTCTTGATTGCTCAAAGATTCTCCATCAATTGTTGTAATTGTAATTCTATTAGATCATATGTATAATCTTTCTTGACAATCTTGTATCCAACATCCATAGCTATATAGGGCATGCTTTTCAATCTAATAGATTGATAGAACTTGTGTGATATAACCTTTACAAAAAAGTTTATTAGAGGATCAATGATTATGTTTATTTTCATGCCTCTATAGTTCTAGACAACTCCAATATTCTTTTCAATCACTTCCTTTGAATCACTTCTTAGTGTCTTAGGCCGATCTAGGGTTGGGTAACCCATAACCCATGGATTATTCTTTTAGTAATTTTAATAGGTCCATTGTCCACCCATAATGAACCATCATAAATTCAGCTAAGCACTATCCTTATCCACTATCTTGAATACATTCAAAAAATCTGGGGCTCGTGTTAATCCCTTCCTCTCAATAATTTTATGTTGACATATCAGTCAAGTTTGTTATTAGTGACACACACTTATTCATATAATGTACAACTACTGAGCTCGTTGAATAGTTTATAGTGTTTTCCATGTAATTTAGTAGCCATCAAGCTTCTATAGTTTCTACCAAGTCCTTTGGACTATCTCCAATGGTTACCAAGAAGATTCAATTAGTGTGAAGTTCAAAAATGCAAACTGAGCAATTTAGTGTATACCAAGTTTATTAATGGTTATCGAGTTCACAACTTATGTGATCTAAATCTAGTGTTTACCAAGCATTGTAATGTCTACCAAGTTCTCAGTTCATGTGATGTGAAGGTAGTATTGACCAAGCCATTCCATGATAACCAAGTAATTCAGTGTTTTCCAAGTTGCACAATATCTACCAAGTCACCAGTGCAGACTGAGTTCAAGACTACTTGAAAGTGATTAGTATGAACTGAGCTTCTATTGCCACCAAGAGCATGATGATGCCAAGAAGTGATAGTGGATGTTGAGTATCAGAACCTCACTAAATTAGTCTTCAGAACTCAAGTATCTTCATGTTGGCCAACTTCTCCATATTTGTGTTAACTTGTGTCATGGCCGACTTTGCAATTTTTTAAATTGATTATATATGTGTGTGATGCATTGTATCATATCAGTATGTATGAAATGTAATGTGTATGTAATGCAAGTGCAATAATGTGAATGTAAGTAGTAGATAAAGATTTATGAAGGCCATATCAGCATAAGGAACAACAGTGACAAATCTATCACAGAAATGTGATCAGTACATTAAGAAATCTCTATCAGCAAACTCAGTTGCAAATCAAAGATCTACTGCTTCATCCTAATAGGTGTACGATTCAAAATCCTCTAACAAGGTAGACCTAGCAGTCTTTTCTAAATTTTTTTACCGAATGCATACTTCATTGTATGTTTATAAATCCTCTCACAAGGTGGACCTAGCAGTCCTATTTGCTCCTAAAATGGTAGATCATCAGAAGTGATCAATGTAAGCCTTAATAGGTCAAATTTATGTTGCAATACTGAAGTTTTGTGGGTTTCATCTCCACCCCAGTTTTACTTTCTATTTGGAAGGTTTTTGGGTCACCAAATCATTGTGCTCAAGTGTTGTGGATACTTTTATATTTTTAGTTTCTCGTGCATTCAATTAGATTATATGTGATGAATTAAATGTTCAATGGTTTATTGGATTTAGAATTGAAATTGGTAGAAGTTTTAGAAGTTACTAATTCGACCCTCCCCTCTTAGTAACTTAGCTTAGTCTTGAATATTTCCAAAAATTTGTATCAGAGCATTGTGATTCTCATGAGAAAGTTTAACAACTTGAGCAAAGATCAAGGATATGGAAATATTCAAACTTGATAAGGGTATTGAAAATGAAAAGTTGGATCTGGAAATAGCCATTGCACAAATCAAGAAAGCTAAGAAGCAACTTTCCCAATCCCTGAAAGGAATAAAGGAACTTGCAAATCAATTAAATGAAAATCTCTACATTGAAGAAAGAATTGAAGATTTTTTGCCTTCAAGAAGTTTAGATAGAGCAAATAATGCAATCAAAGAACTCTTAGAGAAGAATGGTTCCCTATAAGAAGAAGGAAAAAAGCTAAAAAGAGAACAAGAAATTCATTTAGTGAGGTAATCTGAAATCTTGGAATAGAGGAACAAGATAAAAGAGGAAATGGATGGAAGGAACAATGAGATCCATAACCAATCCCTTTAGCATGCATACCTTATGGGTCAAATCTCCAATGCACATGAGAAAATCATGAGCCAAAGACAGATCAATGAAAGATTAAGGAATGATCTAAATTTAGAAAGATAAATCAATGAAAGAATAAGAAATGAGCTAAGATCTGAAAAGAAAATCAGTGAAAGATTGAAAAATGACCTAAACACTAAGAAGAAAATCAATGAAAGAATGATGAAATCTCAAGCGAACATGGTTCAACTCAATGAAAAAAGCCTCTATAGGCAAAAGGGAAAAGAAAAAATTGGATACAAAGATGAAGATGAATCCTCCAAACAAGGTGCTCAAAGAAATCAAAGACCCACTTGCAATCACTGTAGTAAGATAGGTCATACATCTAAGAAATGTTGGAGTAATGGAAAAACAAAATTCAATGGAAAATGCTACAACTGCAATCAGCATGGTCACAAGGCTAATGAATGCAAAGAGAAACCAAAATTTGAAGGCAATTGTCATAAATGCAAGAAACATGGACATAAGGCATCAAAATGCAAAATAAAGACATTGAATCTTGTAGAGCAAATTGTGAAAGCAATATTTGGTAGGGATTACAATACCTAGTGTAGATGTCATTACTATGGTGAATATGGACACATTGGTATGAATTTTGTTAAACATCATATGAGAAAAAGGGATACCATTATAAGATGTTACATTTGTAAAAAACTTGGTCATATTGCCAAAAATTGTATGAATACTAGTAGGATTGAAGATAAGAAAAAGACAAGGGCTGATAACATTTGAAGGCAGATGAGATAGCAATGAATTCCTAAGTCTATCGACGATACTAGTCTAAGTAATGATGATCAAGTCACTCAAGAACTAGGTGACTCTACCACTTCTAATTAAGTTCTTAAGAAAGAACTGGAACTAAGCTATCAAAGAAAACATTAGAATGAGTTCCAGTTGAAAGATGACAAAGATCCAAATCTGTATGCAAGATACAAAGGGATCACTAAGAAATATATGTATTAGTTATTACTAAGTTACCTTCTCTACAGAGTAAGGTTAGGTCATAGACTCTATCGAACAAGGTTGGGAGTAACTTTGTCACATATGGTTACCGATTCATGAAGACTTCACCAAGTGATCAAGATAGAGTAGCGGATGACAACCTCTCAAGCATTATGTTAACTCATCTACAACTGTATTGAGCATTAATGGAAAAATCTTAACAAAAGGCATGAAAAAAAATTCATTCTTCACAATGAATTTGTTGGTGTTTTATTTTGATGTTAACAGTGCTAAAACTACTAGGCGACAAAAGGCTTAATACCTAGATATCAGTACATACACAACCTAAAGAATAGAAAATTCTCATTAGCACTTGCTTATGCAAAGTACTAGGACCCAACTCCAACAAAACCTTAGACGGTTTTCTACTCTTTTGGCTCTGTAAAAACCAGGGCAGGTGTACCCGGGGATGGTTCAAAGATGGAACAATTGTATGAGAATTATTCTTAGTTTCATTTTGATTCTCATCTCTAAATCCTAAAACATATACGTAAATCTTACCGAATTGATAAACACATCCCTTGAACAGATATGGCCAAGAAATCTTCTATAGCTCTGCAGATGTTTCCAACATCAATGGCTAAATGAAGCTAAAACAATCCATGCAGGCAAGTGCTGGCCAACTTTGAATATCTTACAGGAAATATAAGTAAAAATTGATTTTATGATGTACTTTGAAAAATCCAGTCATAATATACTTCTCTTTTGGCTGAAATACTTTCGATCAGTGCCTAATCCATTGGGGATTCAGAGTCAAGTAAATTCTTAGATCTAATTTGTTGCTTTGCAACAAATTTTCATCAGCAATTCTTACCAGAATTTATCATTCAAAAATCCTTATTAACACCCAAGCAACCTCATCACATTCATCAGAGCCTTTATTTAATCCATTGAATTAATAGCAATAAAAAATGGATGTACAGCCTTACTATATTGCAATCAATTGCATAAGCTTTTACTCACACAACATCAAGGTAGCTAAGTATTTAAAAGGAGAAAAAATTCAGAAAAGAACAGATATGGGGACAGTTCATAATTTGTATTCATTTCCTTTGAAAATGGTATATCCTTTACAATAGACCCAGAAAGCCCTTCAGAGAAGAAGCACAGTTCTTTCTACATTCATCTATATCTCAGAAATTTTGACAGAAAAGTATACTATAAATTTCCTTCCCAAAATGTTTTGGACCAAAAATAGAACTAAGCACAATACTTAGTAAAAACCAAATTCAGGCCCTTCTTTAGCCTTGGGATCTCACTTAAATAATGTGAGATGCAACAAGCTTCAGGCTAAAGAAGGTGATAGGTGTCCTTCTTTAGAAAAACAAAAACAAGAATAACAGAAAGGTTAATTACAACAACAATTCTTGGCAGGTCCCTTTCTGTTATGCTTCTTGGTTGTTATGATCTGATCTCACAATCATTCTTCATCTTCAGAGTACATACCCATAAGGTCTGTAAATGATGTATCATCTTCTGTTACATGCAAACTCACTTTAACCTGGGGATTTTCTATGTCATCATTGCTGATTACAAAAGTAACTATTACTCTTACATCTTCTTCGTCATCGTCTCCTAACATCTGCTCACTAAACTGATTTTTCCATCTGTTAAAAGTATCATCATCTGGCCAATTAAAACTTAGGGTTTCTCTTTGTATCTTTATTAAAGAATTGGCATTTTCCTCTAAATCATCGAATTCTTTTCTCATATCAGTGTAATATAATTGTATTTTTACCAGCTCCTCATTTGTCTTTGCCCAAAACCAATGGCCAGTCTCACTGATGATGTTTGTTATTCTGTTATCGAATAATTCATCCATTTCCCTTTTCCATTTTTCTTTTTCCTTTACCGTATCAACAGATTCTAAAGCACAAGGAAATAGGGTGAATTTTTCAGCAAGATATTTTGAAAAACAGAGTATCAATTTTCTCTGTAAAGAATCTCTTTTATTCTCAAAATTATCTAATTGATTCAATAAATCAAAAATCCTTTCAACCTGATGATAAGGCATTTGGACTGTAGATATACAAATAATTGTAACATCATTGTTTCTCTGTCTCCATTTCTGTGCAAGAGAATCTAGTCCATCCTTTTCTTTATTTAACTCATCCATGAGGGTTACAATCCTTGTCAACTGATCATAAAAAGTTGACCATTGTATTTTATCCCTCAAATATGTCACACCCTGCCTCCATTTCTCTTCCTGCTAATTTCTAAATTCTATCTGCCACTCATGTAATTTGGTTTTTTCTGCTTCAAATTCCTCTGCAGTATAGAATTGGGGTCTTTCAGGGGTGTCAGGTATCTCAATAATAGGGGTTAATCCCACAGATGACTGTGGGGGATATGCAATTCTCAGTGTACTGGATTCTCCCACTTTCCTCTTTCCAAGTACCTTTTCTAATTGAGATACCCTGTTTTCTAACTCAATTCTCCTTTTTACCTCTTGGTTATAGGCATCCACCACTATTTCATATTTATTATGCATATCAATCATTTCCCTCTCTTCTCTTTCCGCAGTAGCCAAGGCAAATTTAGAATAATCCACATTCATGTGGGCTGCCTGTACATTTGAAGTATCAACAACTCTCCTTACAATGATACTCCCTGTTAATCCTGAATCATCAGGCTGTGATGAAGTAGTTATGGATCCTCTTCTCAGGGACCACATAACAAGGGCAACTTGATCATTGCTGAATGTTGTACCCAAGAATTCCTCTTTATTTGGATCCTGGAGTCCTAAATTATTTGAAACAGAATTAAAAATCAATGCGTCAGCAATGTCCCAATTGGGCAATAATAAAACATTAGCATTTTTTACCATCTGTCTTCCCTCATCAGGGGTTATATTTTGGAACTCTTGCACCATTTGTTCCTTTATTAGATTTTGAATGGAGGTATCATCCATTTCTGGATGTTCTGTTTTCATATTCTCACACCTTTGCTCAAAAATGTGCATGTTTACCCTCCACGCAAACTAATGGAAAGCCCTAGATCTTACAAAATTGTTATCAGATAAAAAATGCTGACTGGATTGTTCCAAAACAGGGTCCAATTCCCTTCCTCTAAAATCTGCTATAGTTAATTCAAAACTTGGCACAGGGGGTTCCTGGGGGTTCCCTTCATCAATTTCTGCTTGTGTAACAAAAATTTCTCCTTGTGACCCCATTTGTTCGAATTGCTCATTGGTGAGTTGTTCTTCCTCAATTCTTATTGGGGTTTGAGAAGGTGAGTAACTTTCATCAGGGGATTCTTCCTCCCTTATTATTCTTCTTCTTTTGGGAGAAGGTTCAGGGGGTCTTTCTTCTAGGACAGTGCTGGTGGATTCAACTATCTATTTTTCTTTATGTACAACGGGCACCTGCTGTCGAACAATAGTATATCCTTTCTTCTTTCGTACCACCAGTGGACCTATTCCAATGTTGGGGGTGAAACCCAATTTTCTCATAATTTCTCTGGCTTTATCTGGAAAAGAATTAATAAAATGTTGTTTCTTCTCATTCATTACTTCCATTATCTCAGAGAAAGTACTCATGAGCTTATGTATTTTATCTGCATTGGTTGCAGCATTACTAAGAGGACTGAAATCTTTGTCAAAACAATTAATGAATTCCAAAACTTTTGAATAGACTCTCCATTTTTCTTTCTTTATTTCTTGCTCATGGAGAGAGTATTCATTTCTTATTATATCTTCAGGAAAATAGAATTCATGCTGAACTGGACGAAGCTTGATTCTAAATCTAAGGGCAGAGTTAAAGAAACCTTCTGTATCACAAAAACGAGAGTGAGACACTGCCATCTTATATTGATCCAAAATTTTATGGAGAAAGACCCACCCTTCTTTAGTTATCACAAACTGGTGGGCTATAGTACAAGTAGGAAAAATTGCTCCTATCCCCCTTTTGTGCAAAAAGGCCTCCTCCACTCCTCCCAACTGCCACAAAAATTCAGCTATCCCTACCTTTAAAGGTACCTGATAGGGTAACACATGGGGTGTTCCTTTGAATCCATAGACCCTGATGACAGTTGAGACTGAATATGGGATAATATCTCCCCAATTATGTGAAACTTTTAGATTATGGGTTTTGTCCATAGGCCTAACAAGGTGCATTAATGCCTTAGGGATTCTAGGATTATCACTCAATATGAGGCACCTTAGTTTGGAGGCAAAGTGCCTATCAAATCTAACGAAGCTAGCATTTTCTGCTTCCTAGGTCATGTCTGCACTCCATAATTGGACTGGCAGTGCCTCCCCTTCTTGTTCTCTATTTAAAACCATTTCTTTACCAAAATAAGTGGCCCCTTTAAAAAGAAACATATGCATCAATAAGGAATACTGACCCCAAACCTTTTCCACCTTGCCCTGTGCAATCCCCACCAATCCCTGGTGAATCTCATTTGCCAAGTAAGATGCAAAATCAAAAATTATTTTCACACCAAAAGAGGAGATTTGGGTGATCATATACATGAAGCTCATCGGAATAAAATCTTCTTTGCCCTCTCTGAAGACTCTGCACAGGGTCCTATATATCTCCACTGCCCTGGCATTAAAGCATGATTTCTTGAATGGTTCTTTAGAAGATGATGTTATGGTTGGGAGGCCTCCAATCCGGCCTATGTGGGCTTTCAGTGCACCCTGTCTAACTACATCCCTCTTGGATATATATTCTTTTTCTAAATCTATCAAATTAATGGGCACATGATACATGGTGAGGGGTCCCAGACTGAAAACCTTCCTAATCTCCTTGGGACTGATGGTAACTAAAGCCTCACCATCCATTCTTCTCACTACCTTAGTGGCTTGGTCATAGTTTTTTGCTATAGCTTCAAGCAGGTCAAAATCCATAAACACGCTGGGGACAACAAGCTTCCCAAGATCAAAATTCCATATATTGGCATGAGGGGCATATAACTTCCTTTCCGCAAACCATTTTTTGAATAAACTCAAACCAATTTGAGAAGTTTGAGCATCCCGGACCCAATTACCCTTATCATACAATCCATCAGCTACCCTTAGCCTAGGGTTCAGTGAGGTTAACCTGTTAACTTGCACCGTTTCTACAGTAGATTCAGGAAGTAACTCAAGCAAATCATCATGCACATTTCTATCCAGGTAGTTTATTGCACCTGTAAATCCCTTCTTAGGAGGCATCTTGGGCTATCTTTTTAAAACTTAAAAGCTCACGAAGATGATGGTAGTTTTACTTACTTGAATTCTATCTCAATTCTCCTCTGTATTCCTGCAAATTTTTTGCAAACAGACAACTTGACAAAAATTTTTATCAAACCTTGGCACGCTTTTCTTTCAGTAATGGCTTCTGCACAAGAATGGCTTCAAATCTTTTTTCGCGTGAAATGAAACTGATGAAATCTCTCTGTATTATACTCTATTTTTCCTCACAGACGAAGCTTTCTTGTCTAATTAATACAGAGAGTGGCACTACATTTTTCATTTAAAACTGCACCGTCGATCTTCAAAGATCCTACGATCATGCAGTACAGAGAGAACAACTAGGAGTTATATTTGCCATGTCAGTTATTTTACCCGATGAGAACTTGCCACGAAAATTCTTTCTTTTGATGGCGCTTATATTTAGACCCACTGACAACGGAGAACACGTGTCAGCATGTCGCTACTTCGTTATGCATAAAGAACAAGCACCTTGCCATGGCGAAGCGGCGACAATCGTTGATAAGATCAAGAAATGATCGAAAGATACACTACAGGGCTTCTTAAGAAAGAAGGCGACGGGCCCAACTCGCTATGTCACTATAATTATCTCCCTTGCAACTCTTCATAGCGAGGTAGCAAGCTCCGTTGATCCACTTCAAGCTGACATTCAAGATTTCTTGTACATTCAGTTAGATAGGTATTAATGAGAATCGGATCTCTGCATAGTTGGCACATGTCAAAATTTATCATAGTCATCTGTCATTACACGTCATCAAAGATTTTACCAATCTTTTGCCATTTTACGGGGCCTCGCTAACTCGCTAATGGTGAAGTACCTGAATTTTCCGATAGCGAGGTAGCGAGCTCCGACACTTAAAAGGATTTCGTGCCGGAAAATGCAAGGGTTACCCAGTAATTACTTCTGTTAATTAAAACTGATTCTGACAACGGTATTTATGACTGGTCATGCCACTTGGTGTAATTATGATACAAGCAAGATGTAATGTCATCATTTTCAGATTTTCACGTGGCCTCGCTACTTCGCTAACGGTGAAGTGTCTGAATTTTCTGATAGCGTGGTGGCAGAACTTCCGAAAAAATCAACATTCTGGCTCTGATGTCAGATATTCTAGTGGGTCCCTATCCCCTTTTTTTGGATGGTGAATTGCAAAGTGTACCTGCACAATAAAACATTTAATAAGCAAATCTCCGATCGCCGCATCTTCACTTTATGGTCCCACCGCTTAAAATACTCAATACTCGTTGTCTCGCTATACTTAATGAGCATGCAACTCTCAATAGTGAGGTAACGCCAACGGTAGATCTAATCGGATCCGACGGTTGGGACAAATAGGAAGAAAGGTAACTCGGGAGAAAGGAAAAAGAATATGACAGCATATTCGTCTCTTTTGAAAATTCAAAATTTCACGCCCGACAATTTATGAATAGAGATGATATAGGGTTTATATGGTGATTATTTCTTATAGATGGTTTATCCAAAACCCTATGTTTCACTTAGGCATAGAACATTTGACTTTTCTATGATTTAACTTAAAATTTTTTACTACAGAAAAAGTTAGACCAATAGAATTTTTGAAGAGCTATTAAGAATTGCTATTTTCTATGCAATCAAGCAACTTGAGAAAATTTCCTGCAATAATTTTCAAAGATCTCTCAAGCTACCAAGTGAAAATGGCATCTAGTAGCAGAAACAAGGCAAAGAAAGGTTCTGATATGTTCATTTGAGGTGTTGAGTGGAAGGCGTCAGACTTCAAACTTGTGTCCATGATTGCAAAAACCTTAGACCCTAATGGAGCTCAATCAGAAATCCCTCCCAAGGTACTTCTTGTTAATGATATTAAACCTCACTTTTAATGCCATTAAACCTCACTTTTAATGCACAATTCAAGAAATTGGTACTTTTGAGATGGATGATGCCCTAGCTCAGTCATGTGTTGACAAAAACCTCAAACCCAAGCATTAGCATTTGGAAACAAAAGATTTAACTCACAATCCCCATATGCCCTAAGAGTTTCAAGTTAAATGGATTAGGTATATACTTAGTTGGGTGCACAGTGGTTAATTATGGTTGGAGCAGCCAATATTGATAACCAAAAAGATGATTCATTGAATCATTGGTCTTCCCATGCTCGCCAAAGCCAAAATCACCAAAATCCAAGGTCAAGCTGAGTTGGAAAAGAAAACCCTAGCCGAGTGGGATGACAGAGGCATGAAAATAAGCAGTGTCATAGATGCTTAACTCAAGTTTGGTATTCATGTTATAGTTCACAAGATATACAGTTCGAGTTGTCTCAATAGTGTATCATGTGAAGCTATGGACTTGGTATTCAAAGTGGTGAAAATAAACTTGTGTTATGACCTCACCAAGTTGTTGTTGAGGAAATTCAAAAAAATAATGGAACGCATTAGAACTCCAAGAATAATCCTTGCAAATTTGGATCTCTGTTAACATGTTTGTTCTTCTATGTGCAAAAGTTTTTCCCTTCTAAAGGCACTATGGTTTGGAGAAAGGATGTGCTAGTATTGTACCAAATAAATGAATACATTGTAGAAATGGGAGAAAACTATGGAAACATCATGGACAACTACTTTGATGTGTTTAAAGACAAAATGAATAGTAGGTTCAAAATACCTAAGAAGTTAGTTGAGGATTACAAGGGCGATGTGTGTTTTATTGTTGATTGTGACAAAGTATACATCCAGGCAATCAAGCCTAGAACTATATTGGTAAAACCTCTTGGCTATGAAGTAAATGTTGATGAGGCCAAGGATATCATTGAAGCCCTTGTCAATGAACCTATGGATTGCAAGGCCCCTTACTTTGGTACATATGATGAAGCAAAGGCAAGAATAGAGCTTGAAATAAAGCTACCTCAGGTGGTTAACAAAGGAAAGAGGAGGATAGCCAAACTAATATCTAGTGTACCTCTCAAGTTAATCATGGGAAAAGGTGAAGATGAGGAGCAAGTAGAGGATGAAGAAGAAGTAGAAGTATAAGAAGAACCTTTGAAGAAAACTGGCAAGGTGATTATCACCAAGCCTCCAAAGGCATCCACTACAGTCTTCTCAAGGAGGTCCGGGAAGAAAGGAAGTGATATTGTTCTTAGCAAACCTCCTCCCACCTTCTAGGAAAATTTGAAAAAATTGGAAGCAGGTGCTGGTATAACAAACTTCAAATCTTTGAAGTATGAGACAAGAAAAGAGGTAGAGCAAAAATTGATTGAAGAACTAGTGCGATCCAAAATGAGCAAATGGAAGTATTCACCAAACCGAATTGCCTCTCAAATCTCTAATGAATTGTTAGAGAAAATAAAGCCAAGATGGGACTTTGAAATGCAAATAGCTAAAGATATATATGCACAAAACCTGAGATAGTTACTATTGAGCATGATAGATGCTGAGGTAAAAGAGTCTTTAAAGAAAAATGAAGATAAAATGACTCCAAGGTTTAATACATGTTTAATTTTGATCAAAGATATAGAGCATATAGTTAAGAATGCTACAAACATGTGGAAGAACATTTATCATCTGCATAAACCTAGTGACTTCCCAATATATGTAAAGGATGATGAAGGATCAACTCATTATGTTACTATTGATTATGAAGAATATAAGGAGAAATTAGCTAAAGAAGAGGAAGAAGAAGAGGAGCAAGGTGAAAAAGCTATCGAGGAAGATAAGGAAAATGATGAGGATATTGACCCAATAAAGATAGTAGCTATAGTCATTGCCTCACTTCCTCACTCCTTGAGAAAACTCTTGACAACATCAAGTATGGAGGCAACTTCAACAAGTGTGGTTGTGACTACATCAAATATATCAAATGTCCATCACTCTTTGCACCAACACAACTTAGCATATCAATGATAGAAGTGACTTCCACTTCATCAACGAAGATGCAGGTTACTTGTTCTACTGAGTTGAGTTCTTTAGCCATCTCCTCTAAAATTTTGACTTCTTCAGTTTTGAGTTCATCCATTGTAAGCACTCCAATTTTGTCTACTTCAATTTTGGATTCTTCTAGCATCTCTGTCAGTATTCCACCAGTCGGTGCTATAATAATTTTTACTGCAAGCCCGAGTATTTCTACCATTGTATCCATTATGGGTACTAAGGAAATAAGTACAAGGAAAAATTGAACATAAGTTTCAATTGAGTACAAAGTTTTTAAAAGGAAAGGAAATAGAAGAAAATATAGATCTAGATGAGGAGATAGAAATTCCCAAATAAGATATTGAAATTCCCAAATGGGATTTCTACATTCTTTCTACAGAGCAAAGGAAAATGGTTGGTGAACTTCTTCAAAAAAAGGCTAAGCAGCAAAAATTGAGAGAAGAAAGGGACAGAGAATATAAGATATTAGATGATGCTATGAACATTTTGACTGAGGCTATTGGAGTTGAGTTTGATTCTTCTCAACCAATTTTGTTTAAGCTTGAAGAGGTAGTTCAAAAGTTTAAAGAGGAGATTGAGGGACAAGAGAAATTAATTGAAAAAGTAGAAAAGAAGTTCAATAATAAAGTGTTGGAGCACATTGCTTAGAAAATTTCTATTAATCAAGTTGAATTATAAACAATTTTTGTCAATCTTGAGGCATCCTATTTTAATGTATCATCACTTTTTGCTAAGCTATGTGATGTCACTGAGTATACCAAAGAAGTTAAGGATAAATTATCAAAAATTGATACTAATCTCAAGGTAAGTGCTCAAAAATTGCAACTTGACCCTAGTTCAAGCTCTGCACATTTTAAGAAGATCAAATTTTTGATAAATATGTAGGCAAAGTTGTTAAGAGAAGAACCAAGGATCTATTCCACACTGGTTGATATCCAAAATATGATCCTTCCTTTTATGGATTCTATGAAAAAACACATTATTTATTCAAAGACCTTAATCCAGGACAAAAATTTCTCTATTGCTAATCACATGATGTAGCTCTCAATGGGTACAAATTTCCATTCAGACATGTAATTTCTTACAGGAAAATTGGGATAAAACATTGGCAATTACCCTCAAGGTACATTCTAAATTCTTATCTCATTTTGGTGTCTCCATGTAAATATGTTGGATAAACCTTTGGCATTACTATCAAAAAAGGGGAGAAGAGATGAGATATGGGAGAAAAGTTAAAGAGTGAGAAGAACAGAGTTACATGGGGAGATATGTATATATATATATATATATATATATATATATATATATATATATATATATATATATATATATATATATATATATATATATATATATATATATATATATAAAATTAAAAAAATTCATGTACATAATAGATATATGATATGATATAAATATACTCTGTATATATATCTTACAAAGATCAATTTTGAAAAATCTCAAAAAATAGACCAAGCTAATATCACTTGGTAATGAATACAAGGTATTTAGTTTTGGACTAATAAGAGTTTTATCACTAATGCCAAAGGGAGAGATTATTGACATATCAATCAAGTTTTTTATTAGTGAGACACACTTATTCAGATTATCTATAGCTACTGAGCTCATTGAATAGTTTATAGTGTTTTCCATGTAATGCAGTAGCCACCAAGCTTCTATAGTTGCTACCAAGTCCTTTGGAATATTTCCAATGATTATCAAGAAGATTCAGTTAGTGTGAAGTTTAATAGTGCAAACTGAGCAGTTTAGTGTATACCATGTTTATGAATGGTTATTGAGTTCACAAGTTATATGATGCAAAGCTAGTGGTTACCAAGCATTTCAATGTCTACTAAGTTCTCAGTTCATGCAATGTGAAGGTAGTATTGACCGAGCCACTCCATGATAACCAAGTAATTCAATGTTTTCTAAGTTGCACAATATCTACCGAGTCACTAGTTCAAACCAAGTTCAAGACTACTTGAAAGTGGTTAGTATGGTTTGAGATTCTACGTTCACCAAGAGCATGACAATTCCAAGCAGTGACAGTGGATGCCAAGTATCAGAACCTCAATGCGTCTATCTTTAGAACACAAGTATCTTTATATTGGCTGACTTTGTCATATTTGTGTTAACTTGTGTCATGGCTGACTTTGTAATTTTGTAAATTGATTTGATATGTGTGTGTGTGTGTGTGTGTGTGTGTGTGTGAGCACGCACATGTGATGTATTGTGTTAGGAATAAGGTCTCTCAACCTTGGATAACTCCTATTCTTATTATTTGTTTTGTAAAATGTATTTCTTGAAAATAATGTTGATGTGTTGGCATCTTGAATTGTGTATAAGGAGATCATAGCTAAAATGGTTATGATGGACTATGTTAGGAAGATTCAAAAATAGGTGAAGACATGTGGAAACTAATAAATTTGAGTACTATACACTCTACCCCAATAGTAGGGTTAAATTTTTTTAGGGTTCCTATTTTCTTAGAGAATGGTAAAACTCTAATACAGTTACCTTTGGGAGTAGCCCTAAAAGTGAAGCACATGTTATAAGAATTTTTAGGGTTGCGAAGAGGAGGTATGTGAAGTAGTCTATTGTTGGTACTACAAGTTGCTACTGGCATCTTTTGTTGTCACTGTTGAACTTGCATTGCAAGTGTATTGTAACCCTGTGTTGAAGATAATACATTGTGCAGGTTCTGGAGGGGTGGGGTTGTTTTACCAAAAGGTTTTTCCCAACAAGAAAATCTTTTTGTTATGTGTTTCTTTCTCTGTCTATTTTCTTTATGCTTGGTTGGCTGTAATATTGTTGTTTACATGATATTGGATCTGTAAGTGTAAAATATTTTAATAGGATTTGCACCATACTTCTCTTTAGAGATTAGTGTAGGAAGCTGTTTCCACACCTAAGTTTCCTTACAAGTGGTATCAGAGCCTAATCAACTTTTGATCCTAGTTGTTGGGTAGGGTTTTTTGAGCTAATCTCAAGTTGAGTGGGAGTCTTGTGTAGAGCATCCTAAATCTTATTTTCAGATTGAGATGGCGATTTCATCATATGGAAGAATGGAGGTGGAGAAATTTAATGGCACTAATTTTTAGTTGTGGAAACTCAAGATGGAAGACATGTTGGATGATCATGACCTATGGGAAGCAACTTCAAATGCTACGAGACCAGCAACTATAGCTCAAGTAGATTGGGATATCAACGACCATAAAGCTAAGAGTCTCATAAGATTGTTTAACTAATGCAATTCTTCTGAATGTTCTAGATGAGAAAACCACATATAGTTTGTGGGAAAGACTTGGGGCTGTGTATCTGGCCAAATCTTTGGTGAACAAGTTGTTCCTGAGGAAGAATTTGTACTCTCTACAAATGGAGGAAGGTGGATCCTTAATAGATCATTTAAATGCATTTAATCTACTGGTTGCATAGTTGACATCAGTTGGTGTCAAGTTAGAGGAGGAGGAATGTTGCTACACACTTTTGTGTTCTTTACCAAATTCATGGGACCATCTCGTGATGGCTCTTAGAAGCACATTAGTCACTTTTTAAATGGATGATGTGGTGTCTTCACTACTATCAGAGGAGATGTGAAGAAAATCTTTTGTTTCAAAAAAAGAAGCCCTTACTATTCATGGGAGATCCACGAAAAGAGGTAAGAAAAATGATAATAAGTCTGACAATAATGGTAGATCCAAATCCTGTGAGAAGTAAAAGACTTCCAATAAGTCCAAGGCAAGATGTTGGAACTGTGATAAACCTGGGCACTTTCGTAAAGATTGGAAAGAGCCGAAGAAGAAGAAGAAAGGTTTAGATTCAGCTTCAGAAAGATCTGAAGAAGATGGCGATGCATTCATCATAGCTTTGGCAACCCATGCATCTGATGATGTGTGGTTGGTTGACTCAGGTGCATCTTTTCACATGACCTCTCATCGAAATTGGTTCTCAAAATATGAAGAGTTTGATGGTGGAAAGGTGTACTTGGGTGATGATTCTCACTTAAGGATAGTTGGACGGGGAAGGGTCACTATCAAATTTCTTGATGGATGAGTAAAGGGAATCAATGGACTTATGCACATTCCAAGTTTGGCATGAAACCTATTATATGTAAGTATGTTGAATGATGTAGGTGTGCAAGTTGTTTTTTCGAAAGAATGATGCAAGATGATGAGAGGATCAATAGTGCTTGCAAGGGGTACTAGGAGAGGTACCTTATTTTAGCTAGATGCATGTATTCCTCTATGTAATAGTTCTTCATCCAAACCATCTAAATGAGTAGTGAAGAATAATAAAGTTATTGGTTCTGATGGCAATGCAAACACTTTGGAAGGTAAGCTTCCTACAGAAAAGACAATGTTGTGGCATATGAGATTTGGTCACATTGGTGAAAAGGGTCTCAGAACCCTAAAAAATAAAAATCTTGTTGAGGGGTTAAATGATTGCAATCTCGATTTTGACTTCTATGAACACTGTGTCTATGGTAAACAAAATTGTGTTCAATTTTACTCTAGTTCTCACAAATCTTCTGATGTTTTGGATCTCATTCATTCTAATGTATTTGGTCCTATAAAAGTTCCTTCAATATCCAAGTCTGTATTTTTTGTATCTTTCATAGATGATTATAGTAGAAGGACATGGATTTATTTCCTTAAAAGTAAGACACAAGTCTTTAGTTGATTCAAGGAATTTAAAGCCCTTCTAGAGAATCAGACTAGTAAGAAGATTAAGTGTGTGAGAACTGACAATGGTCATGAGTTTTGCCCAACAGAGTTTGAATAGTTCTATAAAGAACAAGGTGTCAAGAGGCATAAGACAACTCCTTATACCCACAACAAAATGGAGTTGCAGAGAGAATGAACAAGACACTAATGGAGAAGGCTAGGAGTATGCTTAGTGGTGCTAGTTTAGAACAAAGGTTTTGGGCCGTAGCTATGGTCACTGCTTGCTATCTAGTTAATAGATCTCCTACATCAGCCCTTGTTGGTAAGAAACCCATGGAGGTGTGATCTAGTAAGAAGCCTTCAATTAGACATGTTCATGTTTTTGGTTGTGAAGCTTATGCACATGTTCCAAAGGAGAAAATATCTAAGTTGGAAAACAAAGCTATTAAATGTATTTTCATCAGGTATAGTGTTGGTGTGAAAGGATACAAGCTTTGAGATCCTGTGACTAGTAACGTGTTGTATAATAGAAATGTTATTTTTAGAGAGCTAACATCTTCTCCTATTCTGCTACAACTAGAAGAAAATGAAAAGGAAAAAGATGTTGTTCAGTTGCCTCCTACCCCTGAGAAGACTAAATAGAGAGACCATGTTGGGTCTAATGATGATGAGAGTTGTAGCATCTCTGATAGCTCAGAAGAAGAGGAAGAACAACCTCAACCGTAGCCCTTGAGGAGATCCACAAGAGAAAGAAAGCAACCAAAAATGTTTGGTTTATCTATGTTAGATTCTGGTTGTGCTTTTTCTTTGATTACTAACACTGATGAGCCTAGATCTGTGAAAGAGGCTTTGGGCATGGAAGATGCAGGTTCTTGGATTGAGGCTATGGATGATGAGATGGCTTCATTAGAGAAAAAAAACTTGGGACCTTGTACCTTTTCCTAAAGGGAGAAAATTTGTTGGCTGTAAATGGGTGTTCAAGAAGAAATTCTGTGCAGATGGCAGTGTTGAAAGGTACAAAGCTAGATTAGTTGCAAAGGGGTATTCATAGGTAGAGGGAATAGATTATGGTGAAATATTCTCTTTTGTTGCAAAGTTGACATCCATTATATTTTTGTTATTTCTTGTTGCATCATATGATTTAGAGATAGAATAGATGGATGTGAAGATAGCTTTCCTTCATGGTGATTTGAAGGAAGAGATTTATATGTCATAGCCTGAGCTTTACATTGTTAAAGGTAAAGAATCCTTAGTTTACAGATTCTAGAAATCTTTATATGGTTTGAAGCAATCTCCCAGGATGTGGTACCTTAAGTTTGATGCATTTGTGTTGTCAATTGGATTTGTAAGATTGAAATCAGATCATTGTGTTTATTTCAGAGTTGAAAATGATCGCCTTCTTATTGTTTCATTATATGTTGATGATATGTTGCTGTTTGGGAAGGGTAAGGGTATGATTTCTGATTTTGAATCTCAGTTGTTAGCACAATTTGAGATGAAAGATCTTGGAGCTGCTAGGTACATCTTGAGTATGGAAATTAGTGGAGACAGGTCTAATAGAAAACTTTGGTTGAGTCAGAGTAAGTATGTGAAGTCTGTGTTGGACAGGTTCAACATGGTAGATTGTAGACCACTATGTGTTCCTATTCCTGTGGGAACAAAGTTATTTGTAGATGAATGTCCAAAATCTCCTAGTGAGATGGAGGAAATGAGTAGAGTACCTTATGCTAGTGCAGTTGGTAGTCTTATGTATGTTATGGTTTGTACTAGACCAAACATTGGCCAATCAGTAGGAGTTCTGAGTTAGTTTATGGCTAATCCTAGATGGGTACATTGGGATGCAGTTAAGCGAGTATTCAGATATTTGAGGGGTACATCAGATTACTCCATATGTTATCATGGTAACTCTTCTAGATTTCCACATTCAGTTTGTATTCATGGGTTTTTGGATTCATATTGGGCAGGTGATATTGATCGCAAGAGATCCACCAGTGCTTATGTGTTTATTATGTTTGGTTGTGCCATCAGTTGGATGAGCAAGCGACAACCTGTGGTTGCTTTGTCCACTACAGAAGCTGAGTACATGGCTACTACTCATGCTTATAAGGAATCCATTTGGCTTAAGAGATTGTGTTCTAATGTTGGTGTTAATGCAGAATAGATTACTATTTGGTGTGACAATCAGAGCGCTATTTTCCTTGTGAAGAATCCAACTTTCCATGCCAGAACGAAGCACATTGATGTGTAGTTTCACTTTGTGAGAGATATGGTGGAAGATGGAAAGGAAAATTTGGAGTAGGTAGATACTGTGAAGAATTTTGTAGATGCATTAATGAAACCAGTGGGCACTGAGAAGTTTAGATGGTGTTCGGAGTCTATGGGCCTTTTGGCCTATAGCGGTTAGTTCTTGTTATGTTCTTGTTCCTCTTACAAGGTGTTCGACAAGTGGGAGGATGTTAGGAATAAGGTGTCTCAACCTTGGATAATTCCTATTCTTATTATTTGTTTTGTAAAATTTATTTCTTGGAAATAATGTTGATGTGTCGGCATCTTGAATTGTGTATAAGGAGATCATAGCTAAAATGATTATGACGAATTCCTATGACATGTAAGAGCTATGTTAGGAAGATTCAATGACAGGTGAAGACATGTGGCAACTAATAAATTTAAGTATTGTACACTCTAACCCAATAGGGGGGTTAACTTTTTTTAGGGTTCCTATTTTCTTGGAGAATGGTAAAACCCTAATACGGTTACCTTTGGGAGTAGCCCTAAAAGTGAAGCACATGTTATAAGCATTTTTAGGGTTGCGAAGAGGAGGTATGTGAAGTAGTGTATTGTTGGTACTGTTAGTTTCTACTGGTATCTTTTGTTTTTGTTGTTGAACTTGAATTGCAAGTGTATTGTAACCTTGTGTTAAGATAATATATTGTGCAGGTTCTTGAGGGGTGGGGTTGTTTTACCGAAAGGTTTTTCCCCACCGAAAAATCTTTGTGTTATGTCTTTCTTTCTTTGTCTATTTTTTTTATGCTTGGTTGGCTGTAATATTGTTGTTTACATGATATTGGATCTGTAAGTGTAAAATAATTTAATAGGATTTGCACCATACTTCTCTTAAGAGATTAGTGTAGGAAACTATTTCTGCACCTGAGTTTCCTTACATATTGTATGATATCAATATGTATGAAATGTCATGTGTATGTAATGCAAGTGTAAGAATGCAAATGTAAGCAAAAAATAAAGATTTATGAAGGCCATATTAGCATAAGGAGTAGCGATGACAAATCTATCATAGAAAGGTGATTAGTACATCAAGGAATCTCTATTAGCAAACTCAGTTGCAAATTAGTAATCTATTGCTTCATCCTAATAGGTGAACTAGTCAAAATTCTTTAACAAGATAGACCTAACAATCTTTTCTAAATCACTTTACCAAGTGCATACTTCATTATATGTTTGTAAATCCTCTCACAAGGTGGACCTAATAGTCCTATTTGCTCCTAATAGGGTAGATCATTAGAAGTGATCAATGTAAGCCTTAAGAGGCCAACTTTATATTGTAGTACTAAAGTTTTGTGGGTTTCATCCCCACCCCAGTTTTACTTTCTATTTGGAAGGTTTCTAGGTCACCAAATCATTGTATTCAAGTGTTATGGATACTTTTTTATTTTTAGTTTCTCATGCATGCAATTAGATTAGATGTGATGAATTAAATGTTAAATGATTTATTAGATTCAGAATTGAAATTGGTAGAAGTTTTAGAAGTTATTTATTCACCCCTCTCCTCTTAGTAACTTAGCTTAGTCTTGAATATTTCCAACATTTTGAACTCTTCTTTCAAAAAGCCATTATTATAGAGTTTTTGTATGCTTCCCTAATTAACATATCCCCAATGCTTCCTATCTTATAGTTGTAGCATTTTCCCACATCTTGTCCCATTATCATATTCGGTGGAATTGTTGACAATGCACTAGAAGGGTCTTGCTTATAAGCAATGTCAGGAATAGATTTAAAAATAGGCTATTTGACTTCATTACTTACTAATTGAACATTCAAAACTTCCTTTCCCTCTACATTCTTTGAACTTGATGCCAAAATGTGAAACTAGGGTTTATAGAATTTAAACTACATAGGTCAACTCTTGATAAATACCTTATAAAATTTGATGAATTGGTTTGAGATTGCTACTAGAATCTTTTGCAAGTACTTTGAATGGATTTATAGATTGCCTTCTACTCAACTCACTCTTTGCTGAATTTGAATGATGAAAAATGAGCTAGAATTAATCAAATACCCTTTTAAAATATTACAAATAATATTGAGTGCTTACATAGTTGTAAGCTCAGCATCAACCAATTTCAGGTTCACTCAACATCCATTGACATTTCCATCACTTGGCAACCACTATGAGCTTGGTATCAACTAGCTAGTCTAATAGCTCAACATCTTCTAACATTCCACTTGGCATACATAGGAATTTTTTTAATTCTCAACAACAACATAAAAAACTTATAGATTTATCTTGAATTACTAACAATATCTTGCATCTTTATTCATGCTAATGTAGTCCTTTTAGTACTAGATTTCTTTGGAACTGATGTATGGTATAAATATTAGATATCAGTCCCACGTAGCTTTTGATTGCCTAGTTTGATGAGGTGTGATCACATGACCCATTGGGTGAAGTGATCCCTCCTCCATTTGATGTGTTGCAATCATCTTTATTTTTCCATATCTTATTCATCTCATCTCTTATGTGTTCAACATTTTCCTTGCCTTTGTCTTTATCAAATTCACAACTTGGTGATTTTGACTTTGCTGGACAATACCTACTAATGTGACCAGTCTTCAAATAGCTGAAACATATGGTTTGACTCAACCACCTTTGGTAGTTACCACTGAAGTGTGTCCTAATACAATTTTTAGGAACATGTCCATATTGTTGACAATAATGATAGCTATATCTTGAATTATAATCCCAATTATAAGAGTTTCTATTGTTCCTTACCTTTTCTTTCTTGTTTGATGACCACATGGGTTTAGATCTGCATTCAGAAGCTCTATGTTCATACTTCTAACAATTGTAACAATATCCTTCAAATCTTTGTGTATACATGGTCTTGGTTCTACATTCATGTGCTTGATGACCTTGCTTGTTGCACATATGATAGTGAACCATGCTCTTAGGCTTAACATTCTAATTTGTAGTCTTGCTCTTGCACACATTAGAAGTATGTCCTTTCTTACCACAATTATGAAAAATAGGTTTAGAGTTCTTACCTTTATTGTTCCTTTCTTCTATACTGTTGGATGATTCTCCTTCTTTAGAGCTTGTATATCCCAGTCCAAATGTGTCATTGTTGGATCTAGGGGATCTCAATAATTGCTCAAAGTATTTGATGGCTTTATTTGGCTTGTTGAAACTTTTAGAAGATTCCTTTTCTCTCTTTATATCACTCTATAAGTGCTCATTCTATGATTTCAACATTGTTATCTAAATTTCCTTGACATTTAACTCATAGTTGGAATTCATCATTTAAATTAGAGTATCCAATTGCATGTTGGAAATCTTGGTTAGCTCTATCAATTTCTCTTCCCGTTTGTTGGCCAAAATTATTTTGACTTCTTCAATCATGGCTTTGTCTTCTATAGCTTTCTTCTTTTGTTTAGCCACTTCACATAGTAGTATAGCTTTTTATTCTTGCTCTAACTTGAGATTTCTAATTTCCTTAGCTTGGGCTATATTCTTTTCCATCAGATATGTAATTTCTATATCAAATTCATTAGAGTCACCATTGGAAAATAGTTTGGTAGTGTCAATCTCTTTGTATTGTGAATTATTTTTTGCAATAGCAATTTTTTTCTTTCTCTTCAAGGACTTCTTTAGTTCTTCTCTTTCTTCATCCAATTGATGAAGAATGATTTTTATCTCAATTCCCTAATTCTCAGTAGTCTTTATTAATTTGTAGACTTCCATTTTAAGATCTTTCCTTGAAGTTGCAAAGTTTCTCTTTTGGAGAATAATGGTCTGATACCAATTGTTGGAATTACAAATAGGAAAAATAAACTATTGAGATGAGGGGGTTAATTAGTAGTTTAAGCTTGGACCCATAAAACTTTCACCCCACATCTATTTCATGCATTTAATGAATAAATTGAAATAACATGTAAACATATAAGCAATAACACATATATAACACTAGATATGATTACCCAAAAACCCTCCAAGAGAGAAGGTGAAAATGGGGTGGGGATGACATCCACAAATATTCACTACTACAATAATAAAGTTTATCTAATAAATGTTACAGTGTTTTGACCATGGAACATGATCTACCTTGTGAAAGGTCTACCCTATTAAAGGCTTACAAAGACTATTAGGTCTCACCTTGTTAGAGGATTTCAACACCATGTTAGAAGTGTGCCTGGTTAAAGGACTTTAACTCACAACTAAGTAAGCACCCTATTAAAGTATTTCATACAACTTGTTAGGACTACTCTATTAAGATATTTTGACTGAAATCACTTGTTAGAATGTCTTAGCATAGATCCTAAGGTTAGCACTTGATTTTTTGATAAAAAATCACTTCTAAACAATATCTTCTTGATCCTTCTTGATCAAATGTCCATTTTTTGTATCCTCTTCTTTATATGTTCTTCTCTAACTAATTATGCAATGCAATCCCACTTATAAATCACCATGAATATTCTATTTGCACATGCAAACTATCCCTTTTCCTCCTTCAACACTCGTAGAAATTTTAGGGTTTTTCACCTTAAGAAGACGATGGTGACTTAGGGTTAGGTATGAATGTATAGCTGAGATTCATCCATTTTATTGCTTAATCCTTCCTATTTTCTAATTGGTTGCATGTAATTGCATAGGGAATCCAACTAGAGATTCATCCTTATCTCCAAAATATCATAATTCATGCTTAAGTCGGCTCAAAAATGATTTACATAGTTGTTTGTGCCTTTACAAACAAATATGTCAAAATTATCTTACTTGGCATCTAAAGTCTCTAATGCTTGACATACACTAATCTAGTTATTGTGACTTGACACCTGTATCACTTGACATTCACTGTTTACTCAACTCCAATTTTCCTCAAAATATACTATCTACTCAACACATTAGTGACTCAGCACACACTATGACTCACCATGGTCTATTATCTACATGTTGTGCTTGGCATGTACTGTTAGTTTGAGATGAACTAAGTAAATAACTTAAGTGTATTGACACTCACTTGTCAAAACCAATCTAAGATCAACACTAATTTCCATGTCCCTTATGCTTCCAACCTTACATGTATAGCATCACTAACATCTTGAATTAGTAAAACTCATAGTGATAATATTGACAATGGACTAGATGGATCTTTTTTATAAGCTATGTCTGGAATAACTCTAAAATTTGGTTGTTTAATCTCATTTCTTATAAATTTCACATTCAAAACTTCCTTTCCCTCTACAACTTTGGTTGTTGAAGAACTAGATGCCATTTCATAAAACTAGTTTTTGTAAAAACTTAAATTGCATAGCTTAGCACATGGTAAATATTTTTTCAATCCTATTGAGATGGTGTCAAACAACTATTAAATCCATTTTCAAATACTTGAGACAATTTCTCTAGTTTTCTTTTAGCTCTTTTTCCTCTCATTCAAATTCAAATGATGTCAAATGAGTAAAAATTGATCATATAGACATCAAAACCTTGTAATTAATGCTTAGTGATTACACAATTGTAAGCTCAACTTCAGTAAAGATTTTGACTCACTTAGCTTCCATGAACTTTCCTCTGAGAAACTACTACAAGCTTGGTCAACATTGAGAACTTTGATAACTCAGCATCAACTAACATTTCACTTGGTAGCTATAGTGAAACTTTTCATGCTTGGCAGTAACATGAATACTTGTTGAGATAATGAGTGTTGCACAGATTGCATAATATTGTTATATTTTATTATTTTATTTTATCATGTAATGTTCCACCTAGATGGATGTGCAACATGTAAATATTCTCATGAAATATTCTTGATGAGTTGTATTGTAACATTGTGATAATATTTCATGTAATTATTTAATATTGGGGAAAAGAATTAAATGCCCAATATTAAATGTGGGGTCAGTGGGTTAGGTAGCACATGGTTTTAGCACATGTTTTATGTAATATCACTTAGTGGTTTTGTGGGACTTGCTACTATTTAAGCAGCCACAAGGGTAGTTGTTGTAGAGTAAGAATGAGAAAGGTAAGAGTTGAGCGGGACAAGGCTTGACAGGTTAGCCAAGGGAGCATTTGAGAAGGTTCGAAGCATGGCATGGGATGTGTGGATTCATGCTTGTTCACATAGTTTTCTCGGTTGTGGCTATGGCCATGAAGGCTTCCATGGTTGTATTACATTAGTATTTTTGCTAAATAATACATGGTGATGGATGCTTTTGGAGGCTGGGTATTTCCCTCAATGAGAGTTTCCTAGAGTATATCTTGTGTCACATTTTCTGGGTATGTTGTCTATTCTCTTGCATGTAGATTTTAATTCCATGTTTATTTCAGATCTATTATGGGTTATGTGAAAATAGTTATATTCTTTCTTGCCAAGTTTTCCTTACAAGTGGCATCAGAGCTATGGTTTTATTGTTTGTAACCCTAGATTGAATCCATGGGAATGCATGAGAGGATAAAACAAAGGGCAAGATATGTGAATGATTTATCGCAGATCTAAGAGTTTTGGATTGGCTGTTATGATGGGATGTTAAAATATTTGGGCACATGAAATTGTTGGACAAAAGGATTTTTTGGATGTTTGATTTAAATGATGGTTTTAGGTGAAGCTTGAAGAAATGACCTCCTAGGTAAAAATAGATCTCACCATTGGATCCGGGTCAACGTTTCCATAAATTTTGATATATAATATGCCCTAGTTTGGCCATGTTTAGAGGAAATGAAAGACTTTTTTGGTTTCAAGGCCAAATTTAATCCCGTCAAAATTTTTGTCACAGAAAAAAAAATTGAAAAATCACACTGAAAATGTAAAAAGACTGTTTTAGTAAAACGACCATAACTTTCTCTCAGACTAGCAAATTTTAGAGTTGTTAAAAGTGTTGGAAAGATAATTTAGAGCACTACAACATGGTATAGGTTTGGTTCTATGATTTTGATATTTTTTTAGGTTTCAAAAGCCCTCAAGTTAGATATTATTTATTTTGACCATGGATTAGGGCATAACTTGGGCATACGGAGTCAGATTTTGGACTTTGAGTAGTCAATGAAAAGCTTTTGGAGAGATCTACACATTGGTTCAGATTTGGTGTAGGTTTGACATGATTTATTTGTTGATATATTTATCTGAATAGTTTATGGTATATTTTGACTATGGTAACATTGTGAGTTTATGGCATTGGAGATTTAAGATTTGATGTCATTGTATACTTAGTTCATTACTCAGATTAGTCTCATGATGATATGGTTATCAGTGTTAGTTTTGATATGTATGATGATTTGTTGGATCTACAAGTTGTACAGTGTTGTAAGTGGTCTATACTTACAAGTTGCATTTATAGCTTGGTTATGGGTTGTCTTTGCCCATTGATCTTTCATTATTGATGCATATTCAGATTGGTGGCTTGGATTTGGGTTGTCTATGCCCTATGTCACATGATTTGCTTATTTTTTCTTGTAGAAGGGATGAGATGTTGTTACCAGGTACAGTCATGGTGGAAGATTGTGGTTGACTATTTTATGTTGACAGGTTGGACATATTGAGATTCAGATGCTTGGTTCATGGATGTGATCATGGTGTCATGGTTTTTGGCATGACATGATTGGATATACAAGTACATCCTTGATATTCATTAGCTTGGATTTCTGATTTCGTTATGGAGGTATATCTTCTTGGTTGAGGATCATGATAATTTAGTTTCTTTTGAGGAGCTAATGATGTGCAGTTTGAGTTCTTTGATGGTTTGATGCCTTGGTTGATTCTCATGGTTAGAGGATGGTATTTTCATCATGATGTCATGGATAGCTTGGATACATGGTTTAGTGGGAGCTTGTGACAGTGATGGGGTGATAGTGTAGGATTAGTTCCTGGTTTGGTTTGGATCTTCATGTAAGAGATGGATATTATGATGCCATTTGTGACTTGGTACCACAGTTGAGTGGGAGCTTTTGGCATTGATATATTTATTGAGTGTTTGTAGATGTTGGAGGTTTTTCTTAGATCCTATTGCTGTAGAAGCATCTTTGACATTTGCATGGTGCATTTGTTATCTTCATGGTGTGTGAAGATGGTTAGATCTTGAGGACTCATGGAGTTCTTAGTTATCTTCATGGTGTGTGGAGATTGTTCCTCTTGGTATGTACAGATGGTTTTCTTCATGTTGTATGGAGGTGGTTGCATCTTGAGGACTTATGGGGTTCTTGGTAAAGGTACGCCTTATACATTTATTTGGCATGTTATCCTTGGTATGAGAATGGTTTCATTATTATGTCATGGTATACTCTTGATACGCATTTAGAGTTGTGACATGTTATGGTATGTTCACGTGGAGCATGTTATCTCTTTGGTTGAGATGGTTAGATCATGTTGTCATGTCTATATTCCTGAGGCCATGGTTGGAACTTTGACATTGATCTTGGTTTAGTTTCTTGGTATTGAGTACACTGATCATAAGCTGGATACTCACATGAGATTTTGAAATTTTGAAGTGTACATATGCTGAATACAAATATTGAATATCTAAGTTATGCTCATAAGTTCAGATCATTCATGCATGACCAAGTGTTTTTGCCACTCATGTCAAAGGGGGGAATTGTTGATCTCAGATTGGTTTTGATATGAGTGTCTATACAATTAATTCAATTATAAGTTATGTACTTATTTCATGCTAAGTGGGACACTTAGTAAGTATCGAGTAAACAGCCAGTGCCAAGTCACTCAAGTGTCAAGCAGTCAGTATGTGCCGAGTGATTCAAGTGTCGAGTAAACAATGCATGCTAAGTTATTTAAATATCAAGTGAGAATATTGACATTGTAGTTGATGTTGAGCATGAGGGACTTCAGATGCCGAGTTATACAATTTTGACATAGTTGTTTGTATCGGCACAAGCATCTATGTAAACTATTTTTGACCCAACTTGAGAATTTTTTTGTGATTCTAGATGATAAGAATGAATCTTAATTGATGATACATATGTGGTACATGCAGCCAATTAGAAAAAGGGATGAATTGAGGAGCTAGATGGATGGATTACAATCATTGATTCATACCTAACCCTAATCACGTAGATCTTTTTAAGGTAAACCTTAGAACATTATAATAGTGAAGAGATAATTTTTCATGTACAAACAAAGCATTAAGAGGTGATAGAGTAATAGTGATCATAGTGTGTAGATTGTAGAATTAGTTAGAGGAGAATAGAGGAAAGGAATTAGAGGATAGAAAAGATACATTTGATTAAAGAGGATCAAGGATACATGCAAAGAGGTGATCTATTATTTAGGAGTAGAGTGTTAACCATAGGATCATTGTTGAGACATTCTAATAGGTGAAATAGTTAAATCTCTTAACAAAGTAGTCTTAACATGCTTTTGTAAATCCTTTAATAGTGTTCTTACTTGATTGTGAGTTGAAGTCCTCTAATTAGGCACACTTCTACTAGGGTGTTGAAATCCTTTAACAGGGTAAGATCTTGATAAGTAGGAGATAATTTCCATAGTAAGTCAAATTGTGATACTACTATTAGGATTTAATTGTGTGATTTTGAGTCAAACTCATTGACCCATGTTTCATGAGTAGTGATTCAACTATTGAAAATATTCAAAACTAAGCTAAGTTACTAAGAGGGGAGGGGTAAATCAGTAACTTCTACAACTTCAACAATTTAAACCATTCAATTAGTATTTAATCCATCATATAAATTCTAATCTAATTGCATGCATAAGAAACTGAAAGCATTCATAACACTCAGACACAAAGATTTGGTGACCTAGAAACCTTCCAAATAGAGAGTAAAATTGGGGTGGGGATGATACCCACAACTTTAGTACTATAGTGTAAAGTTATCCTATTAAAGCTTAAATTGATTAGTTCTGATGATCTTCCCTATTAGGAGCAATAAGGACTACTAGGTCCACCTTGTGAAAGGATTTACAAAAATACAATTAACTATGCACTTAGTAAAGAGATTTACAAAAGACTATTAGGTCTACCTTGTTAAAGGATTTGATTGATCCACCTATTAGGATGAAGTAGTAGTAGATTTCTAATCTGTGACTTAGTTTTTTGAATTAGATTCCTTTGTGTACTAATCACCTTTCTGTGATAGATATGTCTCTGCTGCTCCTTATGTTGTTATGGCCTCTACAATCTGCTCCTTCTTTTCTCTAATGTAATTCACATTCACATCTTCATATTTTGAAATACAATACATCCATGCATTGGATATGATACAATGTATTACATTTATATCAATCCAACAATGCATTTCCATCATTCAAGTTACCACAAATGTTACAAGGCCATCCCATATGAAAACACTTAGGTTCTAAAGTCTGACTCAGTCAGGTTCTGATATGCAACATCCACTATCATTTCTTGGGATCATCATCCACTCAGTAGATGTAGAAGCTTGGTCCATACTAATCACTTCTAAGTAGTCCTAAACTTGGTCTACACTGGTGACTCAATAGACATTGTGAAACTCAACATACAAATTGAGTCAGTTGATTTACTTTGTATGACTTGGTAAACATTCTCACCTCAAGCTCAGTATAAACTGAGTCACCTAGTTAACACTAGGAAGCTCGATTCACAATGGACTCTCATCACATGCATTGCAAACTTAGTGAACACTACACTACTCAGTAACCATTGATAAAACTTGGCATCAACTAAAATGCACACTTTACATTACTGGTCTTCACATTAACTAAATCTACTTAGTAACCACTGGGTATTTTCCGAAGGACTCGGTAACAACTATAAAACTCAGTGGCAAATGAAATACATGGAAAATACTATGAATTGTACAATGAGCTTGGTAGCTATATACATTCTAAATAAGTGTGTATCACCAATAGCAAACTTGATTGATATGTCAACAATCTTCCCCTTTGGCATTAGTGACAAAAACACTTATTAGCCAAAACTAAATACCTTATATCCATCACCATGTGATACTGGCTCAATAGAGTATACATTTTTTGGGATTTTTCAAAACTGATTTTGTAAGGTATATATATAGTATACTATAAATCTTCTTACTATATACAACATGTCTTACTTATTGCAAGTCCTGCCCCATACCATATTTCTCCTCATACTATGTGTCTCTCTGTACATGTCTTATTTCTTCCCCGTATCATATTGTTTTCATGAATATATCTTTTTCTCTCGCTTTTTGACATTAATGCCAAAGACTTATTCTATTTTATTTACATAGAGACACCAAAATGAGATAAAAATTCAGAATGTACCTTAAGAATGATTGCCAAAGTTTTATCTAATTTTCTTGCAGGATCTTATGTGCATGGAGTGCAATTTGTACCTTTGTTGACAATTCTATCATATCGTTCGCAATAGAGAAGTTATTGTCATGGATTAGAGTTTTTGAATATACAATATGTTTTTGTAGTGCATCCATGTTGGGAAGAATCATGTTATGTATGTCAATCAATGTGGATCTGATCCTATCTTCTTCCCTTAGCAATTATGCTTGCATTTCTAACAAAAATCTTATTTTCTTGAAGTTTTCAGAGCTTGAACTAGGGTCAAGTTGTAGCTACTAAGCATTGACCTTTAGATCTTCATCTATTTTAGACAATTTGTCCTTTATTTCCTTTGTAAAACTAGACACATCACACAGCTTCCCAAAAAGTGATGACACATTTGAACATGATGTTTCCAAATTGCCCAAAATTCTAGAAAGTTCTACTTTTTGTAAGGCTATCTACTAAGCAATGTGCTCCAACACTTTATTGTCAAACTTCTTTTCAACCTTCTTCACTAGCTTATCTTGTCCATCAATGTCTTCATTAAATTTCTGGATTGCTTATGTTAGGTGATACAAAATATGTTGAGAAGAATCAATCTCAATTCCTATAGCCTCTACCAAAATGTTCTTAGCATCTTCAATTATCTTATATTCTTTATCTCTCTCCTCTCTTAGCCTTTTTTATTTAGCCTTCTTCCGGAGGAGTTCACCAAACGTTTGCATTTGGTCTAGAGTAAGCTTGTAAATAACCCAATTGATGATTAATATTTTTTGATCTAAATCAATGCTTCCTATATCTCCTTTCCTTTTCCCAAAAAATTTGTGCTCAGTTGAACCTTGGGCTCAATGGTCTTTACACTTATTTCTTTTGTATCCAGAATAGAAACAATGGTACAGATACTAGGGCTTGCAGTAAAAATTGATGTGCTCAAAACTGAAGAAGTCAAAATTGGAGAAGTCAAAACTAAAGTACTGAATTTAGTAGATGAAGGAAGAATTTGCAGCTTGATGGATGAAGTGGAAGTTGCTTCTATCAGTAATGTGTTGAGCTGAGTGGGAGCAAAGAGTTCTTGGACATTTGATATAACACTAGTGGTCACAATCAAACTTGTCGATGTTGTCTACATGCTTAATGTTGACACTGGCTTTCTTAGGGAGTGAGGAAGTGAGACAATGACTACTGAAACTATCTTAAGTAGGTTAGTCTGCTCATCATCTTTCTTTTCTTCCTCAGTAGCCTCTTGTCCTTGATCCTCTTTAGCTTCTTCATTGTCAAAGTGAGTTACTTCTTCAAATTTTTCTTCTTCATTTTTCTCCTTATCTTCTTCACCATCATCATCTTTGACATTGACTAGAAAATCACTTGTTTTATGTAACAAATAAATACTCTTCAAAGTGTTTCTTGCATTCCTCAAAACATGCTCAGTGTCCTTGATAAAAAATAGACAAGTATTGAACCTTAGAGTCATTTTTTCTTCATTTTTCTTTAGTGAATCTTTTACCTCAGCATCTAAAATGCTCGGTAATAGCTACCTCAAGGCTTGCCCATATATGTCCTTGATAGTTTACATAGAAAAATCTAATCTTTTCTTTATCATTTCTAATAACTCATTAGGATCTTGTGTAGCAAGCTGATTTGGTGAGTATTTCCACTTACCCATTTTATTCAACACCAAGTCTTCAACTTGCTTCTATTCCTCTATTGTCATAGTCTCATATTTTAATGATTTAAATTTTTGTATACTTTCTCCTTCTTCCAAATGCTTTAATCTATCCTAGAAGTTGGGTGGAGATATTCTAAATATGGTGTCTCCTCCTTCTTTTTCAGGTTTCTTTCTTGACCTCTTGGTGAATACTGCAATGGATGGTTTTACTAGCTTGGTGATGATCACCATACCTTTCTTCTTTAAAGGTTCTTCTTCCACAGACTCTTCCTCATCCTCTACTTTTTCACCTTTCTCATCCTCACCTTTTCCCTCAGTTAAAAGAGAGGTGAACATGATTTCAATTTTGCAATCCTTCTTATACCTTTGTTGATTGCCCGAGGGAGCTTAATTTCAAGTTCAATCCTAGCCTTTCCTTCATCATATGTTCCAAAGTATGCAACCTTAGGATCAACTAGTTCATTGATAAGAGCTTCAATGATATCCTTTGTTTCATCAATGTTGACCTCATAACAAAGAGGTTTTACCACACAATTCTAGGTTTAACTACTTGAATGTACACCTTATCACTGAAACTTATATCATCTTTGTAGTCTTCAACTAGCTTCTTGGGAAATTTGAATCTGTTGTTCATTTTCTCCTTAAATACATCCAAGTAGTTATCCATTATATTGTTGTAGTTTTCACCCATCTTGGAAATATAGTTATTGATTAGATAGAGCATAGGCACATCTTTTCTCCATACTATAGTGCCTTTAGAGGCAAAGAATTTATGAACATAAAAGATTAGACAAGTCAAAGAGGAACCAAACTTACATGGGTTGTTCTTTGATGTTCTTATGCTTTCCATATTCTTGTTGAAATTTCTCAACAATAGCTCAGAAAGGTCGTATGATAACTTTTTCTTAACCACCTTGTAAGCTAGGTCTCTGGCTTCACCTGACACACAATTCAATCTACTTGAACTGTGTATCTTGTGTACAATGATGTGAATACCAAACTGTAATTTTGCATTAGTGACACTATTGATTTTCATTCCTCTACCATCCCATTTAGCTAGGGTTTTCCTTTCCAGTTCTACCTGACCTAGGGTTTTTGTCATTTAGGCTTTCACTAGCATAAGGAGGCTAGTGATTCAATGAATCAATTTCTTAGTTATTAGAATTGGTTTTTCTATCCATGGTTGCACATTATGCACCTGTCTGAGGATAAAACTAATCCATTTTATTTGAAATTCTTGTGGCATGTGAGGGATGTGTCAACCCTTTGTTTTCCAGATGTTGATGTTTGAGTTTTAGGACTCCATTCACACATAGCTGACCTAGCGCATCATCCATTTATAGAGTACCAATTTCTTGGATAATGCATTTGAAATGAGTGTGAATATCATTGATAAGAAGTACTTTGGGAGGAATTTGGAATTATGCATCGCTTGGATCTAGGGTTTTGGCAACATGTCAGATCCTCACTTAACCTTGCTACTATTGGATGCCATTTTCACTTGGTAGGGTTTGAGAGAATTCGAGAGACTTTCATTGGACATTAACTCAAATCACTTTGATTGCATTGAAAATCACTCTTCGCAATAGCACTCGAAATTACATGATAAGAAATGATTTTGATTTCATGCCTTTTGTTTAAATTTCATCATTAACACTCAGTATGAGAGTACATATGTTGACAGTCTGTCATCCACTACTTGGCATTAAACACTTGACAAAGTTTTTGTGACTTAGTAACCATATGAATCTTCGTTACTCTCAACCTTGCTCAGTAGAGTCTATGACCTGACCTCACTTGGTAGAGAAGTAACTCGGTAATAATTGACACTGATCTCACTTAATGATCCCTTTGTATTCTTAATATATATTTGGATCTTTATCATCTTTCAATTGGAATTAATTCAGATGTCATCTTTGATAGCCTAGTTCTAGTTCTCCCTTGAGAACTCAATTACAAATGGTGGTGACACCCAATTCTTGAGTGACTTGACCATCATTGATTGGACTTGTATCCTCGATAGATTTAGGAATCAATTGCTATCTCATCTATTTTTAGATGTTATCAACATTTTCCTTCTCATCTTCAATTCTACCAATATTGATGCAGTTCTTGGCAAGATAACCAAGTTATGTACAAATGAAACATCTTTTAGTGGTATCTCTTTTTCTCATATGATGTTTAATAGAATTTATACTAATGTGTCCAGGGTAAGTGCACAAAGTTGTGGTGCCAAAAGGGGGGTATAAGTGGACACCTTTTTCCTGAAATCAGCAAATTCTGGACTTCAACAAGAATTTGAAGATAGTTATGCTCAAAATTTTAAGATATGACAAAAACAAAAGTCGTAGTCCTTTGAATCTAGTTTCTAAACTACTATTTTTTTTCAAAATGGTTTAGTTTTAGGTCCTCAAAAAAGGGGGCCACAGAAAGTGGTACTGTTTATTCCAAAAAAAACATAACATAGTACAAAGTGTGGCCCCCCTAAAATTTTAACTTTTTTTTTGAAATTCTTTAATCGCTCTAGTCAAAAGTTACCTAACACTATGTAGTTTATCCCAAATTTTTCGGGTAATTTTATAATGTGTATTTTTTTTTTAATGAATTTTTAAATTAGACCCATCCCAAAAATGTGAAATATCTGTGTGCTCCCCCTAGAAATGATTGAAAACTAATCTAAAATCAAAACTTCTTTTTTTCAAAGTGTGTAGGATGGAGTCTAGTTTCTAAAAAACTAAGTTGTTACAAAATTAGATGAATGAGCTAAAATCTATAGCCCAATTAGTACATGGTGGTTTTTGAAAAAAAATGAGCATACATTCAAAAGAAATTATAGATGAAAGACTTAAAATAGTTCAAATTAAAAATAAATTATATGGTTAGATAGCTAACACAGAGACCTATAATGTTATCTAACCTGATCTTATCGATACCCAACCACGAAGAATCTTGAAGGGGAGCACACAAGAAAAATCAATCATTTTTTGTATGTTAGCTGGAAAACACATTTCAGACCTATTTATAAACTCCAAACCTTTGGGTTGGATCTCCAAGGCAAAACCAAGCCTTAGGCTTGGTTTTAATGCAAAGCTTTCACTAGCATGTGCGCCCTATAACGCGCACGCCTTATTAAAATGCTATTGAATTCGAGGTAGTGCGCACGTGCTATAGTGCGCACACGCTATAGTGCGCATGTGTTATAGTGCACATGCACTATTGAGACCTAAATTGCAAATCAAAACTAAGAGAGAGCTAGGGGGGTGGGGCGAGGGAATGGCTATTTGTGTGTGTGAGAGAGATAGAGAGAAAGTAGGGGATGGGAGAGGGGAGAGAGGAAGTGAGAAAGAGTAGGGGTGGCAGAGAGAGTATAGGATAGGAGATAGAGGAAATGTGAGAGAGTAGGGGTGGCAAAGAGAGTACAAGATGCAAGAGAGAGGAAGTGTGTGAGAGAGAGTAGAGGTGGCAAAGAGAGAGTATGGGATGGGGGAGAGAGATTGAAAGTAGGGGATGGGAGAGAGAGGAAGTGTGAGAGAGAGTACAAGTTGGGAGAGAGAGATTGAGAGTAGGGGATGGGGGAGAGAGAGAGTAGGTGGTGGGAGATGGAGTGGGAGAGGAAGAGCAAGAGAGAGGAGGATGGGAGTGCATGTGTGTGAAAGAGAGAGAGTAGGGAATGGGAGAGGGGGAAGATAGAGTAGCTTGAGAGAGAGTAGGGGATGGAAGAGAGAGTAGGCGATGGGAGAGGGAGTGGGAGAGGGAGAGAGAGAGGGGAGATGGAAATGTGTGTAAGAGAGAAAGAGAGAGAGTGTGAAAATGTGAGAGAGGGTAGGGGGTAGCAGAGAGAGAGTAGAGAGGGAGAGAGTGAGAGAGAGAGAGAGAGAGAGAGAGAGAGAGAGAGAGAGAGAGAGAGAGAGTAGGCAGTGGGAGAGGGAGAGCAAGTGAGAGAAAAAGTAGAGGATGGGAGAGGAGAGAGGGGGGATGGGTGTGTCTTAAAGAGAGAGAGTAGGGAATGAGAGAGGGGAGAGAGAGATAGAGAGAGTAGGGGATGGGATAGAAAGAGAGTAGGCAGTGGCAGAGGGAGTGGGAGAGGGAGAGAGAGGGAGGATGGAAGTGTGTGTAAGAGAGAAAGTAGGGGATGGGCGAGAGTGTGAGAGAGAGTAGGGGTGGCAAAGAGAGAGAGAGTGAGAGTAGGGGATGGGAGAGAGAGGGAGAGAGAGAGAGAGAGAGATAGTAGGTGATGGGAGAGGGAGTGGGAGGGAGAGGGAGAGGGGGAATGGAAGTGTGTAAGAGAGATAGAGTTGGGGACAGGAGAGAGTAGGCAATGGGAGAGGGAGTGAGAGAGAGAGAGGGGGGGGGAATGGGAATGTGTATAAGAGAGATAGAGTAGGGGATGGGAGAGAGTGTGAGAGTTTGAGAGAGAGTAGGGGGTGGTAGAGAGAGCTTGTACAGGATGGGGGTGAGAGAGAGAGAGAGAGAGTATGAGAGAGAGTAGGGGATGGGAGAGAGAAAGTAAAGAGGGAAAGAGAGTACTTGAGAGAGAGAGAGAGATAGTAGGTGGTGCAAGAGGGAGTGGGAGAGGGAGAGAGAGGGGGGATGGGAGTGTGTGTGAAAAATATAGAGAGTAGGGGATGGGAGAGGAGAGAGAGAGGGGGGGTGGGAGTGTGTGTCTATGAAAGAGAGAGAGTAGGGGATGGGAGAGGGGAGAGAGAGATTAGGGGATGGGGGAGAGGGAGTGGGAGAGGGAGAGAGAGAGAGGGGGAATGGGAATGTGTGTAAGAGAGACAGAGTAGGGGATGGGAGAGAGTGTGAGAGTGTGAGAGAGAGTAGGTGGTGGCAGAGAGAACTCGTATGAGATGGGAGAGAGAGAGTGAGATTAGGGGATGGGAGTGTGAGAGAGATTAGGGGATGAGAGAGAGAGAGAGTGAGAGTAAGGGATGGGATGGGAGAGAGAGAGAGTAGAGAGGGAGAGAGAAAACTTGAGAGAGAGAGAGAGAGATCTAGTAGGTGGTAGGAGAGGGAAAGGGAGAGAGATAGGGGGGATGGGAGTGTGCGTGATAGATGTAGAGAGTAGGGGATGGGAGAGAAGAGAGTGGGGGATAAGAGTGTGTGTTTCTGTGAAAGAGAGAGAGTAGGGGATGGGAGAGAGTGTGAGAGTGTGAGAGAGAGTAGGGGGTGGTAGAGAGAGAGTACGAGATGGGAGAGATAGAGTGAAAGGATGGGAGAGATAGAGTGAAAGGATGGGAGAGAGTGAGAGAGAGAGTAGGGGGCGGCAGAGAGAGAGAGAGAGAGTATGGGATGGGAGAGACAGAGTGAAAGGATGGGAGAGAGTGTGAGAGAGAGTTGGGGATGGGAGAGTGTGAGAGAGAGTTGGGAATGGGAGAGAGAGAGAGTAAGAGTAGGGAATGGGAGAGAGAGAGTAGAGAGGGAGAGAGAGAACTTGAGAGAGAGAAATAGTAGGTGACCTGGGAGAGGGAGTGGGAGAGGAGGAGAGAGAGGGATGGGAGTGTCTGTGACAAATCTAGAGAGTAGGGGATGGGAGAGAAGAGAGAGGGGGGATGAGAGTGTGAGTGTGTGTGTGTGTCTGTGAAAGAGAGAGAGTAGGGGATAGGAGAGAGTGTGAGAGTGTGAGAGAGAGTAGGGGGTGGCAAAGAGAGAGTACGAGATGGGAGAGACAGAGTGAAAGGATGGGAAAGCGTGTGAGAGAGAGTAGGAGGTGACAGAGAGAGAGAGAGAGAGTACGAGATGAGAGAGACAGAGTGAAAGGATAAGAGAGAGTGTCAGAGAGAGTAGGGGATGGGAGAGAGTGTGAGAGAGAGTTGGGGATTGGAGAGAGAGAGAGTAAGAGTAGGGGATGGGAGAGAGAGAGAGAGTAGAGAGCGAGAGAGAGAGAGATAGTAGGTGGTGGGAGAGGGAGTGGGAGAGGAGGAGAGAGAGGGATGGGAGTGCGTGTGAGCGATCTAGAGAGTAAGGGATGGGAGAGGGGAGAGAGAGAGGGGGATGGGAGTGTGTATTTGCAAAAGAGAGAGTTTAGGGGATGGGAGAGGGGAGAGAGAGTAGCAGATGGGAGTGTGTGTAAGAGAGAGTAGGGGATGGGAGAGAGTGTGAGAGAGAGTAGGAGGTGGCAGAGAGAGAGAGAGTAAGAAGTGGGAGATGGAGGATGGGAGTGTGTGTAAGAGATCTAAAGAGTAAAGGATGGGAGAGGGGAGAGAGAGTAGGAAGAGAGAGGGAGAGTAGGGAGAGAGAGAGAGTAGGGAGGGTGGAGAGTCATGTGTTCTAATATAGTGCGTACGCGCTATAGCGCGTACGCACTATGTGAAACACCTAAAAATGGTCAAAAAGAAACTTTGGGGCCCGTTTCATTCATTCTCTGCTTTTGTTCTATTCTGCACTCTATTATCCCGACAGAAATTGCGGGTTTCAACATAGAAAACATTCTTTCAAAGTGGCAAACACTATTTCAAGCTAACAAACACTATTTCAAGGTGGAAAACACTTTTGGAAGCTAACAAACACCAAATTCAATCATTGGATACACGATTTGAAGACTTTTTGAATATTCCTTGTATAGAAAAGGTTAGTGCAATCTATTTTAAATATTGTTTGTTGATATATAGATACAAATTTGATTATAATTTGACATGTTGTTTAATATATAGTGAATTCATTGAAATTTGTATGTTTCAATGAAATGTTATTTTGAAATGGTTAGGAATTTGACAAGTCATTTTATATATATATTGTGTATTCATTCAAATAATTATAATTTTTATATGTATTTGAATAATTTTTAATTTACACATTTTAAGTAATTCAAATGTTTGAATAATTTGACATGTAGAAATCATCATCATGCCAAGGAAGAAACCAAAAAATCAAACAAATGAAGATAGGGAGAGAGATTTGGCAATTAAAAGAGATAAAATGAAATTACTACGTGAGCAAAGAAAATTGCAAAGCAATAATGAAGAATTGACTTTCGAAGAGGATCAAGAACCACCGGTACCAAGAAACAAAGAGGAAGAATTGGAAAGAAAAAGAGAACGAATGAGACTGTTACGCTCAAGAAGACAATTGAATTGTGAAGCTACACCATCTTCTAATGTTGGAGTCATATCGTCCGCTACACCATCTTCCAATGTTGAAATCATATCATCCTCTCATGTTGAAGAGACACCGATTTGTAGATCCGACGATATACACACTCCATCATGTCATGTTGAAGGCACAACATCAACACATCAAGTAGGTGATATTCCATATTTTGCATCTTATTGCCAAGGCACATCATCTTCGGTTCAAGGTACGCAATACACTCAACCTTATGTTGATGTTCAAAATGTTGAGAGAATTGAAGAGATTATAACACCTTCTAGAATTCATTTTAGAAGACCAAAATATTTGATTGACATTGATAGTAACATTTTGAAATCAATTCCTGACAAGATTAGCAAGCGTACTTGTCAAAGAAAAGTTAATCGTATGTGGAGATTTTTTTTGATGAATTAAATATTATAGGTCAATGCCAATAATTTGTTGAAATGATGAGGAATTTAAAATTTAGGCCTATCATGAAGATTCTTGGGCTAAGAACGATGGATGATTCAAATGAAAAAAACATTGTAAAGAATCTAATGAATGCTTATGACAAAGTGGGTTCTAAATCATGCACCAAAGATAGTAATATCGCAAGACGAGTACTTACATCGACAATAGTAAGTAGCCAAATGAAGAAAGCTCAACTCATGAGAAAGACAAGCAAAACATTAAAAATTGGTAGAGGTACTCTAAGGAGAGCCATGCTAAGGCGTGAGAGATTGGAAGATCCAACAAAAAATGAGTTATGGACATTTAGCGATAGACTACCAGGAAAGGATAAAGAAATTAGTGAAGCCTTGAAATCATTGATCGAAGATTTTTGGAAAAATAACACACGTGTTTCCCCTAATCAAAGAGATGTTGTAAGAAGGAGGATTGGTAGCCAAAATCGTGAGCCACATGCAAAACATTTTTTGGACACAACTCAGACACAATTTTTTGCAAAATTTATTGGTATGTATCCTCAAATTCGAATAAGTCAAAGATTTTTTGAGATGGGTAAACCTTTTTATGTGAAGATAAATCACATATGCATAATTTTGCATTCTCAGTTTGTTTTGCAGGATTGTGACATAAATGAGCCACCAAGATCTTCAAAGGAATTCATATCCAACATTTTATGTGAAATAAGGGACGGCCAACAATTTTACAAGACATCATGCTTGGATGGTACGTGCTTATTTTGTGGTTCTTTGCAACTTTTATCAACTTGTCAACATATGGATAGTACACATGCAATTGGAAATGAAATAGTAGATTATGAAAAATTTAAGACAGTGACATATGCTCTAAAAGATGGGAAACATGGTAAAAGATGTGATTTAGTCATTGAAAAGATTCCAGTGTATGAGTTCATGAAGATTTTTCGTGAAAACATTATTTATGAGTATGCAAGGCATACCCATAGAGCTCGATGGCTAGATTTGCAATTCAAGTTGTGCAAGGATACGTTTCCACTGGATACCATTGTTTTGGTTGTAGATTTAGCAGAGAACTACACACTACAACCAAAAAATAAGGTGCAAGAAAAGTATTATACTTCTCAACAGATTTCCATATTTGTTCACATAACATTCATGCATTCACCTACAAGTACAGAGGATGACAAGAAGATTTTGAGGGAGTACCATTTTTACATCAGCGATGATCGATCACATTCTACAGAGTTCGTACATGGTTGTTTTCAACTATTTTATGGAGATTTGGCTAACAGGGGCATCACATATCGTCAGCACATTATTTGGTCAGACAATTGTGCATCTCAATTCAAGAATGCACGGATGTTCTATTGGTTGAGCAGGATGCACAAGTTGTGTAGAATTCAACACATGTGGAATTTTACAGAGGCTGGTCATGGAAAGGGAGAGCACGATGGTGCAGGCGCATGCATCAAAAGAGCCTTACCTTGTGAAGAACTAAAGTACAAAGATGGAGCAATATTGACAGATGCAAAATCCATCATCCAGTGGTGTAACGCTACAATGGGTCCAGGTAAGGAAGGTGAGTTTATGGGTCATAGATTTTTTTGGTTGATAGATAATACTAACATTGCACCATATTAGGATTGTTGCACACTAACAGGATCCAGTGAGTTGCAATCTTTTAGAAGCTCTGATGCAGGTTCATGGAGTATCCACACACGAAAAATGGCACGCTATTGTCCATCATGTGGAGAAGAAAATTGGGATGACTGTGAGTCGACTGAATGGGTGGACAAATGGGATATACGGGTTTTGGACCCAATTGACACCTATCATCCCCCACAAGCACTAGAAATGGTACAGATGGAATCGTCTATTGACTTTGACCACTTTTCTGATCTAGTGCAACCTGGTAATATATATATTTATATATCTTTGTAATTTCAATATGTAACTTTATAACTTTTACGCAAGTATTTTCTGAAATAATGACCGCATTTTGTACATTTGTCACTGCAGGCCATGTTTTTGTTGTTATTGCACCTGAAGACAATGAAGAAGGGACAGATTATTATTTGTGTTGTTGTGTTCAAGCCAAACAAAAATTGGATCACTCAGTTATAGATGGTGAAGGTTTAGAGTACCATGTCAGTGCGGTGGTTGTAACCGGCACATGGCTCAGATGATATTCTATGAAGAACCCTAACTTGTGGTTATTCGAGGATTGGCAAACAGAGAGGACGATTCTTCATTATTCAAATCTTGTTGTCGCATCAAATGTCCACTTGATAAAATATGGTGGAAAAACACATAATAAGAATCTTTGGAGAGTTCGCGAGTCAGACCACGAGGCAATACTTGAGACATTAAAATGTTGAGCAGATCTAGTTGTCTCATTAGATTGAATACAGAGAGAGGGAGAGAGAGAAAAAGTGATCAACTGGATCCAAATACATTGTTACAACCTCTTCCCCAAGACTGTCCACATGAATAAGGTCGACCGTATTGTTATGATGCGTAAGTGATGAGATTTAGTTTAAATCATAGATTTTATGTTTTGATTTGTTTAGAATCTAGATTTTATGTTTTGATTTGTTTAGAATCTAGATTTTATGTTTTGATGTCTCCAATTTTTTTAAAGCTAGAACAATATTTTTCATATTTTCTTATTGTGACGATATTTTTCTTTCATTGCATGTTCTCTTGGATGACAGGAGGGAGAGAAGAAAAATAAGTAGATTTCTAAACAGCCAGCCACCCTTCTTCATGTAATTTATTCATTTAAGGTAAATGTCCCATTTCCTTTGTTTGGCTTTGGTATTTGGTTATTTAAAGTCATTATTCTAGTTGGACCTTCGTATGTTTGAATTTGGGATTGTTTAGTGTCTATTTTTTATGATAAACATTTTGTTGAAGGTGCACCTCCAATATTTGGTCTATATCTCTTTCAAACATTTAGATTATCCTCTCTTTCTTTCCTCTTCTATTCCTTTAGTGCAACCTTCTCCGCAACTCATTTTGCCCTCTCTATAGCATATAAGATCTCATTTCTTGCAATCTTTTCCTCTCTCCCATCTTTCCTATCCTTGATCTTCTCCTTCATGTAAAGTGCATTAGCCTCAAATAACTTCTTAGTCTCTCTCGTTCCTTAGAATTTTGTATCCTTTTCTTTGGTAGCTATAGGAATCTACTGGGTAAGCCACTATGTTGTTTTCTGTCTAGTGGCATGTAACGTATAAAATCATCATCTCCATCATAGTCATTTTGGGCCTGGGTATCAAAAATTGTTAACTATTTATTTCATCATGGTTGCCACCATTTTCAAAGCATTAGATGACGTCCTTGGGGTCAACATGTGGTGGGGATGGAATTAAAAGGGAAACATTTTCATCCCCACAAGTATTTGGTTACCCAAGGTTTGTGACAACCTCCTACAACCAATTTGGTTGTGAATCTTGCATTAGCAAGCTTAATCTAATATCAATGTTTGTTGTATGCTCAAGGTTTTCTCTCCTATAATAGTCCATTGGCTGGTTCAGGTTTTTTGCTTGGGTATTTTTAGGTGCAATTGTACCTAGTCCCTTCATATTTTGTCCATAACTCCTCAAAAAAGTGTTAATTGGTTCATCTAATAAGCCATTGATTTTTAGGAAGGATTCAATAGTGATTTCCTCCCCCTCTCTTTACAACTCGTCAATATTTGCATCATCTACAGTAGTTGTTTCTTGCAACTCATCTCTTACACTTTCTCAATTTTGCCTCTTCTAGGCTTGTTCCAACTAGCCCTTGCCAGTCCTAAACTATTGGGTGATTAAAATACCCTTTTCCTCACTCTAAAATATACTCCAAAACCAACTACACTTGTTTTGTAAAATATCACTCAAAACTGGCTATTTCAGTCTGCCAACTAGGCCTAGTTTGAGGCCATTTACAAAGCAACTCACAATCCCTTGACTTTTGGAACTCCCATGACCCAAAAAATTCTTAAGAAATGACTCAAATGCAAGGATTATTTTATTTTTTTGGTCTCATGATCAACTTTACAATGGTTTTTACAAAACCCTCCTTTCTAGCCCCTTTACCCTAGGGCTTTCTAGAACTCTTACTTTGCAACGTCTCTAGAACCCCAAAATTGTTCAAACACCTTCACTTTGGTTATATTAGATGACTTCAAACATAAAATGCAACTCTTGTTTGGAGAAAACACTAAATCCACCTTGGGAGCAATCACATACCCCTTTTTATGCACTCAAATTTTAGGGAAAACTATGCAAATAATTCTTAAATGGTTTCAACACTCAACTTTTTAGATGGAAATGGTTATTATAGACTCAAACCAACAAGAAAAATCCCAAAATTCAGGTTTCTCAACACTCAACAATCAAATTTCAAAACTATTACCAGCACTTACTACTAGGACAATTTATAGTTTTAATGGTCAAACTCCCAAACCATACAAAGGACCCCCCGCTATTTTTGCATTTTTAAACACTCTTTTTGGAGACCTACAATAACCTCTCTCACTTTTTGGAGATCACACTCCATTTTCATTTTACGATGCCATCTCGGGTGATGCTGAAACTTGCAATGTCAGCTAGTACAAAGTTGCCAACTGCCAAATCTCTCTCACCTTTCCTCGTGGGATCGAATTATCTACTCTGTTAGCTCCGTGTGGTTGGGTAAACCCTATCCCCAACCTCGTTCTATCCCCTTTAGTGCTCAAACATTCTCAGGCACACCAATCCAGAATGTCCCCAAGGGTCACTAAATGCCATAGGGCTGCAATCTTTAACGGGGCATATCTTGGAGCTCGTGCAAGGTATGGATGCAATTGTAGTTCCTACAGGACTGTGTTGTGAAGACCTACAATAACCTCTCTCACTTTTTGGAGATCACACTCCATTTTTGTTTTACAACGCCATCTTGGGTGATGCTGAAACTTGCAGTGTGGGCCAGTTCAAAGTTGCCAACTGCCAAATCTCTCTCACCTTTTGTCATGGGATTGAACTATCTTCTCCATTAGCTCTGAGTGGCCGATTAAACCCTATCCCCAACCTTGTCCTATCCCCTTCAGTGCTCGAACGTTCTCAGGCACGCTAATCCGAAATGTCCTCAAGGGTCACTAAATGCCATAGGGCTGCGATCTTTGATGGGGCATACCTCAGAGCTTGTGTGAGGTATGGATGCAATTCTAGTTCCTACAGGACCATGTTGTGGAGACCTACAATAACCTCTCTCACTTTTTGGAGATCACATTCTGTTTTCATTTTACAACACCATCTCGGGTGATGCTGAAACTTGTAGTGTTGGCCAGTTCAAAGTTGCCAACTGCCAAATCTCTCTCACCTTTTGTCATGGGATCGAACTGTCTGCTCCGTTAGCTCTAGGTGGCTGAGTAAACCCTATCCCCAAACTTGTCCTATCCCCTTTAGTGCTCGAACATTCTTAGGCACGCCAATCCAGAATGTCCCCAAGGGTCACTAAATGCCACAGGGCTGCGATCTTTGACGAGACATATCTCGGAGCTCGTGCAAGGTATGGATGCAATTCCAGTTCCTACAGGACCATGTTGTGGAGACCTACAATAACCTCTCTCTCTTTTTGGAGATCACATTCTATTTTCATTTTACAACACCATCTCGGGTGATGCTGAAACTTGTAGTGTTGGCCAGTACAAAGTTGCCAACTACCAAATCTCTCTCATCTTTCGTCATGGGATCAAACTGTTTGCTCCATTAGCTCCGGGTGGCCAGGTAAAACCTATCCCCAACCTTGTCTTGTCCCTTTCAATGCTTGAATGTTCTCAGGCACGCCGAACCAGAATGTCCCTAAGGGTCACTAAATGCCACAGGGCTGCGATCTTTGACGGGGCATATCTCAGAGTTCATGCAAGATATGGATGAGATTCCAATTCCTACAGGACTGTGTTGCAGAGACATACAATAAACTCTCTCACTTTTTTGAGATTACATTCCGTTTTCATTCTACAATGCCATCTCGGGTGATGCTGAAACTTGTAGTGTTGGCCAGTACAAAGTTGCCAACTGCCAAATCTCTCTCATCTTTCGTCGTGGGATCAAACTGTCTGCTCCATTAGCTCCAAGTGGCCGAGTAAACCTTATCCCCAACCTCTTCCTATCCCCTTCAGTGCTCGAACATTCTAAGGCACGCTGAACTAGAATGTCCCTAAGGGTCACTAAATGCCACAGAGCTGCGATCTTTGACGGGGCATATCTCAGAGCTTGTGCGAGGTATGGATGCAATTCTAGTTCCTACAATATCGTGTTGCAGAGACCTACAATAACCTCTCTCACTTTTTGGATATCACACGTCATTTTTTTTTACAATGCCATCTCGGGTGATGCTGAAACTTGTAGTGTGGGCCAGTACAAAGTTGCCAACTGCCAAATCTCTCTCACCTTTCGTCGTGGGATCAAACGGTTTGCTCTGTTAGCTTTGAGTGGCCGAGTAAACCCTATCCCCAACCTCATCCTATCCCCTTTAGTGCTTGAACGTTCTTAGGCACGCCGATCCGAAATGTCCCCAAGGGTCACTAAATGCCATAGGGCTGCGATCTTTGACGGGGCATATCTTAGAGCTTGTGCGAGGTATGGATGTGATTCTAGTTCCTACAGGACCATGTTGCGAAGACCTACAATAACCTCTCTTTCTTTTTGGAGATCACATTCTGTTTTCATTTTACAACGCCATCTCGGGTGATGCTGAAACTTGCAGTGTGGGCCAGTTCAAAGTTGCCAACTGCCAAATCTCTCTCACCTTTCATTGTGGGATCAAACTGTCTGCTCTGTTAGCTCCGGGTGGTTGTGTAAAACCTATCCCCAACCTTGTCTTGTCTCCTTCAGTGCTTGAATGTTCTCAGGCACGCCAATTCAGAATGTCCCCAAGGGTCACTAAATGCCATAGGGATGTGATCTTTGACGGGGCATATCTCAGAGCTTGTGTGAGGTATGGATGTGATTCTAGTTCCTACAGGATTGTGTTGCAGAGACCTACAATAACCTCTCTCACTTTTTGGAGATCACATTCTATTTTCATTTTGCAACACCATCTCGGGTGATGCTGAAACTTGTAGTGTGGGCCAGTTCAAAGTTGCCAACTGCCAAATCTCTCTCACCTTTCGTCGTGGGATCGAACTGTCTGCTCTTTTAGCTTCGAGTGGCTGGGTAAACCTTATCCTCACCCTTGTCCTATCCTATTTAGTGCTTGAACATTCTCAGGCATGCCAATCTAGAATGTCCCCAAGGGTCACTAAATGCCACAGGGATGTGATCTTTGACGAGACATATCTCGGAGCTCGTATGAGGTATGGATGCGATTCTAGTTCCTACAAGACTGTGTTGCAGAGACCTACAATAACCTCTCTCACTTTTTGGAGATCACATTCCATTTTTATTCTACAATACCATCTCGGGTGATGCTGAAACTTGTAGTGTTGGCCAATACAAAGTTGCCAACTGCCAAATCTCTCTCATCTTTTATCATGGGATCAAACTGTCTGCTCCATTAGCTCTAGGTGGCCAGGTAAACCCTATCCCCAACCTCTTCCTATCCCCTTCAATGCTCGAACCTTCTCAGGCACGCTGAACCAGAATGTCCCTAAGGGTCACTAAATGCCATAGGGCTGTGATCTTTGACGGGGCATATCTATGGGCTGTCAATACTTCAACTATACTTTAAGTCAACGATTATCAATATGTGAAAAAATGGAACTCATTGTATTTTGAAGTACTGAGAAGATGGCCTTGCCCTTCCCCAGGAGTTTCAGAAATGGGAGACATTAGGTAAGAGAGTGAAAATGTTACTATCACTTAAACGCACATGACGCAATTGGAAATGCAAATTTTGATGGTAATCATTTTGTGATAAGGGAGAGACTAGGGATGATCATTGTTACTATCTCTTTAGTAGTGGAATTTTGTTTTCTCTTGAATTTGGTGGTGGGGGATCAGTAGTAAGACTCCTTGGATATTCCTTCTTATGATGTTAGTGACAAGTGTTGCTCTTTGAAAATACTTGTACAATCTTTTTTAAATTATTAGATAAAAACAAAGAATTGTAAGTATTAAACATGATTAGCCTTTAGTTCCTAGAAGATCTTTATTTCCCCATCAATGCATTTAGAAAGTTAAGTTTAAAGAAGATCATAAATAGAAAAAATTAGAGAAGCGATTTAAACATTTATATTGATTGGAAACATGTGAGTCTTGAGTTTCCTCTGCCTTTTAAAGAACGTCCTTAGCTAGCAGACCTAATTCCACATTCCATAAGACTATCATTGCGCTAAAGATTTAGGAAACCAACTGCTCTAAGATAAAGCTTCCCGGTCAATAATAATCTAGCCTATTGAGGTACATAATACTTCTCAATTAAACTTCTGTTAATTCAGTATTAATTTTGTAATTAACTACAATTTCAGTATATGTGTATAGGGGGTGACTGAGAAAACTATTTGAGGTCCAATTTGAAAATATATTTGTAAGGATCTCAACCAAGGTTCACAACTTTGATGATTAATACATTCATTCAGGCCAGAACCTCACTACAAAAAAATAATATATAAAAAAGGTAGTGAATAACGTCATGTCTAGACCCAAATCAACCAATGAAAGTCAAATTAGCATAATGTGGAACAACAATATATGCATTGAGTGGGTTGTCATAAAAAAGCTTCATAATAAAATTTATGTCTAGAAATAAAAGACCTTAAAGAACATTTATGCTTGTAACACAAATGGCCATTCAAAACTGAATATGATTACAATATGTGAAATAGAATTACAAGAACTTGTAATGCTCTTGTGAACATCGTGTTAATTCTTGTAAGAATCCCTAAGATGCTTGTTATACTCAAAATTTTGTTGAAATTGAATTAATTTTTATCCTGTCGGTTAATTGGCTTAGGGTGATATATGCTTCTTGGATGGAATAATGAGTTCATGATTAACTCTGTATTAAGATTCATAGCATCTTCTAGTTATTTGCAAAGGAAATTTATAAATTACTTGCTAATGTCATATGGCTTGCTTGAGAAAGATGTTTGTGTTCTTATTGATGGGTACTAATGACTATCCACATTTAGTTCTTTAATATCCTATTTGACAAGCTTTCCATAGACATTTCTTTGCTATACTAAGTATTTTTGAAAACATATTTGAGTAGGACTATAGTAGATACTACCAGAAATAGCTTCTTTGCAGTTTTTGAGAAATAATAATAAAGCAAAACAGAACATCTACTAGTTGGTAGACATAATGGCAACTCTCTAGCAATTGAATTTAATTTCATACATGCACATATCTAATTTAATGTCATACACGAACATATCTAATTTAACTTCATACATGAACAAACATATAATATAAAATGATAACCAATAATGTCATATACATTAAAAAACACATAATATATTATGATAACCAATAATATCGTATATGAACAAACATATCATATATTAACCAATAATGTCATACATCAAATATGTCATACATCAAATATAGAATGTCATATGTACATCAAATGTGTATCGAATATGTCTCTCAGATGCTTATATATATACATGGGGAAGGAAACAAGTCTCTATATATATGTATCAAATATCTCAACTACATCTTTTCCTTCCCACGAGGGGAAGGAAACAAGTCTCTCGATGTCCTCTGCCGTCGTGTGGAGGGAGATAGTGGAGATGACGGGGCCTTCTTGACACGCTCACTTGACCTCTTGTTGAGGCTCTTCTCCAAGTCCAACTAATACAAAGAAAGTAGATATGAATCAATATTTATTATACGTTGAAATCAAATATATGTACTCATAAAATCAATTATTTTCTTACCGCCAACAAATAGTCACTCTGTAAGTCCACCTCAAATGCTTGTGGACGATCAGGCGTGACAAGACCCTACAACAATTCAATAAATATAATCACTTATAAATAACATTAGTAATTTTGAGATTAACTATTATAAACAACAACTAAAATGAAGAAAATTCTTTCATACCTCCGTTAGTGGCTATGAGCTAGCCACAGCTGCGGCCACTCCACTATCAACAGACTGTCACAGATGAGGAGGTGTGTCCGACATCATGAGCTACACGTCATACAATACACGTTATATCTAACATGAAACATGGAATAAATATAATCAAATGAATTAAATTAACATGAAACAACTATACCTGTGTGAAGCTCGTATGATGTCTCTGCTCTGCATCTGTCGTAAAGGTTGAGGGTCCTGTGGAGAACTGATGCACATGCATATTTTTTTTGGTCAATCCTTAATATGATTACGTAATAAATATATGTATTAATTAAAATGATTAAATTGATACATACCTCAGGACTCGTCAAAGGGACAAAAAAAGGGCCTGGAGGATCACTGCTAGGCCCAGGAACACTTTGACCCTAAATTTTGAACAATGTCAATAAATCCTAATTAATTAATCATTCACTATACATATGAAATGTGATCAAATTAGTAATTTACCTATGTGTCAATGCCAAATGTCTCATTTAGGAACTGATCAATGACAAGCCCATCATCTGCACCATCTCCGACATGAGTGCCAAATGTGCATAGGGATCCACATGAAGTGCACATGTGACCATGATGTATAGAAGGATCCCCCTCAACTAATGGGCTCGTGAAATGGATGAGGGTCTGTGTCAAAGCATTAATGGTCCCTAGAGTGTTGGCCTCTACATGTTCCTTCACAACTGAAGGAATAATCACATGCTCATGCTGTGGATGGACCACGGGTGCCCTAACTACATTAGGGTCACGACGTGCTCTGGGCCTCTCAAATGATGATCCCCCACCTCTACCCTGGGAGTCTAACATATCAAAATAATTGGGGATCTCCCCAAGGACAAAATCACAATATAATTTCTTCAAAAAATACATGGGGACCTCGTGATTGTTGCAAGGAGGGGCATCAAAAACCATCCACCATCTATCCCAAAAATTATTTGTAATAGCATCATGTATGCACCAATGGATGGGGAATTGTTTAGTACCCTCTCCAACAGTATTTTGCTCACCGAGTTTTCTAAATAATGCACATATACTACTTTTTGGTATTCCCTTTTTTTTAACATCTTCATATGATAATTTATTTGCATAAAATCTTTTTTGTTCATCCCTCTTAGCCCGCCAAATATCTAACTGATGACTAACTGAGGCTATCTGAGTGTTAATGGATTCGAGGGATGATGCCAATTGAGCCCTCATTGGATTGGTTTGTCCGGATTCTTTCAACCGAGCAATGATTCCTTCTAATTTAGTTTTGCCTCTCTCTATTTCATTTCTTAGATTTTCTTGTGTGCCTGGTGGAGGTCTTGCAATTGGTTCGGGTTGTGGAATTTGTTCTTCTTGAGGAGGGTTTTGGTTTTGGGGTTCTTGAGGGTTTTGATGTTCTTGTGGATTTTTTGGTTGATTATGAACATTTCCTGATAAAAAATCAATTGAAATTCAAATAAATAAACAAATCTAAATGAAATTTGTAAGAACCCTACAAAAGAATATAAAAAACTTACAAAACAATATGAAAAATATATCAAACAATGCAAAGTTAGGTTTATATCACTTACGGCATCGTCGTGGGTGCGCTTGTGGTCTTGGATTTCGTTGACGAGGAGGCATTTTATAAAATGGTGGTGCAAATGTTGAGTCTTCAACTCGCGTACGCGCTTCTCGCTGTAGGAGTAAAAGAAAATGGTAATAAAAATGATGGGCTATGGGTTTACAGCCCATCATTCATACTTTTAATTTTTTTTAAAGCGTGTACGCGCTATAGCGCGCACGCACTATAGCGCGCACGCGCTATGGCTTGGGTTGCCCAAGCCATAGCGTGTGTGCACTATAGTGCGTGCGCGCTATAGCATGTACGCGCTATTTAAAATAGGAAAAAAAAAATTTGTTGTCACCTTTTTGGCACCACAACTCAGTGCATATGCCCTGCAAATTCACACAATATTTGGATGGGACTACAACACCTAGTGTAGATGTCATTACTGTGGAGAATTTGCAGGGCATATGCACTGAGTTGTGGTGCCAAAAAGGTGACAACAAATTTTTTTTTTCCTATTTTAAACAGCGCGTACATGCTATAGCGCGCACGCACTATAGCGCGCACGCGCTATGGCTTGGGTTGCCCAAGCCATAGCGTGTGTGCACTATAGTGCGTGCGCGCTATAGCATGTACGCGCTGTTTAAAATAGGAAAAAAAAAATTTGTTGTCACCTTTTTGGCACCACAACTCAGTGCATATGCCCTGCAAATTCTCCACAGTAATGACATCTGCACTAGGTGTTGTACTCCCATCCAAATATTGTGTTTACAATTTTCTCTACTGGATTCAATACCTTGGTTTTGCATTCTGATGACTTATGTTGATGTTTCTTGCATTTGTGACATTTGCCTTCAAATCTTGGTTTCTCTTTGCATTCATTAGCCTTATGACCATGCTAATTGCAATTGTAGCATTTTTCATTGAATTTTTCTTTTCCATTACTCCAACACTTGTTTGATGTATGACCTATCTTACCATAGTGACTACAAGTAGATATTTTTTTCTTTTGAGAACCTTCCTAGGATGATTCTCCTTCTTCTATATATCCAATTCCTACTTTTCCTTTATGCCTATAGAGGTTTTTCTCATTCAATTGATTCATGTTTTCTTGAGATTTCATCATTATTTCATTGATTTGCTTCTCAAACTTTAGATCATTCCTCAATCTTTCATTGATTTGTCTTTCAGATTTTAGATCATTTCTCATTCTTTCATTGATTTTCTTTTTAGAATTTAGATCATTCCTCATTCTTTCATTTTCAAATCTTAGGTTCATGATTTCTTCATTTGCATTGGATAGCTAATCAATAAGTTCTACTTGCTAAAGGGATTGGTTCTAGATTTCATTGTTCCTTCCATCTATGTCTTCTTTTATCTTGTTTCTCTAATCCAAGACTTCACATAACCTTACTGACTAAACTTCTTGTTCTCTTCATAGCTTTCTTACTTCTTCTTGCAGGGAACAATTCTTTTCTAGGAGTTCTTTGATTGCTTCATTGACTTCATCTGAATTTCTTGAGAAAAGGTCTTCATTTCTTTCTTCAATGTAGAATTGATCATTCATTTGAATTGCAAGTTTTTTTCTTATTTTCAAGGGTTGAGAGAGTTGGTCCTTTGCTTTCTTGAGTTGGGAAATGGCCATTTCTAAATCCAACTTTTCATTTTCAATGGCTTTTTCAAGTTTGAATATCTCCATGGCCTTGATCTTTGCTCAAGCTATTAAGCTTTCTCTTTGAGAACCAAAAAGCTCAGATACCAATTGTTGGAAATATTCAAGACTAAGCTCAGTTACTATGATGTCCCCATATTAGTATTAATTTAAATAATAAATAAATGTTTGATATAAAGTAATATTAATAATGATATCAAATACCAATAATAATTTTATAATGTACCTACATGAGTTAGATTATGAAATGGACATATTCGAGGATAATATTATAATATAATTGAGAATTAAATATTATTATAAATAATATATTAAAAAATAATGCTTGTAATAGTATTAGAATAATGATATTACTAACATTATTATTAAATATATGATATGTTATAATGTTATAATTACATAATCAATATGACAAATAAAATAATATGTTAAAATAATTAATTAAAAATTGTATATATGAGAAACTCATGCCCACTTACGAGAGTGTTATTATCTACCATTTAAATAAAATTACATTTAGGTGTTGGAGAGCTATGATTAAAAATATATATGCATTCACCCATGCTCTTACAAATGGGCATGAACCATTAAACAGGAGACGTGTCTCTTGCAAGTAAAAACACCCATACAAATAAAGGGTGAAAACATTGCACTAAATAATCTAGGTAGGAAAAGTCCAAAGATTAGAAAAATATATATTCAGATACAAAATAACTATATCCAAGTGAGGCGTCCATTTACACAATAATATCTGAATATGGTGAGACATATTTTCAAAGCAAATGTTGCACATAATTGGAGAAAGATCAACACAACATTTCAAATAATTTGAGATAGGTAGATAGGCATAGCAGAGAATAAGGACATAAGAAGAGTGACAAAATATATGTCACATAAGAGGATTAAGAGAAATAGATCCAATAATCATTTGAGGTTATATATGGCACATGCAGGTTGCAAAACATGACTAGAATTCTTTGGATAGTAGCATAGATATAAATCAATAAGATGCCTTGAGAATCAACAGCTACCGTTGAATATGATTGAAATGGATACAAGCAATGTTGGAGACAATTGCATACATATAATCTACATATCAGGAAAAATATGGCAAAGGGTATAAATAAAAAGAAAAAGTCGTAAAATCGAATGACCCCCAAAATGGGATCATTACAAGTGGTATCAGAGCCTAGTTCTTGGCAACCTGTGAAGGAAATTATAGAAATACCTTGAACAGTTTTACAGATCGATAATTTCTACAAGCATGTAATAATATAACAATAATGGTGAAATAGATGTAAATTGATGTCAGGGACAAATATATATGAAGCTTGATGCAACTTGGTTGAAAACTATTTCTAAATTGAACAATATATATTATACCTCTAAATAAAAGGCATTGAAAATGACATCATATGAATGAAGTGTTATATCGCCAAGAAATGATGCTTAGAAGTTATAGAGATATTTTCTTGTAGTGAAGGTATGAGATGGGTTTATAATGTTATCTATCAAATTAGAGTTTCTGTAGAAAGTGGTCACTTGATGAAGTTTGAAATCATTGAAACACAATATCTGTGTTATGATATTAATGCAAAGGCATTGGGGGTAGAGAGGAAACCAATGAAGGAGTATTTGAACATCAATCTGATATATATATGATCATCACTGATTGAACAAATATATGGAAAAAGTTAGAAGATAACATACCAATAAAGGTTGAACAACCATTATCTTATTACAAAGAGGAGTCAAACCATACCATACTTGATAGGAATACTGTGGAATGATGAACACCAATATACTAACATATACACTAGGTCAAAGTTTTGGAGCATATCAAAGCCACATCATGATATACTATGTAGAGAGTTATTATCATTGTCCTTAATAAGAAAAATAACATTGAAGCCAACACCAATAAGATTACCCAGGAACATAAATGGTGAAAGTTATAATCATTGATGGAAATGAAAACTACAAATAGGAAAGTTCATAAGTTAAGATGGCAATTACATACAAAAGAGTGTTATAGTAGTATATTGAATATAGAGTATTGTTGTGAAAGAGAGTGATAGTGCATAGATGGCATCAAGTTTAAAAATGGATTATTTGTTAGGGGCTAGAGTATAACATAAACTTCAATATTTATTTACCAGTTTCTATATATAAATATTTAAAAAGCTCATGTTGCTGACAAGTAAATGTTTAAAGTATAGATCAGTTGTAACAAGCACCTGAGTTAGCATATTAATAGTAGCGAGATCGAAGGAGCCATGTAAGAAACTTTTCAGTCCAAGAAATGGTCGGCTAGAGATAAAATTTCCTTCTAGACATGATTAGCATCATTTGAAATAAGATACTGCAGATACAATTGAAAAAATATTTTAGTCAAAGGAATATAATGATTGACTCAGCTAACAAGACTTATATCGACATCTATTGTTGAGCATCCACACTATTGAAAAGAATCGGGCCTGCTATCATTTGAAGACTTGTTCTATAGACCAGTTTTGATTCTTGTTTTTGGTAATTAAATACATAGTGTAGGAAATAAGATTGGATGTAGCAATTATGAAGGAACTAATTGTAATTATTAAAGCATCCAATATTGTTTGAGGTTAGGCACGGACTCTCAATCAGTGATAGTATAGCGAAGGCACATGCTAAACATTGAATCTGAACCATATCCAGTCAACAACAGAGGAGCAAATGGTTTGTGATTGTTGCAGGAGTGGGGATCCAATACAAAAGCAGATCATCATACACGTTTGGTCTCTACTCAGAACCGTTAAATCCAATTTTAAATATGATTAGTCTACTTTGGACACCATCAACGGGTGCAAAGACATTTGCGCAATATCAAGTTTTGTTTATGGAATATCATACCCATGGGTTGTGCTCTTAGTAGGAGCATTACAGAATTGTGTGGGTTATGGCATGATATGGCTCTCAATCACTCACAGAATCTGGTCAAGAACACTTACCCATAATCAAATAATACAAAGGATTGAGAGTAAATGGCTCCAAATTCAAGTCCCATTTCAACATTCCCAATGTCATTGAGTGTTTGACTATTCCACTTCACAATGTTACATGTTCAACTTTCATATCCATGATTTAATATGATTATAACATGCCCTAAATATTCCAAGAGTTTTTTAAAACACAAAGGTGAAACACACACTTTCATTTCAAGAATTGTTGTTTAAAGTCTCTATGAACAACTTCCTCTTTCATTTAAACACCATGCAAAGATGAAAGGAATATCACACTTCACTTATATCACATACTCCTCCTGACATCCGTACATAAGGGATGATATGAGGAAAATATTGGATTTGGAACCTGTCTACAAACATCTAATTCAAGTGGTAATGTTTGGAAAGAATAAATAAGTAGTTGATTATCTGCTCCATACTCACTAGTATGTGACTTGATAACAAGAGGTTACTTCTCAATAATTATTGAATGAAGGAAGAAAGTCTTTATAAGACACAGCACATGCTTGCGCACCAATAGGAAGGAAAATTTATATAGTCCACACACACAACCAAAGAAGGGATTACTCAAAAACATAGCCACTCTTGCATGACAAAAGAAGGAACGTCTTGTTGAAACCCTAAAATTCTAAGGTGGTATAAAAGAATGGTCAATTACAATGAGAAACCCAACTGAAGCATATAGAAAAGTATCCATATAAAGGCATTATTGGAATTTGAAGCAGCAACAAAGATGTTACTAAGTTGATTGCGAAGAGAGGATAAATGCAATTTAAAGAAACAAAGGAAAATGCTTGGTAAGTACAAAAATGACTTGCATAAGGTAAGTATGATTATTTAATTGAAAGAGTATCAATTCAAATTATCTATTTATAAAATTATGTTAATTTTTATGATAATATTATTTTGAAACAAAATTCTAATAATATTATTAGGTATATGAAATAATTCATAATGGTCAATATGAATATAAATATAAATGTTATTTTTTAAATAATGAGAAAAAGATAAAATTAGTGTTTGATGATAGAGATGAAATTATTTGTCTCGATATTATAATTATTGAGTATTCAAGAGTACCATCTAATAACAAATTTTATAAAATGTAAGAGGACGCTTAGTATTGATCGACCAGGAGTACAAAATCATATAAAGGATATAAATCTAATATTACAATGGTAAGTGATATCAAAAGAGATATACGTGCAAAGAGTTACAAGGAAAGCATGACAAAAGATTAAAGAGAATGTTGTTAAAGGTAATATTGAGGTGATGTTAAGATGAGTACTATTTGTTTATTTCATTATGAATCTATGATTTAAGTGAATGATAGATTTCTCAATGTATTTTCTACTGATAACAAGAAAAAATATTAAAATATATACATTGAGTATATATATACACAAGGAAATACACAAGGGAAAGTGGATAAGAAGTTATCCCATACTTCTCAATCACCACTTCAAACGCATAATGGTAATAAGGTATGGTAAGGAGGTAAGCTATATCTTATTCATATATTGTTATTATATGGAAAATTGTTATATTGTTATTATATGAAAAATTGTTAACACAAGATATAGTTATTAGTATCTTTCCCATTATTGACATATTTTGTTATTGAATAGTCTAACTCCTACTATCAATATCTTGACTAAATAGTTATAATAAAATGGGATTGATTTTAAAATCAATAGGAAATAATCAATTATCATATTATAATATGATAATTAGGATTAAATAATGATTAGATAGAAGAGTATAAAATTCATACGGATGAAATAGGGATCTATTTCTCATCCACATTATGATATCTTAAGATAGGGAATGGGTGGAGGGAGAGGTGGAGTAAATTCGAGCACCTGACGGATATCCTCCAGGGAACCATTTGTAGCTCGTTTCACGCACTCTTTGCACCATCAATCTACCATCTCAAGATGATTGTAATAAGTAGAGAGAAAGATTCCTATGTCAAATAATTATGTTCATTAGATTAATCTTCTCATCCACATTAGGATATCCTAAGGTAGGGAGTGTGTGGAGGGAGAGGTAGAGTAAATTTGGGCACATGATAGATATCCTCTGGGGAATCACTTGTAGCTATTGGAATATTCAAATATGGAAAGAGTACTTATGAGAGGGGGGGGGGGGGGGGGGGGTGAATCATAAGTATCACACTTTAGCCAATAAAACTTTTAACTAAAAGTAAATTGCATGCATGTAAATATATCAAGTAAACATGAAACTAAACACATGCATCAACAACTCATAACATTGGAATTTGGTAACCTAGAAACCCTCCAGGAATAAGAAGGTAAAACTGGGGTGGGGATGATACCCACAAAAATTACTGCAACAATATTGTTCAACCACTTCTGATGGTCTGCCCTGTTAAAGGCTTTACACTGTATTAATAGTGACCTGGTTAGAGGATTTAAAAACACTTAACATGAAGTGTCACCCTGTTAAAGGATTTAATCACCTATTTAAAGGATCTATGAAATAGCTGTTAAGCTAACCTATCACCATCGGATTTCCATTCTAATACAATTGCTAGAAAGTATTAGGTATAATGAACCTGATAGATTACAATCCTTGATTACTGAATCCAGGCACCTTTTCCACTTTCTCTAATCTTGATCCTTTGTGATCTGATAACCCTCGCTTCTGAAAATAGATTTCCTTGTGTACCCTTGTATATCCACTCATATATTTACAATGAAATTTTGTCTTCCTTATAAAGACATTTGAGGATTTAGGATTAGGTATGAATCTATGATCCATATTCAATCTTCATTTTTGCTTATTATTTGCACTTCTTCTATTGGTTACATGCCTTCATCATTTTTCTTATTGGCTGCATGTAGATTGCATAGGAAAAATAAAAGATTCGATCTCATTATTAAATCCTTCGAGATTTACCTTATGTCGGTTGTAAAAAATTGTTTGCATCATAGTTTGTGCAATTACAAACTCTTATGCTGATATACTGAGTTACTCAGCTCCTAAAGTATTGCTGATACTCGACACATGCTATTTCCTAGATAGCTCAGCACCTAAACAAAATGGTATCACTTGGCACCTTATGTTACTTGGCACTTGTTAACACTCGGCACCTTGTGTTGGTTGACACTTGTTAACACTCGACACCTTGTGTTGCTCGGCACTTGTTGGGTGAACCCTCAATAGTGGGTTACACTTTTTTGGAGGAAGAAATTCCTCCAAACAAGCGCGGGTCCGAAAAATTACCCGTATAGTTTCGATAGAAGCTCTTTTTCAAAGTTTCGATTGAAACTAATTACTTTCGATAGAAAGTAACTGTCGATCGAAACTAACCGCGCTGAATAGTTTCGATCGAAACTTAAGTAAAGTTTCGATCGAAACTTGGAACGTGGGTTTCCCCGTGGTTTTAAAGTGTTGATTGAAACTTTACTTAAGTTTCAATCAAAACTATGAAACCCGCTAGCATAAATAGTGGCGCAGTCGGATTCTCTCCTCATTATTTCGATCGAAAGTTGGAGAGAGACTGGCATCCGCTTTATCAACTATCTGAAAAAGGTATGAAACATTTGTTTTTTCCTTTTTTCTATTGTTTTAGTTAAAATTTATATATTTTTTCGTATATTTTATTGTTTTTTATATATGTTTCTTTGTATATTTTATTTTACTATTCATGCTTAAGCCTCTAATGTTATTATGAATCTCTAAATGCACAAATAATATTTTTTTAAAGATAATTTTCATCTATATTAGATCTAAGTATATAATATTGTCTTTTAATTTAAAGTTTATTTAAAAATTTATGATTTTAGATGTTTTGAAATGTATTTAATTTATGTATTTATTACAATGTTGAATGATTAGATTAGATGTAAATTTATTGTTTAAGTTACATGCAATTTTACAAATAAATATAATTTTGACTTAGAACCATATAACCTTGACCTAGAACCATATAACCTTGACCTAAAACCATATAACCTCGACCTAAATTCATTATTTAAACTATAATCATGACCTAACCATATAGTTATGTACAATAAAACCCTAAACATATATAAGTAAGTACTTAATCACATAACAACTCGCCAAGGGATCGAAACAAAAAAATTCTAATACTATTTAAAATAATTTTACTTAAATTGTATTGTACTTTGTTTCATGGATCGAAAATGGATGATGTAAACTATTTTATAAATGTATATTCTTTCAGCCTTTCATACCCTGTGACATGTACAGTGGATGATTGTGCATTCCGAATTAATTTGCCAAGTGGTATTCGGAACAAATGTATATAAATTATTTAAATGGATTGAACTGAAGTCTAGTTAATATTATTTCATGTGGATGTGTTATTTATTTTACTTTTAGTACTTATAATTATTTAAAAATGAAATGTAAATGTGCTCATTAAGGAATTTGCAATCTCTTATGTTTTAATAATTGTAAATTATTGTATGTATGTTATTGTTTTCTTAGTAAAACTTTTGATTAGTTCTTTGGATCCCTTGGCTAGGCCTCATTTAGAATTAACTATAATGTCATTTTGTAAATTGAATTTAAAAATAATCTAAGTATATAATTAACTATATTATAATTCAATCACATGTCTTAACTTGGGTCCAGATCCTAAATTAAATACATATATAAGAATGTCAGAGATTAATTTGCATCTAGGTAAGAATATAACATACATATACATACATACTTGAATGTATATAACTTAGAATGTGTATGACCTAAAGAATACATGTTACAACCTTTAATTAATAAAAGTTAATTATAAGAACATAACTTGATTAAATAATATACAAGTTACATAAAAAAATGTACATCATATAATCTAATGTTCATGTAAAGATTAAATATATTTAACTTAAATTTTAAGTCTTAAGTTCCTTAATGCTAAACAATAGCCCTAAATTATACTAAACCTGGTCATAATCCTAACTGCAAAACCCTTTAATCATAAATTATAACCCCTAATCTTAGATGCACACTTGAAACCATAAAACTTTTCTAAATCTCAATTTGAACCGTAGAGGTCTAAATGATAAACCCCAACATTAAATAATACATCATATTAATACTTGATCCTAACTTTAATTATATAAATTTATTTAAACTATGTGTTAAAACCATAATCAAATTTTTTATTGCTAATACAAATCCTAACCCTCAAAATCATACTTCTAGTTGAACATGATGTAAACACATACCCTAACCCTCTAACCATACTTCTAGCAATGATCATGTACAAACCTATAAGCTATAATTGAATAAATGTTAAACCATGACCCTAAATTATACTAAACCCTAGAATCAAGATGTATGTACACTAAGATCCTAAAATTTGTTAAATTTAAATGCTAAACTCTAATTTTAAAAGCTAGCTAGATATAAACTAATTTAAGTACTAAACCATTATTCTAACCCTAATCATAAATTATAATGGTAAGTTCCCTTATATTAGATGATAAGCCCTAATCATAATCCTAGATCCATAAATTTAAACCCTGATGTACAAACCATAACCCTAAAAATAATACTAATACCAATGTCAACCCATATCCTAACCCTATAAATAGTACTAATAGAAATGTAAACCCAATGTACCCTAACCCTAGAATCATAACTATAACCCTAAATCCTAAATGCTAACTTGCCTACTTTACTAACCCTAATTGATCTAGACTATAATTTCTACTCAGGTACTTGGGACCTCCGACCACATGATCCTAACCGTTTAATCATGGTCTCAATCCTAAATCATAGCCCTAACCATAATTCTAACTCTAACCCTAAACCTAAAACTAAAATTTAATTATCCAAACCCTAACCCTAACCTCAAGATCTTAAAATTTAATTTCTAAACCCTTATATTATAAATGATAAGTTATGGGCTAAATCATAAGATTATATATATATATATATATATATATATATATAATCCATGCATATCATATCAAAAGAATCATATAGAAATGTCATTTATGACATGTCCATCATATCAAAATATCAAAAAATGAGTGATATCATAATTTAGCATTGTATCTTAATATTTAACACTAAAATAAACTAACCCCTGGGTCTTGACCTTAAACCAAATTGAATATATCAAACTAGATTGAAAGGTAACCCTGGCCCTTAACTAATTAATATTATACTTATAAACCAAATTGAATTAAACCAAGATCATAAATAGGTAATTATATATCCCAAGTTAATAGTAGAAACCTTGAATTTAACCTTAAATCCTTTCCCCAACCATTAACAAAATTGAACCGTTACCCTAAGATTGAATTGAAACGTTAATTCAATTTATTAACTCTTGTCCTAATTGAAACCTAAGCATGTAAACCTAATCAAATAGTACAAACCAAATTGAACCCTAATCCTAAAACTAATTAAACATTGATATCAAGGTCTCAAAATGATACATCAATGTTATATATATGTACACAAATAGATCTATATATGCATATGTGTCATGATATATATATATTTGCACATATCATGTGCACATGTATATATATGCACACGTATGCATGTATATATACACATGCGCATGATAGATCTATATGTGCAAATATACATATCATGTACAGGTATATACACATATATCTATATATACATATATATGCACATATTTAAACTTCATGGACCTAAATTACATCTGACAAGTTTATGTGCACACATATGTCTAAAACCTTTGAACATTCAATCTAACTTAGATAGATATATAACTTGCACACATGTAGTTCTTAAAAGGTCCCTAAGTTACAAACATTATATATATAACAACATATGTGTTTTAAAATTTAGTTTTTTTTTAAGGTATATGTTCATTTAAGTTTTAGGACTTTTATATATATCTAGACATGTACGTGCATGTTTAATTTTATTAAAACAATTTATATACAAGTTTTTTAATTTTGTCAAATTGTACATACATATATGTTAATATAAATTTCAAGTTTATTAAATGTCATACATTTTAATTTTAATTTTCAGGTTTACACATTATACATGCACCTACATACATTGCCATGGTTGATCAACAACCTTCTATCCCCCCCGAGCAGCCTGTCCCCCTCGAGCAGCCTATACCCGGGCCCGAGTAGCCTATCTTGGGCCCTGAGTAGCAGCCTATACCCGAGCCTGAGCAGCCTATCCCAGGCCCTGAGTAGTAGCCTATCCCCCTTGAGCAACATCATGTCCCCCGTGATCAACTACCTATCCCACCTCAGGAGCTCTATGATCGCACTAACCAGGAGATTCATAGACTCTAGGAATCCTTGACTAGTGGCACATGCTCCAGTGTTTATAGTGGTACATGCTAGACTATATTACGCAGCCTGACATTTATTCGAGATGAGATTCATGGTGCTGCCCCATATTCTTCACATACTATACAGGCTATCCTTGACAGTAAGAGACGACAGGTCTCCTCTGGTCTTTCACTCCAAGAGGTGTAGGGCTTGGTGCCCAAAGATGTCCTGAAGAGGGAATGTTTCCCTCATTATCATTCACAAAAGTATGTGAAGGGATATTCTGCCCTTAAGTGTACAGATCCACAGATGGATGCATTGATATACCCATGCTTCCTTGCTGCCCATGGTCGTTATCCAAATAACGACCAAATTCCACTCTATTTTGCCTGACAACTTTATGCAGAGGTTCGCTTACGTAGGGCGGTGAACTACACAGATTTACTAGGACATTTAGGATAGGGGTGTGGTAGATTGGATGATAGGAAGCCAGGTCATCCCCCACTGGCACATAGATCGATTGTCGAAGAGAGGGAACTTGCTATTTCCCCTGTGTTAGGTCCATCAACTAATGAGGCCATGTGTACCACTCAGTTATGTGGGGTCCTTTAGGGAGTTCGAGAGATTGCAGCATCTCTCAGATCTATTTTGAGTGATGAGGTTGGTTAGTATTTGATGTCTCATCGGCATTCCAGATCATCATCCTATGCTTCATCTTCAGGAGACTTGTACAGTGCAGCAAGCATCCCTTCAGTGGCTAGCTTAGAGGGTCTCACTAGAGTGTTGGCATGAGATACTATGATTGGTTTGGCTGAGGATTTATTAGATACATATAGATTTGTATCAGAGCATCTTTGCATACCCATATCAGATGTTCGAGGTTTTGTCCATGGTAGTACTAGGACACATCCTCAGCCATATTCCTCTTATCGATCAGGTAGTGGTCATGGTGGCAGTGCACATGATGATCCATCTATTGACCACTCTTTTGCTCCATAGAGATATATACATACCACAGACCCTTCAGCCAGTGTTACAGTGCAGGCTCAGAGTTCAGATGTGGGCCTTGATGATGTTGATTTGAGCTTGTCGACCATAGGGTGGATGGACTTGTTGACACGTGATGATTCTACTTCTATGCCATCTCATGTACATAGTCCACTTGGCTCATCATTATTAGAACATGTGCCAGTCACCAGCCATGGGGCCCGCGTAGATGCAGAGATTTAGCTTGATGCGACGCAACAAAATCTGGATGCATTAGTGGACACAATCGATGCCAGGTAGTTCGAGTATTATCAGATGCCACCATCTACACAGGTAAAAAAAAATTCAAGTTCATGTTAAAATTTCAATCATTTCAAACTAATTTAATTTAGACATGTGCATGTGTGCACATGTACAGGTATATCATGCACATAGATTCAAATGTAATCATGTAGAGAAATTTTAATTTGATGTGTTGCCCGTGCACGTGTACAATGTAGGGGGACATGCCTATTTTTACTCCAGCTTTGATGCCAGATCATGTACATCATCGAGACTCATTGGATGATGTCAGTAGTGGACAGGTAATGTTTATTTATGTTTTGATTAAATACATGTACATGTATTTCAATATCACTTTCTCTTGATTAAAGGTATGTATGTATTGATATCACTTTCTCTTGAATTTATATATAGGGGTCAGCACATCCTAGTGAGCACCTTGATACTAGTCAGTTTTCAGAGCGCGTTGTGAGGAGGCATGGCGATGATAGTCCTGCACGTGATGATCTATAGTTTTTTTAATCTAGATGATTTGTTGTAGACTTTCATCCAGAGAGACATTCATATATGTTAGATAGACACTTTATATACACACATGATGCATGTTATATTTATATTTGATTTGATATAGATGTACCTAGATTTACATGTCTACATGTGTGCACACTATATTTATATTTGATATTATCTTCTGATAGATCTCTAGATAGATACATGTTTTTGTTATTTGTTCTCGAGATGATTGATACATGTTGCATTATGTTGTGGAATCTAATGTACATACTAGATCTAGATCTAGTATATTATAAATTGTTTCTATCTAAGATATGTAAGTAATTTATTTAGATATGTACGTGCATGTTTAATATATTGATTAAATATATATATATATATATATATATAATTCATGTAATTTAAATGTTTGGTAATATATTGAACATGTATTAAATGTTAAAGTATTAGGTAATTAGTTGTACATAATTCCTAACTCGAGTAAATCTATAGAACTCATCCCTTTTATTTGTACACATATCCTAGAATTTTATCCCCTTAAGCCCAATGTTGTAAAATTCAAGTCCAACTTAAAACATGTACATGTTCAAAATTTAGTTTAAACAAATTGCAATTTGAACTTGAAAGCTCACATGTCAAGTAATTAGTTAAATCAAAATCTCACATGTCCTAAAATTGAAAGCACATGTCCTAATTAGTTAAATTGAAAGTGTACATGTGTTCTAAAATTGACAAGTTAAATGAAATAGAAAGTTCAATATAATAGAAAGTTAAATGAATTCTTGCATTGAGTTAAAAATGAAAGAGTAAATGCTCAATTTAGAAAATTAGTTATTGGACACCAAATTTCAAATTGTTCAACACAATTTGAAATAGTTTGAACCAAATTTCAAATTTTTCTTGAGTTACATTTCAAATTTTAATCATAGTGAAATTTTAATTCAAGTGCACACATGTATCCTAGGATTTTATCCCCTTAAGCCCAATGTTCTAATTCAAGTCCAACTTAAAACATGTACATGTTCAAAATTTAGTTAAACAAATCGCAATTTGAACTTGAAAGCTCACATGTCCTAAAATTGAAAGCTCACATGTCAGGTAATTAGTTAAATTGAAAGCTCACATGTCCTGAAATTGAAAGCACGTGTCCTAATTAGTTAAACTGAAAGCGTACATGTGTCCAAAAATTGACAAGTTAAGTGAAATAGAAAGTTCAATATAATTAATTTTACAAACTCCTAATTTCATCCTCTTAAGATAAGTGGTGTTCGAATTTCTTTCCCTCAAGGTGCACATGTCAGGTAATTAGTGTACACACATGTACATATAAGTTCATAATTTCTATAATTAGTTACTTTAGAAAATTCAAAATGAAAGAGTAAAAGTTCAATTTAGAAAATTAGTTATTCCACAAAATTTCAAATTGATCAAATGATTGTTCAACCAAATTTCAAATAGTTTGAACCAAATTTCAAAGTGTTCTTCAGTTACATTTCAAATTAGGAGTTGTTTCTATCTCATATAAAGTGGATCAACTCATTCTTGGATAACATTTAATATTTTCTCATGATCATCAATATGGAGCCTCCACTTACATATTCTAGGTCCTTTGACTGGATGAAGCGTTAGACCAGTGGCAATAACATGGTTACTATATTGATATACCTTATTGTTAGGTTGATAATCGGTGAAATGAATCCCACTTTTAAGTACATTTATTTGCTTCAAATATGTTCCTTGTACAAAAATAGAACCTACACATGTACACATTTAAAAAATACATCAATCTTGAATTTAAGTCAAAGAATTTGAATTCATTAAAAATATAGATACTTGACATACATATATACATAATTCAACTATATACTAACCTGTGGGAAAAAAAATTTCATCACTTATTTCAATCTTTGTTAGCTTCTCTCTTTCCATGGTGCAACGTAATAAATAATAGCTAGCACCTTCTACATTTTTCGATTCTACTATGACTACAAAAACATTTCCTACATAAACTTATATATGTCAAAATTCTGGATACACGTCATTTACATAAGTACATATATATAATAAAAATTAACCAAAATTATGAAAAATGTATACATGTACATGATCCAGGTATATATATAGTTCATACATACCAACTCTGATCAATCCTAAAATATGGTTATAATCACTAGAAATCAATGGAATATCATCATAGTTTTCGTCCTCAAACTCATTCGTATTAATAACATCTAGTGGCACCAAAGTCCATTCACCCACATATCCACGTTCTTGATTAATGTAACCACCATAGTCTTCATCAATACAATTAGGAAAAAAACATGAGTATTCTCTTGTATACAATGACCACACATTACTATTTGTACTCATGACTGAATGCAAAGATCGTGTCTTCTCTACCCTCTTGCATGCATGCATTGATCTTCTATCAATGCCTGAATGTGTACACAAGGTCCATAATTTAGTTAGAGATCATCTAAGGTAACATATTAAATATAAATTTAAGATTCAATTTAAAAATATGAACAAATTAATTTATATATACTTGATACCTCCCAAAACACTCTAAATGGTATGACTCGATCCACTTCTGATGATGTGTTATCTATATTTGTTGGCACCGAAAAATGTGTTTTGCACCACTCAACCACATCATGAGCATTATTAATGTGATATCCTTTATAGTCCATTTGATAATTTCTTAAAGCACGTTTGATACAAGCTCCTGCACCATCATGCTCACCCTTTCCATGTCCACTCTCAAAAAAACTCCAAATGTGTGGTATATTAAGGTATCAATGATATCTACATAATGCATAAAATGGTCTAGCTGATTTAAATTGTGTTGCACATCCATCTGACCATACCAAATTTTTTTCTATTTTAATGTTTTTGTTTTTCAAATATTCAAAAAATGTCTTAAAACAATGTTCCACAAAATGTGTGTCAAGTTCTTTGTCATCACTAATATAAAAGTGATACTCTTTTTTAATGACTCGTGCTTGATTTGTACTTTCCACACCATCCAGATCAATTTGTGCATGTCAATAAGACACTTGAACCATAATAGTAACCTGCTCTATTGTAGTATTCTGCTTGAAGTTGTTTTTGAGATACGAAAGAGTAATTCTCTACAAAGTCAACAACAGATAGAATTGTTCCAAGTGGGAAAGTTTCTCTTAGTGTTTGAAATTGTTCTGCTTGCCACTTAGCAAAAAATGCATGGCGTATATATGGTTGAATCAATTTATGAAAATTTGACATAAATTCTCCAGCCGATATCTCATCCTCTACATATTCTAACCTTGTTGATTCTTTTCCAGCTTTTGTTTCTGACTTTATGTACTTATATCTCTTACATTTTACCATCCTTGTCGTATTAGTATCTTCTTCTCTCAAAGGAAATTTAGTCAAGTTACCACATGTTTCACAAGTTCCTCTTATGCAATCTATTTCACAAACACAATCATTTGGTTTGTCATATAAGATTGATGTTATGAATTGACTCGATCGTTTAGGAAAAGTATTTTGAGAAGTTTCACCACTTTCTTCTATCATCTTTCAAAACCCTTCATAGTACATATCAAATTCAACATGATATCGACAACAACATGTTTCAAAAGATTTATTTATCTTCACAAAATAGGGCTTCAATCTTTCAAACATTGTTTGTCCATTCTTTATGTTAGGATTTAAATTACAAAATGAGAGATACAATTCATGTTGAGTGACATCCAACCAATGTTTTGCATGTTGAATATATTCCTTAGATCCAATCCTCTGCTTGATGATATCTCTTCTATTTGGTGAAGGATGAGTATTATCAATCCAAAATTGAATAACTAAGTTCTTAACTGTTTCCCCAATCATGTCAGATCGAGGAGCTCTACACATTAGTGCCCAATTGCCTTCTAATGTACTATCATTCAAATTGTTTCTCCTTTTTAGATAATGTAGTACTGTCTTCTGACTATACCCGAAATGAGATGATAATGAAGAGATCTGTCTATTTTGGGATGTTTTCTTATTTAAAATAGATGTTAGTATCACTCTTTGTGCAATGGATTTATCTGCAGATCTAGTTTTTTTCCCAATGGAATGCAACCCTTCCTTAACACATTCAACAATATCTTTTTCTAGTTTAGAAGTCCTCATCTTTTTTATACTTGTATCTATACCCAATAGTCTCAGTGGCTCTTTTAATTCATCTTTGAGAAGTGAAATTGATAATAGTTGAGTTTTCTCCACTGTTGATAGATTCTCAAATTGTGCAATTATGTCTTTAGACTTTTTATTCAATTTCCTCTTCGTAGTATGTGTAGGTTGATTAGCATATTATCTCAATGTTTCCACACCCATTTCAATTAAATGATCTATGTTTCTATGATTAATTTTTCTCTTCAATCTTTGAGCTAAATTAACATTCCCATTTGTTGTTTGATCTCGAGCTGCACAAGAAAAATGAAACAAAGTCTTAAGATACAATCTAGATTTAGGGGACATATATGTATACATATATACATGTTTAACTTAAGAGTGAAATATTATGTACTTGATTAAATTATCTAACCTTCAGATGGTCCTTCTTCAATATCCATTGCTTCATCCTCAATTTCCTCATGTCCAACATTTTCATCATCTACTAGAATTGCACATGCACGATATAAAAAATAAAATCAAGTAAGTTTATAAGGGGAAATATCGCTCACTAAATTTAAAAATTAAAGATATAAAGTTTGATAGAGACCTAGAATTCTAGAAAGATCTCTATTATATACTTGCAAGAGATGCACATGTACTTGTTTGAACTTGGGATGAACCTTCTCCAATGTCGATAGGTTGTCCTGGTTGACTACGTCCTAAATAAATTCATTTATTTAATTTTAATCATAATATAATAAACCTTAATGGACTATAAATTATTAACATAATTGAATAAAAAAGGTAATTCCCATGCTAAATAAATTCATAATTTAAATTTATTCATAATGTAATATTCACCCTAAGGACTAATATGGACATAATTGGATAAACCCTAATGGCCTAAATATGAACATAATTTCAAATAAACTCTTAATATTAAGTTAATCTAGTAATGCTAATTTAAGATAAATATGATATTCCTAATTGGATTTAAACCCTAATCCTAACTAAATAAACTAATTAAATACATTGGAAAAAAGATTGTGCATGTGTACCTGATCTAAGATAGTATCTTGCTAGCATTTTTTGATGATTTTCATCTTCTTGTTCCTTAGTTCTTCTTCGTGCATATTTACTTGCTCCTTTATCTTTATTGCCCATGTCGTAAATTCTTCCTCCAAAATTTGAAAATAGGTTGAAGTTTGTCAAATATTTCTTTCTACCCAATTCAAAAGCCAACAACTTGATTTCACATAAATGCAAATTGTAAAAAATGAAACTCATATTTATATACAAATTTTTTTATTTTAAAAACCTCTTTATTAGCCGACTAGACAAAAATCCTAAGGAGCCGACTAGAAAAACACCCCTATGGTCTGCTTCTACTTTAACACTTCATTGGGTATCTGATCTTCACTTGGCATCTGAAAACTACTCGACACATGAAGATCACTCGGCACCTGAAGTCTTTCCTAACTCGGCATCCGTTGTGGCTCCGCATGCATAGTTTACTCAGCTCCAATGTGGAATGTGAATAAGTGTGTTGGCACTCAAGTGTCAAAAACCATTATGAGGTTAACAATCTCCCCCTTTGACATGAGTGACAAATATACTTAACTGACCTTATAAGTACATTTACTAATCTGATTGGTATATACAGAGTTTAAAGAAAATTTGATCAAAATTTGTAACTTACAATATATACGTCAAAATTTTTATAACTCCCCCTGAGTTGATTGTGCCTTATCTATCATGCTCCTCCTTTGTATATTTTATCCCCCATTAATTCATCTCATAATATCTGTATCTCCCCCTATTATGTCTGTTTTCTCCCCCTTTTTGACACTTATGTCAAAGAATGTTTAAGGGTTAAGACCATATTTAGCCAAAAATGTGTTGTTTACCTCCATAATCATCCTGAGAGCTACATCCCAATTGTTCAAAGCAATTTCCAGTGACTTATGCTGGATGGTAGTCTCGGCAGCAAGATGAATAAGTCCATCTGATGTAGAAAGATTTAGGTCTTTCTTGAGAATAGTTTCAGCATATACTTGCTCTTTATGGAGTATCTCTAAATGTGAGGTAATGGAGGATTGGAGCTGTATTAATTTGGCCTTGATATTATCCTCATCTGCTATTAATACAACTATTTCTTTGTGAGTGTGAAGCGATTGAGAAAAATTCTTCTCACTTTGAGCTAGATCATTTGGTAGTTGCATGCTTGGAATGTTTAAATTTCTTTCCAAGCTCGGTATCTTTTGGCTTGTTTCTTGTGTGAAGTATGAAAAATCACACAGCTTTTTGTACAATGAGAATATATTTTCAAGTACATTTTTCACTTTATCAATAAGTTTTGCCAATTCAACTTGTGAAAGTGCAATTTGACTTGATATTTTCTCATTTACTTTCCCCTAAAATTTTCTTTTTGACCATTCCATAAGTTTTGCATTTTTTTCTAGGTCTTCATTTGTCACCTGGTCAACAATATCTGTTAATTGCTCCATGATATGCTTTGACTCATCTGGTGATTGCACACTGAAGGCTTCCATAAAGATGTCCTTAATCTCATATAGTGTCTACTTTTGTTTATACTCCTTCCTGAGTATTTCCTATCTTTTCCTCCTATTCAGTGCTTCTTGCACCTCATTGATTTGATCAATGGTTATTGATTTTGAGTCATAGCTTGGTATGACTATCTCCTCATCTAATTTAGGGTCTCCACAGTGAAGTACCCTTGCAACTCTGGTAGTACTAGATGTTGGTATAGATATTTGCAATGGATGGTGTGAAGGAGTTCCCGAGGTAGGAAAATTTATTAATGTTTGTATTGCCTCCTATTCTTTAGTGGTTTTCACTATTTCCTCCTCCTTCTGTTTACCATGATCAATTATTGTAATCTTGGGAAGTGCACCTTGTGTTTGTGCTGTAGGATCAGATGTAATAGTATGTCCTATTTGTTCTGTTCCTTTTTCTACAGCTGCACTTGACTTCTGTATTGTAGCATCAACTATGCTTGTTGGCATTTGAAATTGACTACTAGTAGTTGTAGAGATGATAGAAGGTGGTTCTTGTGGATTCACCTTATCTTTGACTATACTTTCTACTAGTTTTTACAATTCATCTATACTGACCAATACTGGATCTGCACATAATATTGCTTGTTGTGTAGATTGTTCAAGAATTCTTTTAAGATCTTCTACAATTAATGGATTGATATTCTGACCAAAAGTATCAGGAACATCAGTAATAGTTATAGTGTCTTCAGGTGAGATGGATGATTGAGGAGGGCTAGGGGGTGGCAATTGTGTGTCTTGCACACTCTGATCTGGTTGCTGCTCTTGCTTAACTGTTCCCATTATATCCTATTTTTGTGTCTCTTCCTCCTCTCTATCTTTCTTTTCTTCTTCCTTCTTCTCTTCTTCTCTTTTCTTTTGTTCTTCTTCTTTCCTTTCTTCTTCTATTTTCTTTTCTTCATCTTCTTTCCTTTTTCTCCTCTCCTCTATTGGTACAACAACTTCTTCCTTGTATTCTTCTTCAAGAAAATCTTCAATCTTTTTGTACAAGTTCTTCCATGATTTCATTATTCTTTGAACAATTTTTTCCATCCTATTTTGGAGTATGAAGAATGCCCTGTATTTAGGTGTAAACCTATTATTGTGCATTTTGACTGCATTCTTTACTTGTTCCTTAGCCAAATCTGGCAATACACTTGCTAGGGTTGATTCTCTCATCTCCTTCTCCATTTTCAAACAAAAATGCCATCTGTCTTCTACAATTTTTGTCAGTTCTTTTAGCAATTGACCATCTAGTTCAAGTGGAGTATACTTGAACTGTGCCATCATTCCATAAACTCTTTCTTCTATCTTATTCTATTCTTCTTTAGTAAATTTACTGAAATCAACTTTATTTAAATTAATTAAGTCACCATTTCCAATCTTTTTACATAAGGCTTCAACTAAAGAGTGGCTTACCTTTTCAGATTGGTCTTCTTCATCAGTGTCAGGTTGAGCCACATATCTTCTTCTTTTCCTTGGCTCTTCCTATGTTTCCTTGGTTTGTTTCTTCTTTGTAACTTCCTCTTTGGCCTTTTGAGTGGAGGCCCTTGTTGATGCTCACGTTGTTGGCTTTTGAGGTGATGGCATGGCATCTTTCTTTGATCTGGGCTTAGCTGGAGGCTGTTTTGTTTCCTTTCTCTTCTTTGGCTCAGCTTCATTTGGTGCTTCCTTGGCTTCTTCTTCCTCTGCACCTTCTTCCTTGTTTTCTCCAAGAGCTTGAGTTAATTCCGTTGGCCCTTGTTCTTGCTCATCTTCTTCTTCTTCTTCTGCTTCAGCCTTAATTTCTTTACCAAATTTCTTCTTAATCTTCTTTAATAATTTGTCTTTCTTCTTCAATGTGGAAGCAGTTTTTAATTCCATGTTTATCTTTGATCTTACCGCATCATAAGTGCCAAAATATGGAGCACTTTTATCTATTTCTTCTGCCAATAATGCAGTTATTGCTGCAGATACCTCATCAATATTAATTTCATTTCCAAATGGCCTTAGCCATCTTACCCTTGGTATCGTTGCTTGAATATAAGTAAAATAAATGTCAACTAAGAAACATATATCATTAGTATGTTTTTCTACTAAGAAAATTGGTATCCTTGATCTTTGCTTCATGGATTTCTTGAAATCCTCAAAATAGCTTGTCATCAAGGTATCCAAATTTTCTCCCATTTGCTCTATATATTCATTGATTTGGGCAATGATGGTTCTGTCATTCCTCCATGCGACTTTTCCAAAAGAAGGAAACTCATTATGAACATAAAATAATATGCAAACTAGAATTGCTCCAAATTTGCATTGAGTGCCCTTTGTTCTTCTTATGGCAGCTAGGTTTTCATTGATTTGTTGTAGTTGCAGTTCTGCAAGATCATAAGTATGATCCTTTTTCACCAATTTGTAGCCTACATCTACTGCAATACATGGTACACTGTTGAGTCTACTGGATTGGTAGAATTTATGGGCGATGACTCTAATAACAAAATCAACTAGAGGATCCTATATGGTATGAATTTTCATTCCTTTTTTGTTCCACTAGGCACCAGTGTTCTTTTCAATAACCTCCTTTGATTCACTTCTCAGGGTTTTGTACCAATCTAGGGTTGGATACCCTGTTACTCTATGTATGATTTCTTTTGTCAATTTGATGGGATAATATTCTAACCAAAAATTTCCACCATGAATTCTACTCAATACAAGTCTAATCCATTCTATTTTGAATATGGTGGGAAAGCTTAAAACTCGGGTCAAACCCTTTCTTTCAACAATTTTGAATTCTTCTTTCAAGACTCCATCTACACACAGTTTCTCATAGGCTTGTCTTATTTTCATGTCTCCTAAAGCTCCTATCTTAGAGTTGTAACATTTTCTTACATCTTGGACCATTACAACTTTTGGGGGAATTTGGGAGAGAGCTCTGGCTGGGTTGTTTTTGTAGGCAACTTCGAGAATAGGACGAAAATCAAGTTGCTTGACCCCATTTGGAATTAACTAAACTTCAAAAGACTCCTTTTCCTTGGTTTTCTTCGAACTTAATGCCATTTATGCAAACTAGGGTTTTCACAACAAAAGGATACGAAACTACGTAGCTCGGCACAAATGAAAATACCTCAAGATCGATGAAAAATGTGTTGAATGAGGTTGCAATCTGCTCAAAACACTAGATTCTTGCTATGAAGTCACTCAGCTCTCTTTCTTCTTCTTTGCTTCTTGATCATGATGAGTAAAAATGATTGAAATCACGATAATATACCCTATTTTCATTGCATTAAATGCTCAACTACCAACTCAGCTTCTGAAGAAATTTTAACCTAACTCGGCTTCCATTGGAGTTATCCAACTCTACATAAGTTATCAGCTTGGTTGTTGTTGGGAGCTCGGCATTTGTTGGAGTTTAACTCGGTATCCAAAGACAACTCAACAAAAACATTTAGTTTTTGTCTTGACATCTTGTTTCATGTAGGTTTATCCTTTTCTTATCTTCTTTGTCTTGGGACTTATGTGTGATATAGCTTTGTATATCAGTCCTATGTACTTCTCATGCTTAGTTTAATGAAGTGTGATCACTTGACCCATTGGGAGAAGTAATCCCTCGACTTGATGTGTTGCACTCATATTTCTTTTTCCAAGTCTTGTTCATTTGCCCCCTTATCTTTTCAACATCAATCTTTTGTTTTCCTTTGTTTTCTTTAGTCTTGGGTGCCTTTGATCTTGTAGGACAGTTTCTACTAATATGACCAATTTTCAAACAACTAAAACATGTAGTTTGATTCAACCATCTTTTGTAGTTCCCTTTGAAATGTGTTCTTATGCAGTTCTATGGTCTATGTCCATATTCTTGACAATAATGACAGCTATATCTGGTATTGTAATCCCAATGAGAATGACTTTCATTCCCTTCTATTTTTGCTGGTTGATTTGATGTCCACATAGATTTTGATCTGCATTCAAATGCCCTATGCCCATACTTTTTGCAATTATAAGAATGTCCATAAAATCTCTGAGTCCTTGTGACATTGGATCTGCAATTTTGTGTTATATGTCCTTGCATGTTGCACTTGTGATAGAAACTCTTATTTCTAGTTGTGTTTGATTGATTGAATCTTCTACTCCTACACACATTAGCTGTATGCCCCTTCTTATTACAATAATGACAAGTGGGTTTTGAATTCTTACCTTTATCACTTCTTTATTTAGCATGCTTTGATGATTCTCCAAATTTAGTGCTATTGTATCCTAGTCTTGATGTATCATGGGTAGATTTTGGGGATTTCAGCAACTGTTCAAAAATACTTGATGGCTTCACTTGACTTGTTGAGATTCTCTGCTACCTCTTTTTCTCTGTTCAATTCATTCTGCATTTTTTCATTCTGCATCTTTAAAGTAGAGATCTCAATATCTTTTACATTGAGTTCATGATAAAGGTTCATCATTTGGGCAAGTGTATCCATCTACATATTTGAGATCCTTGTCAATTCAGTACATTTCTCTTCAAGTCTGTTTGCAAGATTTCTTTTGTCATTTTCCATCATCACTTTATCCTCAACTACTCTTTTCTTGTGTTCAGTGATTTCACATATCATTATGACCTATGATTCATGTTCCATCTTGAGAGATCTTATCTCATCTGCTTGAACTTTGTTTTTCTCCATCAGTTCTGCTATTGCTGCATCAAACTCTTTTGTATCTCTGTTGGAAAATATGTTGGTGGTATCAATCTCCTTGTAGTGTATATCATTTTCAGCTATGGCTAGATCCTTCCTTCTTTTTAATGAGTTTCTCAACTTGTTTCTAAATTCCTCCAAGTTGTGTAGAGCAAGTTGCACATCTCTCACCTGATTTTCAATGATCTTTCCAAGTTTGAAAGCTTCCATCTTTAGATCTTTTCCTCCAAGTTGTTAGGCTTTTCCTTGTGAGAACGTAGATTAGCTCTGATACCAATTGTTGGAATATTCAAATATGGAAAGAGTACTTATGGGGGGGGTGAATCATAAGTATCACACTTTAGCCAATAAAACTTTTAACTAAAAGTAAATTGCATGCATGTAAGTACATCAAGTAAACATGAAACTAAACACATGCATCAACAACTCATAACACTGGAATTTTTTACCAAAGAAACCCTCCAAAAATAAGAAGGTAAAACTAGGGTGGGGATGATACCCACAAAAATTACTACAGCAATATTGTTCAACCACTTCTGATGGTCTACCTTGTTAAAGGCCTGCCCTGTTAAAGGCTTTACACTGTATTAATAGTGACCTAGTTAGAGGATTTACAAACACTTAACATGAAGTGTCACCCTGTTAAAGGATTTAATCACCTATTTAAAGGATCTACGAAATAGCTATTAAGCTAACCTATCACCATAGGATTTCCATTATAATACAATTGCAAGAAAGTATTAGGTACAATGAACCTGATAGATTACAATCCTTGATTGCTGAATGCAGGCACCTTTTCTACTTTCTCTGATCTTGATCCTTTGTGATCTAGTAACCCTCGCTTCTGAAAATAGATTTCCTTGTGCACCCTTGTATATCCACTCATATATTTACAATGAAATTTCATCTTCCTTATAAAGACATTTGAGGATTTAGGATTAGGTATTGATCTACGATCCATATTCAATCTTCATTTTCACTTATTATTTGCACTTCTTCTATTGGTTGCATGCCTTCATCATTTTTCTTATTGGCTGCATGTAGATTGTATAGGAAAAATAAAAGATTCGATCTCATTATTAAATCCTTCGAGATTTACCTTATGTCAGTTATAAAAAATTGTTTGCATCATAGTTTGTCCAATTACAAACTCTTATGCTTATATACTGAGTTACTCGACTCCTAAAGTATTGCTGATACTCGGCACATGTTGTTTCCTGGATAGCTCAGCACCTAAACAAAATAGTATCACTCTGCACCTTATGTCACTCGGCACTTGTTAACACTCGACACCTTGTGTTGCTTGACACTTGTTAACACTTAGCACCTTGTGTTGCTCGGCACTTGTTAACACTTCACTCGGTATCTGATCTTCACTCAGCATTTGAAAACTACTCGGCACATGAGGATCACTCAGAACCTAAAGTCTTTCCTAACTCGGCATGCATAGTGTACTTGGCTCCAATGTGGAATGTGATTAAGTGTGTTGGCACTCAAGAGTCAAAAACCATTATGAGGTTAATAGTAGCCTATTTCATGCGCCCTTTGCATCGTAAATCTACCATCTTATGATGATTGTAATGAGGAGAGAGAAAGATTCCTTCCAAATAATTATATAAATGAGGAAAGGAATCATTAGAAGACTCATCTTTCTTTTGAGCTATTATGTACTAATAATTATTTGTGTTTGCAAGATCCATGACCATCATGCACCATCTGTCTACATCGTGTATGCTTTGTGTTTTCAGGCATTCATGTGCCTACTTTGTGTTTGCTTCGTGTATTTATGCATCAATATTTATATTCAATATATGATTATATTTTCCTACATCATAGGGATATTAACATTACAAGTAGATAGTCTTATAAGTTGTCTTTACTTGAGGACAAGCAAATTCGAGAGGGGAGGACTGTGATGTCCCCATATTAGTAGATAATTTAAATAATAAATAAATTTTTGATATAAAGTAATATTAATAATGATATCAAATACCAATAATAAGTTTATAATGTACCTACATGGGTTAGATTATAAAATGGACATATTCGAGGATAATATTATAATATAATTGAGAATTAAATATTATTATAAATAATATATTAAAAAAATACTATGTAATAGTATTAGAATAATGATATTACTAACATTATTATTAAATATATGATATGTTATAATGTTATAATTACATAATCAATATGACAAATAAAATAATATGATAAAATAATTAATTAAAAATTGTATATATGAGAAACTCATGCCCACTTACGAGAGTGTTATTATCTACCATTTAAATAAAATTACATTCAGGTGTCAGAGAGATCTGATTCAAAATATATATACATTCACCCATTCTCTTACAAATGGGCATGAACCATTAAAGAGGAGACGTGTCTCTTGCAAGTAAAAACACCCATACAAATAAAGGGTGAAAACATTGCACTAAATAATCTAGGTAGGAAAAGTCCAAAGATTAGAAAAATTTATATTCAGATACAAAATAACTATATCCAAGTGAGGCATCCATTTACACAATGATATCTGAATATGGTGAGACATATTTGCAAAGCGAATGTTACACATAATTGGAGAAAGATCGACACAACATTTCAAATAATTTGAGATATGTAGATAGGCATAGCAGAGAATAAGGACATAAGAAGAGTGACAAAATATATGTCACATAAGAGGATTAAGAGAAATAGATCCAATAATCATTTGAGGTTATATATGCCACATACGAGTTGCAGAACATGACTAGAATTCTTTAGACAGTAGCATAGATATAAATCAATAAGATGCCTTGAGAATCAATAGCTACCGTTGAATATGATTGAAATGGATACAAGCAATGTTGGAAACAATTGCATACATATAATCTATATATCAAGAAAAATATGGCAAAGGGTATAAATAAAAAGAAAAAGTTGTAAAATCAAATGACCCCCAAAATGGGATCATTACAGTTACTAAGAGGGGAAGGGTGAATCAGTAATTTCTACAACTTCAACTATTTCAACCATTCAATTAGTATTTAATCCATCATATAATTCTAATCTAATTGCATGGATAAGTAACTGAAAGCATTCATAACACAAAGACACAAAGATTTTTTTACCTAAAAACATTCCAAATAGAAAGTAAAATTGGGATGGGAATGAAACCCACAACTTTAGTACTGAAGTATAAAGTTAGCCTGTTAAAGCTTACATTAATCACTTCTAATGATCTACCCTTTTAGGAGCAATAAGGACTGCTAGGTCCACCTTGTGAAAGGATTCACAAAAATACAATTAAGTATGCACTCAGCAAAAAGATTTACAAAAGACTATTAGGTCTACCTTGTGAAAAGATTTGACTAATCCACCTATTAGGATGAAGCAATAGTAGATCTTTGATCTAAAAATTAGTTTACTAAATGAGACTCCTTTGTTTATTTATCACAATTCTATGATAGATATGTCTCTACTACTCCTTATGCTATTATGGCCTTTACAATTCGCTCCTTCTTTTCTCTGATGTAATTCACATTCATATATTCATATTTTCACACACAATACATCCATGCATTGGATATGATACAATGCATTACATATATATCAATCCAACAATACAAATTACAATGTCAGCCATCATACAAGTTACCACAAATGTTACAAAGTCAACCCATATGAAAACACTCAAGTTCTAAAGACTAACTTATTGAGGTTCTGATACACAACATCCACTATCATTGCTTGGCATCATCGTGCACTTGGTAGACATAGAAGCTTAGTCCATACTGATCACTTTTAAGTAGTCCTAAACTCAGTCGACACTGGTGACCTAGTAGACATTGTGAAACTCATCACATTTAAGTGAGTCACCTGATTTACATTTTATGGCTCGATAAACATTCTCACCTTGAAATTGGTATAAACTAAGTCACTTGGTTAACATTGGGAAGCTTGGTTAACACTGAACTCTCATCACATGCATTGCGAACTTGGTAAACATTGCACTACTTGATAACCACTAATAAACTTGACATCAACTAAAATGAATAGTTTACATTGCTAGTCTTCACATTAACAGAATCTTCTCAGTAACCATTGGGTTTTGTCCAAAGGACTCAATAGAAACTATAAATCTTGGTGACAAATGAAATACATGGAAAACACTATGAACTGTACAATGAGATCAGTAGCTATATACAATTTGAATAAGTGTGTATCACTAATAAAAAAACTTGACTGATATGTCAACATCAACATGAATCCATCTCTCATGAGAATAAATCAAACATGTAGCACTCATTGGATCTAGGTGATGCTCACAGGGGTGAAGCACCAAGACTTCTTGGGAGGTCACCCATCCCAATACTACTCCAACCTAAGTGCACTTAACTACGAAGTTTCCCCGATGGTTAAACCCAAAGCTTTCAAAACCATTTTTGAAACCTTCACCAAGTGTTGTGCCTTTCAAACCATTCATTAGAAAGCCCCTTATGTTCATCAATTGATAAGTAGGAGATAATTTCAATGGTAAGTCAAATTGTGATATTGCTATAAGGATTTAACTATGTAATTTTGAGTCAAATTCATTAACCCGTGTTTCATGAGTAGTGATTCAATATGAATCCATCTCTCACGAGAAAAAATGGAACACTTAGCACTCATTGGATCTAAATGATGCGTACATGGTTGAAGCACCGAGACTTCTCAGAAGGTCACCAATCCTAGTACTACTCTAGCCTAAGTGCACTTAACTACAAAGTTTCCTCTGTGGTTAAACCAAAATCTTGCAAGCCCATTTGCAAAACCATCACCAAGTGTTGTGCCTTATAAGCCATTCATTAGAAATCTCCTTAAGCTCATCAATTGATAAGTAGTAGATAATTTCCATAGTAAGTCAAATTGTGATATTGCTATGAAGATTTAACTGTGTTATTTTGAGTCAAACTCATTGATCAATGTTTCATGAGTAGTGATTCAAAATGAATCCATCTCTCATGAGAATAAATGGAAAACTTAGCACTCATTAGATCTAGGTGATGCTCATAGGGTTGAAGCACTGGGACTTCCTGGGAGGTCATCCATCCGAGTACTACTCTAGCCTAAGCATGCTTAGCTATGGAGTTTCCTCCATGGTTAAACCCAAAGCTTGCAACCCCATTTGTAAAACCTTCACCAAGTGTGGTGCCTTATGAACCATTCATTAGAAAGCCCCTTAAGCTCATCAATTGATAAGTAGGATATAATTTTCATAGTAAGTCAAATTGTGATATTGCTATCAGGATTAAACTATGTGATTTTGAGTCAAACTCATTGACACATGTTTCATGAGTAGTGATTCAACATGAATCTAGCTCTCATGAGAATAAATAGAACACTTAGCACTCATTGGATCTAGGTGATGCTCACAAGGGTAAAGTATTGAGACTTCCAGAAAGGTCACCCATCTGAGTACTACTCCATCTTGAGTGTGCTTAACTATGGAGTTTCCTTAATGGTTAAACTCAAATCTTGCAACCCCATTTGCAAAAAAATCACCAAATGTTGTGCCTTATGAACCATTCATTAGAAATCCCCTTAAGCTCATAAATTGAAAGCCTTTAACAAGGTAGACCTTTTACAGGGAAGATCATATTTTATGGTCAAACAATTGTAACCTTCATTGGATACACTTTACAACTATAGTACTGGAGATTTGTGGCTGTCATCCTCATCCTAGTTTTATCTTCTCATTGGAGGGTTTTTGGGTAATCATATCTTTCGTTATATGTGTGAATTTTTATGTGTTTACATGGTATGGATGTATATGCTTAATTTAGTCTTTTAGTTTACATGCTAGAGATAGATGTTTTGTGAATGATTTTATTGTTGAAGTTTCAAGTTCTGATTCACTCCCTTGCTCCCTCTTAGAATTTAATTTTCCTATTATATTTCCAACGAACCATAATTAGTTCTATTTTCTCCATAGTTACATCCATAGGCCATGATTAGATTGCCATAGTGATCTCTTATAACACCTCCCATGACTGCATATCCCCCCTTTGCAAAGCCATATAATTTCATCTTTAGCCAACTTGTGGGGGGTGGGGGGTCTCCAAATAGTTTTCTATCTTGCCAACAATTTAGTGTTGTTATTTTTAGGGACTAGATCCATTATATACCAACTTTTGGCTATAACCTATTCATAGTGATTTGGGGCATATGAAGAGGTCCTCCATTTCTAGAGGGGAATAGTCTCATGAATGACATTAGAAATACCTTACTTGCATAGAAACAATGATTCAATAACTGGGTGGTAGCCCCTTCCTCAACTTGACATAAGTTGCACCTATTAACTAATTGGTATCTCCTCCTCTTAAGATTATCAATTGTGAGTATACTGGCATGCAGGATTACCCACTAGAAGAAATTCACTTTTGGGATGATCCCTAGATTCAAAACGTATTTTGATTCTCTATAGTATTCTTGACCTATAAGAGTATTATAGGAACATTTAATACTAAAAAATCTCGAGTTTTTTTTTTCCAAACAACCATATCTTTTGTCAAGAAAAAAGGAACTGAAGCATTATTGAGGAACCTTTGGAGTTAATGATCAATGGGTGGGCTAATAGTCTTTTGTACAAGTTGGTCTACTTCCCATGAGTATCTATATTATACTGCACTCTCTGACCAATTATATCTAAGCATGGTTGCTTTAGATGAATGAACTAGGATTGGTCAAGTATAAAACCTAACTAATTATCTTCCCAAAATTTGAATAGTCTTCCATCCCCCATAACCCATCTGATACGTTTCCTTTAAATTTTTTACTATTAATAATATTAATCCATATTCTCGACCCAAATAGGATCTCACTACTCCCCAAATTATACTTGAACACTCCCCCCCCCCTTGTGTACTTTATTTTCATAATCTAGCACCACCCAGCCTCCTCTTTGCTCACTTTCCGTCCAATCTTAGCCATTAATGATTTTTTAAGGTTCATGATTCTTCTTAAGTTTAACCCTACTACATCTTGGGCTTGAAAACTTTTTTCCAAGCAACCAAACTCAATGTTGAGAACTCTTCAATCCCAATCCACAAGAAGCTATGCTAAATTTTCTTGATCATATCTCTAACCTTAGTAGAATTTTTTAATAGGGACAAGAAATAAATTGGGATTTCTTGTAGGGAGGCTAAAAAGAGTTTTAACTTAGTCAAATTTCTTAGAACCTTCCCTTTCCATCTAGCCAACTTCTTGTGGATGTGTTCCATAATAGTATTCCAAAATTGGGTGAGACTTCTTTAAAGATATAGTTATCATAGCATTGTATGGTATGAGGTATGTTATATCCTTGTAGTTATGAAGATGCGAAGAAGTCAATTTCATGGTCATCACAAGGTCACAACATTTAGAAGGAAATAATGAAGGAAATAAGTTATGAAGCCATGAAATAGAGAGTGTCGTAGGTCAACATGCTTGGTAAATGTCCTACATGCTTGGTACATGTAGCTTTCATCTTTTTGTTACCTTGGTTATATATCTACCTATCCAAAGTAGTTATGGCCACTATTTATATCTCTTCAAGGTTAGATTTGCATGCAAGGATCAGATTTTCTGCATGGGGACATGCATCTGATAGGATTTCTTCTCCAATTCTTAGTTATTGCTCTTCTACAACTTGAAATCAATGGTTGATTTTAGAGTTTCTTTGTAAACATCAAAGTTATGCCTAAACTATATAAAAGGTAGTTGTAAATATGTTTTAGAGGTTCACCTCAATTCTATTATGTCTACTTGTAGTAGCCTTGTACTCTGCAACTGTATTTCTTTCCTCCCATTAATGAAATAACTCTCTTCCTTATGCCCTTTTTCATTCATTACTTGTGCATGTATCTTGCCTTGTTTTCAAAGTTTCTTTCTATTTTTAAAGGTTTGTATATTGTGTTCAAACTATTGATGATTGTTTTATTGTGAAGATGTCTTTTCATTAAGCACTTGATTAGCTCTAAACCTAAATGTGAATTCTTTGAAGGTAGATTAAAGTCAAGATCTATATATTGGAGTTTTTCATTTAGATGTTGTGCATACAAAGACAGATTTGTTACCATTTCAATTAGGTACATCATCTGCCAGCCCCACTCTAGATTAGATTAGGTAGTTTTATTTCATGCATCTCCTTCTCCCTTTCCTCTCAAGGAGTAGTTAGGTGCACCCTTATAGTAAGTAAGCCAACCTTCTCAAAAGACTCAATCTCTAATTGTGAATACCAACACTTTGGAGATTGTTTCCATGTTAAATGAGGTTGCTTAATGGTCATACCTTTAGTGAGGTAAAAAAGTTTGTGCCAATGCTAACCCAGAAATATTCCAAATAGAAAGTAAAAATAGGGTGGGGATGATACCCACAAGCTTTAGTACTGTAGTATAAAGTTGGCTTGTTAAGGCTTACAATTGATCACTTCTGGTGATCTGCACTATTAGCAGCAATAAAGACTATTACGTCCACCTTGTAAAATCATGTATATAATATAACAAATTATGTACTCAATTAGGAGATTCTATATAAGACTTATAAGTCTACCTTGTTAAAAGATTTGACTAGTATACTTGTTAGGATGAGCAAGTAGCTTATCTATTCTATGCAACTTGATTGGCTAAATGAGATTCCTTTAATGTAGAATAATCACATGAATGTGATGGATGTGACTCTTCTTTTCCTCTTATACTTCTTGTAGCCTTTAGTCAATCTTCATCTTCATATTTTCTCTCTCTCTCTCTCTCTCTCTCTCTCTCTCTCTCTCTCTCTCTCTCTCTCTCTCTCTCTCTCTCTCTCTCTCTCTCCTTCTCTCTTATTTTCTCTTCTTTCTCATTTTAATTTGACAAGAAATCTCACATTTATATGAATCCAAATAATTACCTTATGAGGTCAGCTACAATACCATATTGAACAATCTTCACCTAGTCATCTCAATATTGACACTCAAGTTTAGAAGACCACTTGCATTATATACTAATACCCAGTAACATAGTGAACTCAAAAATCTATGGCACTCAATTGAAACTAGTTCTTGGTCCATATTGATCACTCAGGAGTTGGTGAGGAACTCAATTAATATTGATGACTTAGTAGACATTGAACAGCTTGGTTGACATTGCAACAACTCAGTTACTATTGCAACTTTATCAATACTACCTTCTACTCTACTCTATCAATATTTCATGACTAGCTCATTTTGCATTGTCTACAAGGTTTACTCTATGGTGCTCATAAAGAATGTAACAAATGAAATGACTAAGTGTTTTGGCACTAATTGACAATCATTTTGGCCATAAGGTCAACAATCTTTTCCTTTGGCATTTGTTAAAGAAACATGTATCCTACCAAAAATTCTAAATACTAAAAAAGATGAGTGAAAACTCCCTCTATCAATGTACCTATGTATGTAGCTTGGTTTTGAATATTGTGTTGATACATCACTGATACTAACTTTGTTTTTTATTTTGAATTTTATTTGTAGCTATATACATAGATTCCTTCTATCTTGTACATACATAGATTTCCTCATATGCTATATTTTCCATTTTTGTACATATTTCCCCCTTATTTTTTACACAAATTTCCAAAAATGCATATTTACAAGATAAAAAAAATATGTCAGAGGAAACCACTATGTACCTTCAAAATTAGAGACACAATTTTGTCCCAATTTCCTTGCAAAAGTTTATAAATATGTAAAGCCATTTGAACTTTAGTTGATTACTCCATCATGTGGTCAGCAATAGAAAAGTTGTCATCATGGATTAATGTCTTTTCATGAACAATGTGTTTTTGCATTACATCCATGTTTGGAATTATCAAACTATGGATATCTAATAGAGTAGCTCTAATTCTTGCTTCTTCTCACAATAACTTAGCCTACAAGTTGGTTAGATACTTGATCTTTTAAAAATGTGTCAAGCTAGTTCTAGGGTCAAGTGACAATTGGTTTGCACCTCTCTTCAGATTAGTATTAATATTTTATAGCTTGTGTTTGATTTCCTTGGTAAAATATGTGGTATTACTTAATTTTACAACCAAGGAAACAACAATATTAGTAGTGCTTTCAAAAGAAATAAGAATAGTGGATAGTTCCACTTGGTCTTATGGCAATCCTCTATGCCACATTTTCCAAAACCTTATTTTAAAATTTTCTCTCTACCCTTTGTAGTAGTTTCTGTTGACCATTTAAAATTTCATTGAACTTGTGGACTATGTCAGCAAGTTGGTCCAAGATAGAGTTCTTTTCATCAATTTCAACACTCTGTGCATCAAGAAATATACCTCTCATGTCTTCTAGCATTTGATTTATTTTCTTCTTCTCTTCTCTAAGATTTTTTTGTTTGTCTCTTTTCTTCTAAAGTTTTTTGAGTGTGTCCATTTGATTAGGACGATGATTGGAGAGATCCCAATCTAGAATCACTATTTCTTCATCTAGATCAATTTCATCATTGGAGATTTCTATTTATTTTCCCTTATCCTTTGGAATAGGTGAAGGAATGATTTCCTTACCTTTACTCATATCTATAGTGCTTTGTTGAGGCTTGACTTTAGCTATCATTGCACTTGCTATGGAATCACTTCCAATAGTAACACCATGACTAATTGGATAAACAACAATTGTAGATGTACTTATAGTTCCTTATTGTAACTCAATCTAACTTGATCCTAAGATAAGTGGAGCCTATAGCTCAGTAGATAAAGTGGTGATAATAGTACTCAGTTTTGTACATGGTAAGATAGATCCAAAAACTAATTGAGTGCTTGGTTGAACTAAGGCTTTTCTTGGACACTTAGGTAGGGAGGCCATTACCTCTATTGCAATCATTTCCATATCTAAATCTTCAATGTTCTAAATTTTAGGTAGCCCCTTATTGATTATTTGATCATCCCTATTCTCTTCATCATCACTCACATCATCTATTTGTACTACTTCCTAAATGGCCTTTAAAAAATTTAATCCATAAACATTTTTCCATGAATTCCTATTGGATTGCACAACCAATTTAATATCAATTGATAGAATTAAGAATGCATTGAACTTAGGAGTTAATTTTTGTTCATGATTTTTTAATGCCTCCTTCACTTCTTTTTCTGACAAGTTTGGAAGTAGCTTTCTCAAGGTTTGATCACATATATCTTTGGTACTCACTATTACATTATCCTAATGATGTGACATTGCCTTAAGTAGAATATTAGGGACTTGTCCTCATAATTCACTTGGAGAGTATTTCCATTTTTCCATCTTTGCTACTAAGGCTTCTAATATTTCAATTTGTTCTTCTTTATTTCTTTTCTCATATTTAAGATATTTGAAATCTACCATACCTCCACCTTCTTTGAGTAGATTCGGTCTTTTTTCAAAGGTTGGAGTTGACCTTTTTAATGATATATGTTTCTCTTCTTCTTAATATTCATCCTTTTCTTTAATTTTGAGCTTCTTTCTTGATTTGGAAGGTTTTCTAGTGGTAAAAGGAGGTTTTGACCTTGTCACTCTCCTTGATGTAGATTTTCCCTTTTTCTTAGGTGGTTCTTCTTCTATTTCTTCTTCTTCTTCTTCTTCATGTTCCTCTACTTCTTCCTCTAAAATGTCATCACCCTTACATTCTATCAAAAGAAGGGGGGAACCAAATTTAATATTCTCCTTCTTAATATTTTCTACCTTCTTCCTTCCTCTCTTCGGAAGTTAAGGAATCATGATTTCAAGTGAAATCCTAGTTTTAGCATCTTCATTGGTTCCAAAATAAGGTTCTTTTAGGTCCATAGGCTCGTTGAAAAGAGACTCAATTATTTCCTTAGTATCATCAATACTCACCTCATAGGCAAGTGGTCTTATCCATAAAAATCTAGCTCTAACTATCTAAATATGTACCTTATCATAGTCTACAAGGAAACATATGTCTTGTTCATAGTCTTCTACTAATTGCTTAGGAATTTTGAATATTCTTTGCATCCTTTCATTGAAAGTTTCAAAGTATGCATCCATGAAACCTTCAAAGTTGTCTCCCATTTCAGTTATGTACTCATTAATTTGATACACAATAGGTCTTTCATTCTTCCATACTACATTATCCTTGGAAGGAAAAAAATTCTGAACATAAAAGAATAAGGAGACTAAAAGTGAACAAATATTACATGGTTTTGTCTTTGATGCCCAAATGCTTTCCATTTTTTTGTTCAACTATCTTAGTTGCAACTCAGTGGGGTCAAAAGAAAGATTGTTCTTGACTACCTTGAAAGCCAAGTCCACAGCTTCACATGGAACACTGTTTGGTTGACTTGAACTCTATATCTTATGTGCAATCACATGAATGCCAAACTTGATTTCCATATCAATGACACCATTTAGTTTTAATCCTCTACCATCCCACTTGGCAAGAGTCTTCTTTTCCAACTCAACCCAACCTAGGGTTTTAGTTGTCTTATATTTATCAAGCATGGGAAATTTAGTAACCCTATGAATCATTTTCTTTGAGATCTTGATGGGTTGGTCAAGCCATAAATGCATATCAGAAACACAACTTGAGATGAACCTAATCCTTTTGATTTGAAAATTATTTGGCATATGCAAAATATGGGTTAAGCCCTTCACTTCCAGGCATTTGTGCTTAGTTTTAAGGTTTTTGTCCACATACAATGCTTCATGCCTGATTTAGCTCTAGTGTTCCCAATTCCTAAATTGAATAGTGATAAAAAGATTTAATGTCACGAATTAATAGTACCTTTTATGGAATTTGTAAGTGTTCATCGACTAGGTCCAATTCATTTGTAATCGCAGGACAAATCTTGAACTTTAGGGATTCACACACAATGTTCCTTGCTAACATCTTGAATCTCTTCTTAACCTTTCTTCTAGATGAGGATTCCATAATGCTCGGTGATGGAAGGATAATCATTGACAAATTTTCTCTAAATTTCTCAAGGGCTCAAGGTTTCTCTTCTATGTTTGCTCTTGAATTCATGGTGAATATTGAAAATATTTGATTCTTCCTTTTATTCAAATTTTTTCTCTAAATCACCATAAATGCATCATACAATGGACAACTTGGTGAAAACTTGTTTAGCTTGATAGATATGAGATGCTCAACTAATAGCTTTGGTAGCTATAACTGCGTAAGCACAAGATCGAGTAGGTCTCTGAACTTGGTATACTCTATCTACATCCAAGCTTAGGTAGAACTATCATTGGAATGACCTTGGTTGGGTCATTAAACCCAAATCTTTCTTAGTTAGGTCTAAGTTATTTGATGAATAGGATAAAAATTGAGCTTTAACAATGCATCTAACATACCATTATTCATCTGTACTTTTGAATTGAAATTGAATAAGTAATATAAATATGGAAATGCTTGAAATTAGATAAGATAAGATACATAACTCATGATGGAATCAATGTAGAAATACCTATTTTCTGATTCCTATATATATTTTTTGGAAATTATGCAACCAGATCTGGGCCTAGAAAGAAATAATGGAGAAAACCTAGAAAACATTTGTCACTCTAGAAGCAAGTCAACTTTGACCTAGATAGCGGGGCAAAATCTTACACTTGAGTACAATTTTACCCCTCACTGAAGTTCATCCTTGACCCATAAAGTCAACCTTGACCTATAGTGTCCCGAGGAAAATTTTCTTTGCATATCTTGAAAGTTCACCAAAAAGGGTACTTAGATCTATGCTTTGATTCTTGAAACAATGACTGTATATATCTAAAAATATGGTGTTTTAGGGTGGCTATATAGGTTTTTTCCTTGGTCAAATCCCAATTTTGGTGATCTCCACCTCCATAAATAGCTCATTGTAATAGAATATGTGTGTGTATTGAACGTGTGATTCCAAGATCTAATCCTCTCAATTGAAACCCTAGAATGAGTATGTTTGAGAAAGTAATGCATAGAAATGGATAAGATAAGAAAGCATACCAACCCTTTAAAGCTAAAGTAATCCTACTAAACTCAAAATCCATAATTGCTACTACATGATTGTATCTTTGAATGCTTGAATCTTGATAATGGTGGATCAAGGAAGACACAATCTCTCTCCCTCCAGATAAATTTTTACAATGGTATGTTCACAAAAATGCTTGATATCAATAATGGCTTGATCTTATATATCATCCTCTTGCAATTTTGTATCTTTATTTCACCATTACTTGTGTTCCTCTCTTGACTCCTTATTGTAAAGGAATGCAAAATGAGATTCTTTTTATGGAGGATTCAAGGTGGGGCTCCTAGAGTGATGTGAGGACCCATTATTAAAATTTTACCTTGAATTATGGTCTAATCACAATAACCAGCTAAGGAGGGAAACAAATTAAATGAGTTTCAAATTAATTCCTTTCGCATTTGGATCTAAAAGCCTGACATTAGTTATGGGGCCCTTCAGGACAAAAAATTTGAAAAGTGGATCAAATCCAAAAGAAGGTCAAGGATGACCTCAACCTTGTCCTAGGTTACCATCAACCTTGACCTTGAACTAAACCTAGGGTTTCCAAATCTAGTCAGAATAGGAAACATGAGATCATGGTGATGCTTGGAGACCTAGAAATGATATCTAAATAGGGTAGATTGCTAGAAATGTGCACAAAATGCCATGATGAAAATGATGAAGACTAGGAGGACCTATGCCTAAGTCCTACATAGAAAATAAAGCTATAGAGGAGGGAAATTAAGGAGAATCATGGAGATCCTAACCCTAATTTCACCTAGAATGAAGGAATCAAGTGAAAAATGCATCCTAAATACAAGTCTATTGTGATAAATGTACTAAAAGAGGGTATTAAACCTATCATTATTCAAGTGCTTCCATTTTAGATACATTTATCTACCACTTTATCTTAGGTTTGAAATTACGTGAATATGCAAGCTAAAGTAAGAAAACATCATAGTCAATAAAAAGGACATAGCCATGTCCTCAATGCTTTATATACTAGATATGAAGTTTGTTGAAAAATTATCTCCTAAATAAATTAGAAGGATTCCTTCCCTTTCTAAACTAATTCAAGGAGTTAGGTATCTGAATCATAATTCTAATGCCACTGATGACATTGAAAATAAAGTTACCAAACTCAAGCTATGATGAAAAAAGTGGATGTACACCTAAATGCATAAAAAGGGGAATCCAAGTTTACCATGAGTAAACCCTAAAATAAACCCTTATTTTAACTATAAATAATTAGAGTGAACTCATAATTACTCATTCTTACCATTTATAGATTTAAAAAGAGGAAACAAGATGTTGAGGCAAGGAGAACTTTGAGCAACACATATGGAGCTTCTAAGATAGTTCCTAGCTACTGGACGGTCACTTCCTAAGGTGAGTTTGTTTTTTTTTGTTCATATACTTTCCAAATTCTTGATTTATATAGGAAACATGAACCCTATCCCATAAAGGTCAACCCTTACCTAGCTATGTTGACCTTGAAAAAAGAAGGTCAACATGGACTAGAGGGTCTCCACATATTCTAGGATGAGTTCAACCTTGACCCAAAAAAGTTGACCCTTACCCAGGAAGGTTGACCTTGATCTAGGAAGATCAACCTAGACCTAAGTGAGGTTGACCTTGACCAAGTAAAGTTGGATTTGTAGATGTGATGATGTAGAATATAGATATGATATTTGTTTGTGCTTACAAGACATGAAGCATGTCCAAGAGAATCCCTTTAGAGAGCTGCTAGTTATCATTAGAGATAGACTATCTGAGCTCAATGAGTATGAGATAGAACTACTAAGAGACATAGGACTATACTAGGTAGATGTCCTACCATAGATTAGGCTACACAAGCTATGTTTTTGGCTTTGATAGAGAGGTGGGATGAGGATACATGTTGCTTCCATCTTTCCTCAAAAGAGATTATAGTGACACTAGAGGATATCTACAAGATCTTGTAGCTTCCACTTTGAGGTGAGACTGTCAGACCTAGAGTACAGTGTGTTTGTGAGGAGATCCTTGCAAATAAAGAGTATTTCTTGTTACAGACTCTATACATGTGAACTTGATCAGATTAGGTCCTTTTCTCATCCATACTATTAGGCCCTACACCTTTGGTATTGAGAATAATGCTTGGTATAGTATCCTTGATCGTGTTACCTAGCTCAAAGGGTACCATATTTTGTACACCTATTACCCATCTTATACAACAAATGGAGAGTGAGAGGACTATGTTCTCATGGGGTCACATCATGTTATTCCATCTATATCATGAGATATGTTAGCTATTGAGATACCAAAGAGAAAGTCTTTCAATATGCACACGCTTGTAGATTTAGATATTTGAGCATTTCATATGTACATGTCCACAGGTTGTTCCAATGATGCTAGATGCAAGTACACCAAGAGTCTTTTCTTATCCTCTAAGAAATTTTTGATAGTTTGGAGATATCCTCTATTTGGAGGGTATGTATAGACCACCTTCCTAGCATAAATGTGATATGGAGACCCTACTACCAGATGATAGAGTGGCCAAATACATGTGTTGACATTATGGTCAAGTTTGTATATTAGTGACTCACACTTAGTGAAATGGTTAATAGCTAGCGACTTTATCTTACAGTTTATAGTATTGACCAAGTAATCCAATTTCTACCATTTTCTATAGTTGTTACTAAGTTATAGAATTAGTATTCAATTCACACCAAGAAGTATCTACCCAGTTGATAAGTAATAATGCAAACTGAGCCTCACATATTAACCAAGTTACATAGTGTCAATTGTGGTCTATAGTGTTTATTGAGTTTGTAGTATCAGTGTTATGAATTCAGTGTCGACTAAGCTAGGAAGTGTCAACCAAGTGATTTAGTTTATACCAAGCTCACATTGTTAGCACTGACCAAGCCATGCAATATCCACCAAGTGATTCAATTTATATGTTGAGTTTTGCAATATTCACTGAGTCACCAGTGTTGACTGAGTTCAGACTACTTGGAAATGATCAGCATAAATAGAGCTTCTATGTCTATTGAGAGAATGATGATTTCAGGGGTTGATAATGGTTGTCAAGTATTAGAACCTCGCCAAGATTATCTTCAGAACCTGAGTGCTAGTAGTTCAACCGAATTTGTGTATTTTGGTGAAACTTTTATTATAGCAAACTTTGATGAATTATAATTTGGATTGGTATATACAAAATGTATTGTATCACATACATAAAAGATATAGATATATGTGTGTGAGATATTAGAAGAGCAGAAGTGTGAAGTAAGAAGGCTACAAAAATATAAGGAGCAACAAAGATTTATCTATCACAGCAAGGTGATTGTTACACTCCAAAGGAATCTCAACCACCAAATCAGAGTTGCAAATAAAAGCTTAGCCATTAGCTCATCCTAATAGGTGGAATAGTTAAATCCTTTTAGAAGGTAGACTTAATAGTCTTTTGAGAATCTCTTCACTAAGTTCATACTTCATTGTATGGTATATAAATCCTTTAAGGTGGACCTAGTAGTCCTTATTGCTCCTAACATGATAGATCATCAAAAGTGATCAAATTATAAGCCTTCACTAGCCAACTTTATATTGTAGTACTAAAGCTTTTGGGTATCATCCCCACCTCAGTTTTACTCTGTATTTGGAAGGCTTTTGGGTCACCATATCTTTTTTCAAAGTGTTATGAATATTTTAATGCTTTTATTTTTTCATGCATGCAATTAGATCAAGGGTTAATTGGCAAAAAAAAGAATAAGTTTTTTATTAGTTCCTTATTCATTGCTCCCCTCTTAGTAACCTAGCCCATCCTATATTTCCAAAAATTGGTATTAGAGTTTTGTGGTTCTTAGAAAGGAAGTTTTAAATAGCTTGAGAAAATATTGAAAGCAATGGAGGTATACAAGCTAGACAACACTATTGACAATGAAAAGTTGGATTTGGAATTGGCTATTGGGAAACTAAGGAAAGGAAAGGAGAAACTCTCTCACTCCTTGAAGAGATGAGAAGATCTTTCAGTATAAATAAATGGAAATCTCTACACTAAAGAAATAATTGAAGATATCTATCTAGACAGAAACTCATATGGAGATGATGTTTAAATCAAAGACCTATTGGAAAAGAATTGCAATCTTCAAGAAGAAGTTAGAAAACTGAAAAGAGACCAAGAAATTCAATCAGTAAGACTATGTGAAGTCATGGAAGAAAAAGAGAAAGCCAAAGAAGAGATAGATGGAAAGAACAATGAAATTTAGCTTCTATCCCTTCAACAGGAAGACTTAATTGGTCAGCCTACTAATACAAATGAAGAAATCATGAATCTAAGATCAAAAAATGAAAGATTAAAAAATGATCTAAACCCTAAAAAGGAAAACCAATGAGAGAATGATGAAATCTCAAGAAAACATGAATCACTTGAATCAAAAAAGTTAATACATATAGAAAGGAAAAGTAGGAATAGGATACATAGAAGAAGGTGAATCATCCAAGCAAGGATCTCAAAAGAATTGAAGGACTACTTGCAATCACTATGGTAAGTTAGGTCATACATGAAGCAAATTTTGGAGTAATGGTAAAGAAAAATTCAATGGAAAGTGCCACAATTGTAATAAATATGGTCTTAGAGCAAGCGAATGCAAAGAGAAACCTAAATTTGAAGGTAAATGTCACAAGTGTAATAAGCATGGGCACAAATCTTTTGAATGTAAAACCAAGATAATGAACCCAACAGAATAGATTGTGAAAGCTATATTTGGTTGGGGCTACAACACATGGTATAGATGCCACTACTATGGAGAGTTTGGGCACATTGCAGCAATTTATGCAAAACATCTCATGATAACAAGAGACACCATTAGAAGATGTTTTACTTTTATAGAAATTGGACATCAAGCCAAGAACTGTATGAAAAATGGAAGGATTGAAGATGAAAAGAAAGAAAAAGCTAACAATATTAGAAAGAAGATGAGGCATAAATGGATTCCAAAATCTTCTAAGCATGCAAGTGCAAGCCATGAAGCACATGTTACTTTATAATTGGGTGACTCAAGAATTTCAAATTGATCTCTCAAAGGGATGAGTGGAACTAAGACTCTGAAGGAGACATCTTACATCAATTTTAGCTAGCTAGAAGGAAAGATCCATATCAACATTTAAGATGCAAAGGGATTACTGAGTGACTAAGGAGCCTCAAGACCTTACTAAGTTAGCTTGGCTTGAGGGACCCTGCCAAGCAAGGTCAAGATACACTAAAATATTGTGTGGACATCGAGCTATGAATGTCTCTTTCAAGCATTAAGATTGAACCAAGTGGAAGACAATTTGTCACTGAATAAGTGATTGTACCAAGCATTTATGGAAATTGAAATGTGAAAATTTGTTAAAATGAAGGAAATTGAATTCATTTTATACCATGAATTTTTATAGAGCTATTTGCAAGAGAAATTTCTATACTTCAAAGTGATTTGGTGTGTTTGTTATTGAAGATTTTCTTGTTTTCATAAACCCTATTGAGCATGGCATCTTCTAGTGACAAGAATAGGAACAGATCCAAGATATTGGTTTGAGGAGTTGGTTGGAAGGCACGAAACTTCAAGTTGAGTCTAGAAATTATAGAAGCACTTGATCTAATTGGACCTCAGTCATAGATTCCACCAAAGGTATTACTTATTAATGATATTCATTCACATTTTCACTGTTCGATACAAGATATTGGAATCCTAGAGATGGATGAGACTCTAAGAGAGTTATGTTTGAATGGTGTTTTGAAACCTAAGTATCAACATTTGGAGACTAAGAGTTTAACACATATTTTTTATATGCCCTAAGCCTTCTAGATAAAATGGGTAAGGTTTATCCTTAGTCATGTACACAATGGGCAGCTATGCTTGGAGCAACCTATTCAAATAACAAAGAAAATGATTCATCAAATCACAAGACTCTCAATGTTGAATAAAGAAAAGACTACCAAGACCATAAGTTAGGTAGAACTAGAAAACACAAATCTTGCTTAGTGAGATGGAAGAGGTATGAAGATCAATAGTGTGACTGACATGGAGCTAAAATTTGGAATTCATGTGATAACTGATAAGATCTATAGCTTTGGTCATCTTAACAACATATCATGTGAGGTAGCTGATCTAGCTCTCATGGTAGTGAAGAACAACATATCCTTTGACCTTGTCAAGCTAATGTTGAATCAATTCAACAAGAACATGGAGAGCATCATAACTTTAAAGAATAACCTGTGTAAGTTTTGTTCAGTCCTAACTTGTTTATTTTTCTTTATGAATTTTTTTTTTCCTTCAAAAGGTGTGGTAGTATGGAGAAAAGTTGTATGAGTACTATATCAGATTAATGAATATATAGCAGAGATGGGTGAGAACTTTGTTAGTATCATGGATGATTAATTTGATTTATTTAAGGAAAAGATGAATGATAGATACAAAATTCCAATGAAACTTGTAGAAGATTACAAGGATGATGTTTGTTTCATGGTATATTGTGAAAAATTCTACATTCAAGCAATACAACCTAGAGTGGTGCAGGTTAAGCCTCTAAACTATGAGGTTAACATTGATGACACCAAGGATATCATTGAGTCACTACTAAATCAACTTGTAGATCCCAAGACAACATATTTTTGTACTTTTGACGAAGCTAAAGGTAGAATAGAACTTGAAATTGAGATTTCACAAGTAGTTATTAAAGGAAAGAAGATGATAGAAAAACTAAGGCAAGTAAGTTCTACTCTCCTATTGATAAAAGGAAAAATAGATGATATGGAAGAAGCTAAATTTGAGGATGAAGTAGAAGAAACAAAGTCTAAGGAAGAAGAACCTATAGAAAAGAAAGGTAAGGTTATAACAAACAAACCTACCAAATCATCCCTAGCTATGTTTACAAGAAGGTTAGTTAAGACTAAAAGGAAGTTGAAGTTAGGTTAAGAAGATACTGAGGAAATTATTTTCAAAAAGTCTCCTCCTACACTTGAAGAAAAGTTGAAGAAATTAGAAGGAGGAACTAGTATGGCATGTTTTAGATTTCTCAAACATGAGTCAAGGAATGTAGATGAGAAAAGGAGAATTGAGGATGTTATTATGAATAAACTAGGAAGATGGAAATACTTTCTTGATGAACTTGTACAAAAATAATTCTATAAGCTTATGCAAGCAATTGAGCCAAGATGGGAAAATACTAAGAAAATAGTAAAAGATATTCGAAGTAAAAGATATATTTGAATACATTCTGAGACACCTCATACTAAGTCTTAGTGACAAAGAGGTGAAAGATTACATGAAGAAGAATGAACAGAAGTTCACTCTCAAAATGAACACATGCACGATTCTTCTCAAAGACATAGAATTCATAGTGAAGTCAACTATAGCTACATGGAAGAATATCTACAAACTTCATCAATAGAGTGATTTTTTTATTCATGTTACTGACAAAGATGATGAAGATGACAAAGAAGGAAATAATGAAGAAGATATATAAACAAATGATGTAAATCTAGAAGAGGAGGAGCAAGAACAAGACACTATCGAGGAGAATCTCCCTGAGATTTAGAGTATTGAGGAAACTGACTCAAAGAAGATTGTGATAGTAGTTATGGCCTCATTTCCTCACTCTTTAAGAAAATATTTAATGCCATCAAGGTTAAAGAAAGAGCTTTCTAAGTTGGTTGTGGCAACCACTACAACACCATGCACCCAACCAATCTCTACACCTATTTAGCTAAGTACTATACTAATTGAAGTGATCAACACTTCATCTACCAAGAAAATACTATTTCCTCCATCATTAGATTTGGCCACATAGCAACAAGCCATTTCTATTATCAATGCAATAGCTACCTTTTTTGCTAACCCTTTCTATTTCTACTATTGTTACAATGCTAGGTATGCAAATAGTAAGTACAAAGATAGCTGAGAAAAAGCCTCAACCGAGTACTAAAGTTTCAAGGAAAGAAAAAGGTAAAAAGTAAAACATTGATATTGATGAGGATATAGTTATTCTGAATTGGGATATCTCTCCTATGAATCTTGATCAAATAAACATAGTAGGTGAACTATTGGAAAATAAAGCTAAGCAACAAAAGCTTAGAGAAGAGAAAATAAGAGAAATCAAAGTGCTTGAAGATGTGAAGGACATACTTGCAGATGTAATAAGTACTGAGGTTGATAGTACACAACCTATTTTGGTTTCATTAGTAGAAGTTGTCTAGAAATTCAATGAAGATCTGAATGGACAAGAAAAGTTGTTACAAAGAGCAGAGAGGAAATTTGAGAACAAAGTATTGGAGCAAGTTGCATATAAAATTGCAATAAATCAAGTAGAATTATCTACTATTCTCAACTCATTGGAAACCTCTACATATAATGTAACTTCATTATTTAGAAAGTTATGTGATACATCTATCTTCACTCAAGAATTCAAAGATAGATTACCTAAGATAGATGAAGACTTGAAGGCAAGTGCACACCAGTTGTCACTTGGCCCAAGCTACAGTTCTGCTCACTACTCAAAGATCAATTTTTTGACTAATATGAAAGAAAAATTATTAAGGGAAGAAGGTAGGATTGGGGCTACACTTATAGACATCCAAGTCATGATTCTCCCAAACATGTATGCATTGTAGAAAGACATTGCACATGCCAAAACTCTCATCTATGATAATAACTTCTTCATAGCTGATCACATGATGGGTTATTAGTAGAAGTATAGATTGCACTTCATGCAAGAAAGGTGTTATAGGAAAAATGGGAGATGACAATGGAATTGATTTTGAAGGTACATTCTAACTTTTTGCCACATTTTGGCATCACCACATAAAATACACCTTTGGCATTTATGTCAAAAAGGGGGAGAAGATAAGATAATATATAAAGGGGGAGAAGATGTGATAAGGGGAGAAAATAAGATATGAGTAATGTATATAGTGAGTAAAGTATAATATGTGATATATGTATGTTTGGGCAGCATAATATTATACAAATACATGTACAATTAATTAGAAAACATCTCTTTCAAAAGCATTTTCTGAAAAATCTCAAAAGTAGAGTATGTTACTAATTTGAAGACATGAGGTGGAGACAAAAGAATGTTTTGAACTTGAAATTTTGAGAATTCAATTTTGATTGATAAGTTCTTTTGTCAATAATGCTAAAGGGGTAGATTGTTGACATTATGGTCAATTTTTTTTATTAGTGACTCACACTTAGTCAAATGGTTAGTAGCTACAAAGATTATCTTGTAGTTTATAGTATTAACCAAATAATCTAGTTTCTATCGAGTTTGATATATGTTACCCAAGTTCCAAAATCAGTATTCAATTCACACCAAGCAGTATCTACTAAGTTGTTAAGTAATAGTGGAAATTGAGCTTCATAGTATTAACTAAGTTACAGAGTGTCAACCGTGGTCTCTAGTGTTTTCTGAGTTTGCAGTATCAGTGATATGAATTTAGTGTTGACTGAGCCAGGAAGTGTCAACCAAGTGATTCAATTTATACCAAGCTTAAAGTGTTAGTGTTGATCGAGCCATGCAATGTCAACCAAGTGATCCAGTTTATATGTCAAGTTTCACAGTATTCACTGAGTCACTAGTGCTGACAGAGTTCAAACTACTTGGAAGTGATCAGTATGAACCAAGCTTCTATGTCTACTAAAAGTATGACAATGTCAAGTGTTAACAATGATTGCCAAGTATCATAACCTCGCTAAGTTTATCTTCAAAACCCAAGTGCCAATAGTGTTAGAGTAAATAATTAATATTTAATTATTTATTCTATTGCTTAAGCTTACTTAGGTTAATGCATTTATTTAATATTTTATATTTAATGCATGTTGTGATTAGTTGGTGACAACACGGGAGTTTGTTCCCTTCTTGTTGTCACACTTATCTTCTACCACTTTCCAGCTTATTCTACAAGCTTTCATGAGCTCTTTATATTCGAGCTCTCTCTCATTGTATAATAATATCAAGTCATTTCATTGTAAATGCATTCTTATTGTGTTTGCATAATTTGCTCTCATGTCCGTTTAGGGTTTTTTCCTTGCTCCATGCTCTTCCCTTCTATGGCTTCTCTTTGACAGGTTCTCGCATGCAGGTGATCTTGGGCATCTTCGAAGTTGGCTTTCCTCAACTCCAACATGGTATCAGAGCCTTCCTGCTACTGCTTCGTTGAAGAAATTTTGAAGCCGTGATTTGGAGTCACAAACCCTAGTTTGTTTGTGCAATTTTTCTTCAAATCAGAGGATCGGCATTTTTTTGGAGCACTTTGGGCCCAAACGGACATCACCATTGGATCTGGAAGGCCATTTACAGTCAGGATTCATATAAAGCTTTTCAATTTTGGAGACAGAGCTCCGGGAGGCAAAAAAAAATTTAGTTGCATCTCTTCCGTATGGACTGTACGGACGATCTCGGCGAAAAAAATTAAAAAATATATAAATCGGCCACACCACTGTAGCAGCACTCACGCGCCACCACGAGGCCGCCAGCCCTCTTCCTGCTCTCCGCCACAGACTGCATCTCCGCTCGAGCTCCTCCCGTGCACCGCTCCGCTCTTCTGTCTATCGCCATCGCCACCAGAAGTCGTAGCCCGTCACCTCTGCGCCACCCAGTCAGCATCTACAGTCCGCATCAGTGATAGTTTAGTAGCCAGCATCAGCTTTGGAGTACAGTCAGCTGTCGTCAGCGTGAGACACGTGGCAGGGGTGTCACGTGGCACATTGCCACGTGGACATTGCCACGTCATCATCCATACATGCCACGTAGTGATGCCACGTGGCACCCTTTTCCTGTGACGGTAGTTTGGCTGTCAATTTTAATGCAGTGTTCTGCTAACGTCAGCATGACATCAACATGGTGTCATCATCCTTGCTTGCACTCTCCTTCAAGTTCTATTTTGGACCTACCTTTAGTTTTTTGGCTATAACTTTTGCATACGGAGGTATTTTTCCAATGCGAAAGAAGCGTCGGAAAGTTGGTTTTGAGATGAAGAAATTGGTGTAGGTAGTTTTTGGTTTTGATGCATTTTTATTGCCCATTTTTTTTGTTGAAGTCCAAAGTCCTATTTTTGACTCCGGCATGCATATCTTTTGTGTCCCATGCCTATTTTTTGAAAACTTTATATTTTTGGAAAGGTAGTTCTGTGTAGTTTTCAAAAAAGTAGTCCTTTTTCTTTTTTTTTGGCCTCTACTCTTTCTATCATAGTTTTGGCATTTTAGCTATATGGTGGATATTTTGACTGTTTTAGGCCCGAGGATCGTTTTCCTGGCATGGTTTGCTTTCTTTTCGGCTGTACTTTCTTTTGGTTCAGCTCTTTTTCAGTTCTGATCATTGTAGCTATCATTTTGAAGCACTTTTTTATTTCACACTGAGATAAAGTGTCACTTTTGTATTTCAGATTCATGAACGTTGTTTTGAGTCAGTTGTACATGCATTATTTCATAAAGCACCAGGGGGGGGTTATTGTTTGTTTTTTTAGGCATTCTCCCTTTGTCAAGTGAGTGTCCCTTCCATGACATTAGCCCCATGCAGATTCAGTTAGACCGTGTCTTTATCGGTGTATGTACATCTTTTCCTCTCTCCTCGTTCTTGATTCGTTTGCAGGAGACTTTGGCCCACCTTCTCAGTTGCCTGTCATCACACCCCATCTGCATTAAGGGGGGGTTATGTTGTTGTTCTAATGCATCCGTGGTTCGATGGTTCGATAGTGTGAACTATGTATTCAGTGGTTGATCCTATATACAAGGCGATTGCAGTGGCTGGCTACCTATGCATTTCGGTGAGATGGATCATCTACCATATAGACATGCTCGGTTCATGCCTTCTTCTTCCATGGAGGTTCTTCAGATCAGCATTTTGGTAGATTTGTAGCTTCTTCATGCTTCAGTGATGCTACTTTACATGATCACTTCTTGTTCCTGTTTTAGGGGACAATTTCCCTAGTTGGAGACTTCTTCAATTCTTCACTAGGTTCTTACCTCTTTTTGGGGGAGGGTTTTTCCCACGTGGTTTTCTCTCTTTCCCTATTTTCAGAGGTTGCATCTTATTGCATTATACTTGGGTACCTAACATGGCCTCGTTGCCGGGACCCATTATGCATTCATCTTAGCTTTGTGAGCTTAAGGCATTTCCCTAAGTTGCACTTAAGGGGGGGTGTTAGAGTAAATAATTAATATTTAATTATTTATTCTATTGCTTAAGCTTACTTAGGTTAATGCATTTATTTAATATTTTATATTTAATGCATGTTGTGGTTAGTTGGTGACAACACGGGAGTTTGTTCCCTTCTTGTTGTCACACTTATCTTCTACCACTTTCCAACTTGTTCTACAAGCTTCCATGAGCTCTTTATATTCGAGCTCTCTCTCATTGTATAATAACATCAAGTGATTTCATTGTAAATGCATTCTTATTGTGTTTGCATAATTTTCTCTCATGTCCGTTTAGGGTTTTTTCCTTGCTCCATGCTCTTCCCTTCTATGGCTTCTCTTTGACAGGTTCTCGCATGCAGGTGACCTTGGGCATCTTCAGAATTGGCTTTCCTCAACTCCAACAAATAGTTGAGCTGACTTTGTGTATTTTGGTGAAATTTGTATTCTAGCTAACTTTGATGAATTGTAATTTGGATTGGTATATATGAAATGTATTGTATTACATATAGAAAAGATATAGATATATATGTGTGAGATATAATAAGAGTATAAGTGAGAAGTAAGAAGGCTACAAGTAGTGTAAGGAGAAAAAAAGATTTATCTATCATAGCAAGGTGACCATTACACTCTAAAGGAATCTTAACCAACAAAATAGAGTTGTAGATCAAAGATTAGCCACTAGTTCATCCTAACAGGTGGAATAGTTAAATCCTTTCACAAGGTAGTCTTAATAGTCTTTTGAAAATATCTTTATTGAGTGCATACTACATTATATGTCTTGTAAATCCTTTAACAAGGTGGACCTAGTAGTCCTTATTGCTCCTAACAAGGCAGATCATCAGAAGTGATCAAATTGTAAGCCTTAACTACCCAATTTTATACTGTACTACTAAAGCTTGTGGGTATCATCCCAACCATATTTTTACTTTCTATTTGGAAGGTTTCTAAGTAACCATATCTTTTGTCAAATTTCTATGAATGTTTTAATGCTTTTGATTTTACATGCATGCAATTAGTTCAATGATTAATTTATGAAACAAGAATAAGTTTTATTAGTTTCAAATTCACCCCTCCCCTCTTAGTAACCTAGCCTATCCTATATTTCCAACAACATGATTCTAGTTGAGATACTCATAGTGAAAAAAGTTGCTAGAGGGTCATTGGAATCATATAGTGATGTCAGACTATTATGATCAGGTGATGAGACAATTCAACCTATTATAGGGATTCCCTAGAGCCATACCTCACTATGTACATCCAATAAGGTACTAGTAGAGACTTGGTTCCATACACCGACCATCAATAGTAGATATAGAGGATAGTGACACGAACGAGATAGAGGATATAGAGGTACCACTAGATGTGACCTATTTAGGCATGAGTCAAGATTACATCAGGTACTGGAGTCTATAGGGGACACACCCCATCTTCCTTAAGGATTATCCTACAAGTGATCTAGGTCTTTTAGGGAGGACACACCAAAATGGTGGTACAACAAAGGAGAATGAGAATTTTAGAGATGAGGAGGAGAACATCTCTAAGGGAGATTTGATGGAGGAGAAGAGAATGGAAGAGAGAGTAGAGGAGAGAGTAGAGAAGATGCCTCTAGCTAGTTATACTAGTGTAGATGTACACATTTTCACATATCACCATTGAGATCACGATGACCTCCACGTGCCTACATAGATACACCACCTGTGAGGCCTAGACATAGTGAACATGGAGAGAGTAGTCATAATATACCACCACCATCCAGACCTTTTAGTGACATCCAAGAGGGAGACCTAGGTATGAAATATGAGAGTTTATTAAATATGTAATGTGATTTGAAAAAGTATAGAATTGATAAATGTAATTTTCATTGTGCAACTTGCGTAGTGGAGTGGAGGAGCTTTTTATCCAAGATTCTAAAGGATACATGCATATCCTACTAACTACCAGCTAGCAAGTGAGAGTCCTCTCTTGGCTATAGAGATCTTGGTAGGCATGCCAATATATTTTCATGTGTCCAACAAGAGCTAAAGATCTGTAGAAAAAGGGAGGGGAAAATGATAGCTGAGTTATAGAGTGCCTGAGAGTGCTCCCATGGTATGAGCATATCAAGGAGCCCTACATGGACACACATATCTACATCTTCCTATTATATGCTAGAGAGATCTAAAAGCCACTAGCCATCAGAGCATAGTGATAGATGTAATGATAAATAGGGCTATTGGCCACATATGTATCAATACTTAAAACACTTTTGATGAATGAAAAAATTTCTCTACTAATTAGTTCTATGTTTGATATAAAACTTAATAGGAAGAAAGAAGGTACATACATATATTCAATATGTAATTTTTGGTAGAACTAAATAACCTATAAAACAAATTTTATAATGAATACATTAATGCACAAAGAAATAAATAATAAACTTAAGGATAATAATATTTAGGATGCATAATATTAATAGGTTCGTTAAAAGAAACATCATCCATTTTAGCAAGTTTATAAGCACCTGAACCAAAGTCTTCAATGACAACAAAAGGTCTAAGCCAATTAGGGCTAAACTTTCCTTTTTCTCTAGAGAAAGTATTCACATTTTGTTGATTCTTATATAGGGCTAAATCACCAACCAAAAATGTTCATTCAATTACCTTATGATTATATTGTTTCTATAGAGATGTATGATAAGCTTTGATATGTTATAACACATGTATTGATTGTTCATCCAACATTTCTAGCTCTTGTAAGATTTTTTCCCGAAAAGTATCTTTGTCAATTATGACATGAAATAAAAAAATGTAAGGAAGGTATTTGTAATTCCAAAGTCATAATAGGATCACTAACATAGACGAGATTGAAGAAGAAGTACTTGTGGCAGTATAAACACTTGTCCTAGAAGCCCATAAAGCATAGGTTAGTTGAGTATGCAAATCTTTTGCATGCTTGTTAACTATTTTTCTAAAAATCTATTCAATGATTTTATTTGATGCTTCATCTTGAACTTTCGATTATGATAGTAAGGAGATGAAAATCCCTGTTGAATTTGATATTTCTCCTAGAATTTGCAACTTCTTTGTTTTTAAAAGAAGTACCACTATCCAAAACTATCGCTGAAGGTATACCAAATTGTGTTATGATATTGTTAAGGATGAAATCACAAATAACATCCATAGTTTTTGAATGAAGATAGAAAAATTCAACCCACTTTGTGAAGTAATTTTTAACAATCAAAATGTAAGTATGTCCTTGAGAAGAAGCAGGCAAGATTTTTCCAATAAGATGAAAACCCCAAATACTAAAAGGCCATAAAAAAAACTTGATTATGAAGCTCATGAGTAGGAGTAGGAATAAAATTACTATTTTGTTTACATTAAGGACATTTCTTAATGAACATGAAAGAATCTTTCTCCATCATTTGCCAATAAGATCCCATTTTAAGTAATTTATTATCTAAAGATTGTCCACCAAAATGCCCTTCACAAGAATCTGAATGAGCTTCTACCAAAGCTACCAAGGTTTTAGTTCTATGGAGACATTTTAATAATTACCCTTCATATGAGAATTTGTAAAGCATATCTCCTAAAATAATGTAAAATTCTATAAGCTTCCTGATACAATTACATGTGTTTCTCGCTACCAATTTTGAAAAAAGTACCATCTTTCAAAAAATGCTAAATATGGGTGTACCATTCATCCACATGAAAATTGAAATAGACAGAGGTAATATTTATAGAAATTGCAGGTATTTTAAGAGCTTGTATAGTAAATTGAAAGTTTTCAGCATTATTCTTAAGATGCACCAAAGAACTTGTGCTTTCCATGGCCTCCACATGTTGATTATCTTTCCTAAGTAAGATATGAATCATATAAGAGGAGAATTATGAAAGCACGTCAAGATCCAAATCTCTATATTATGTCATTTTATCATTTTTAGTTTGATAAACTCCTTTAATTTATTCAATAATCAATTGTGAATCTCCATATATTTGCAAGTGTTTGATGATAAGGGATGAAGTGGCTCGTAGGCCATCTATAAGAGCTTGATACACCACAATGCTATTAGTACAAGGAAAGTTTAATTTTTATGATAAAGGGATCAATTTTTTTGTAGGGGGAATTAAAATAACACCAACCCCAAGACCTATCTTACATTTAGATCAATCAAAATACAATTCCCAAATGTCCTCTTGTTGAATAGCTAGAATATTGTCATCAGGGAATTCTATTGAAGTAGAATGTGTATGCAAATGAGGATAAGGAGCTTTAGATAAATAATTTCTTAAATATTTTCCCTTAATATACTTTAGAGAAATAAAATTAAGATCAAATACTGTAAGTAACATCACCCACTTTGCCAAATAGCCAGAGAGATTAGTTTGTGAGAAAATATATTTTAGAGGATCAAACTTGACAATCACATTGGCTTCATGATTTATAAGTAAATGTCTGAGTTTTTGACATGCATAAACTATAGCTAGAAATTATCTCTCCAAACCTGTATATGTTATTTCATAACTAAGTAAAGTCTGACTAATGTAATACATGACTCTTTCCTTACTAGTAGCATTATTTTGAGCTAACAACACACATGCAACTTTCAGAGTAGTTGAAGTATACAAATGAAATGGCTTATCAAATTTAGTCAGCTCCAATATAGGAGGATTTGCAAGATACTCCTTAAATTTCTCAATGGTTTTTTTACATTCATCATTACAAGAGTAAGTAGTATCCTTTCTAAGAAAGGAAGTAAAAGGAATAGTTTGATTAGCTAAATTAGAAACAAAGCAACGAATATCTTTTATTTTTCCTTTAAAAAAAAATAGATAAGAAATATTTATAGGAAGAGGCATATTAACAATAGAATTGATCTTTTCTATATCTACTTCTATTCCTCTCAGAGTTTATAAATCCTAATAATTTACCAGAATCTACTCCAAAAATATATTTCTTAGGATTCAATCTCATGTTGTAACTTTTAATCCTTTCAAATATTGTTGTACAATAGTAACATGATCTTCTATATATATATAGCTAAGATATCATCCACATAATCATCAAAGATCTTATGAATGTAATCATGAAAAATCAAATTCATAGCTGATTGATAAGTTTCTACCATATTCTTTAATCCAAAAGGCATGATGACCCAACAAAATGTTTCCCAAGGTGTTATAAATGAAGTTTTAGATTGATCTTTAGGAGGAATAAAGATTTGATTATATCCAAAAAAACCATCCATAAAAGATAACAAAGCATGACTCGCTATTAAATCCACAATTATATAACTATTGGGTAATGGGAAATCATCCCTTTAAGGATGCCTAGTTTAAATCTCTAAAATCAGTACACATCCTTATCTTATTTTCTCATTTTCAAATAGGCACAGTGTTTGAAATCCAATCTGAGTGATCAATAGAATAGACAAATATAGAGTTCAATAATTTTTCAATTTCACTTTTAACTAATAAAGAAATTCACAGATTGATCTCTCAATTTTCTACTTCATAGCTTTCATATTTGGTTTTAAAACAATATTATGAGTAACAACCTTAGAATCTATACACGGCATATCTAAATATGTCCAAGAAAAAACATCATTGAATTAAAGTAGAAGGGAAACCAATTGATTGCGTTCATCTATATTGAAACATTTCCTAATCTTTATTATATTTCTAGATTATTCTCATCCTTTTGAAAATCAATAGTCTCAGTTATTAGAAAATTACTCCATATTGGAGGATCCATCAATAAAGGAAGAATATCCTGATTATCATGCTCTCCAAAATAATCATTTATACTTCAATAATAAGGCTTCCATCATTTGTGATGGAACTTAGGTAAATCTTCATAAACCCTTAAAAATTCCATTAAGGTTTCATCTTCAAGAAAAATATCCAAAGCAATTGCTTGATTAATGTCAATGAGAAGTGGGTTAAACAATTTCAATTGTTCACAGCATATATGATTAACATTAAGAGGAAAATTTGATGGTTTCTTATAAGGATTAAATCATAATCCATACATATGATGATAAATTTCATTATCCAAAAGGTACTTTTATACCTGCTTATATTCCACATCATTTTCCATTAAATCTTGATTTCATAAGAAACTGATAACTAGAACTATACCGATTAGCCATTTCAAATGGAGTCCAAGTAACAGCATGTGTCACAATGTTAGAACAATCAGGTTTTATCATTTCAATTGTTTCATTAATTGAAGCAAAAAAAAAAATTCCTTTTAGTTTCTTAGAAAGTTGAGATGGGCTAAAAAATTGTTTCTCAAATTGACTTTGTTGCTTCATGAATTCCAAATTAGAGACCTTATATTCTACAATGAAAGTAGGATTAAAATCCATTTTCCCACAAACATCCTAAATCAAAGAAGAAGATGGAGCATCCAATTGTTGAATCTTAGGTTGTTGCGTCTCAAGTTGTTTTTCAATCTCTTTACTTGGTTGAAGAGGCTCAGAGATTTTAGCATATTTTTCATTTAGGCAAGTTTTTGGCACATCATCCACATGTAATGTTTACATTATGTTGTTATAAATGAACATAACATTGCAATGAAGAGTAGAAGGAACTTAATGCATATTATGTAAAATTGGTCTTCTTAAAAGAAGGTTATAATTGAGAGGTCTAGGCATAACATGAATAGGTGTATTTAGAATAATTAGACCAACTTTAATAGGCAAGGTAATAATGCCCAAAGTTTTCTTTACAATTTTATCAAATCCATGTATAGGGACATTATCAAGTTAAATAATGGTTAGAACAGCCTTAATTTCTTTAAGGATATCCATGCTATAGACATTAAGCATTGATCCATTATCAATTAATGTTATTTGAATGATACTCTAATTAATGGAAGCAACAACCATAAGAGAATCATATTGATTATGCACCTCAAGAGAACATAAATTATTGTTGAAAAACATAATAGAAGGTACAAAAGATAGTGTATGCTTGTAATCTAAAATAGAATGAATGTTCTATGAATTAGGGGGTGAAGCAAGAAGAGTAGATAAATATTTTTTCAATGCCTCATGATATGTCAACAAAGTTTGAAGTAATTAATATAAAGGTACCTTAGCAGGAGTAGCATGTAATTGATCAACTAAGATATACTCCTTAAAGGTAGAAGGAAACCTAGGAGCTTGAGGAAGCATAGGTTGAATAGAAGGTCAAGAAATTAGAACAATAGGCTAAGGGTTATTACATGTGAAATGGAATCAATGTTATCAAATAAATCCAAAGGATCACTAGGTTTACCCTTAATTGTTATTTGAGGACATCCTTTTACCATCATCAAAGTTGTAGGATATATCATTCTAGGTTTATCAATGTTGCATATAGTGGGACATGAAGGTAACCATGCACACACCCTATGGTAAAGGTCAATTAGAGAGGTTGTGGAGGAGAGTGAAATAGGAATTGGATCAATGGAGATCTTATCTAGTCCATTTTCATTATCACTACCATGTATGTCATTAGGTTATCTACACCCTTTTGCAATAAAAGCCTCATCAAAGTATTCCAAACAAGAATCATACATATTGAAATACTAGAAGCATGAAAATGAAAATGTTTTTGTATTTTTAAAGAAATTATGTAATTTTTTATATTTTTGAAATATAAATGAAAGAAATCTAATGAAATATTTAAATCTAACACCAGAAAGAAAGAGTTTTCATAAATGGGTTCATGAAAATGAATATGATAAAAATGGAGCTTTAACAATGCATCTAACATTCCCCACTTTTCATTTGTACTTTTGAATTAAAATTAAATAAGTAATGTAAATTTTGAAATGCTTGAAATTAGACAAGATAAGATACATAAATCATGATGGAATTAAGATGGAAATACCTATTTTATGATGTCTATACATAGTCTCTGGAAATTCTGCAACTGGAAAACAAAAATCAAGAAAACCTAGAAAATTTGTGTTTCTCTAGATGCAAGTCAACTTTGACCTAGATAGTGGGGCACAATCTTACCCTAGGGCACAATTGTACTCCTCACTCAACGTTTCTCTTAACCCAAAATATTTGACCTTGACCTACACTACTTCAATGGAAATTTTGTTTGCATATCCCAAAATTTCACCAAAAAGGGTACTCAAATCTATACTTTGATTCTCAAAACAATGAGAATATATATATATATATATATATATCTGAAAAATGGTATTTTGGGGTGCCTATATAGGATTTTTCCTTAGTCAAACCCTCATTTTGGTGATTTGTACCTCCATGAATAGACGATTCTAATAGAATATGTGTATGTATTGAATGTGTAATGCAAAGATCTAATCCTCTACATTGAAACCCTAGCATGAGTATGTATGAGAAAGAAATGCATAGATTTGAATAAGATAAGAAAGCATACAAAGCCCCCAAGGCTAAAGTACTCCCACTAAACTCATAATCTATAATTGCTACCCCATCATTGTATCTTTGAATGCTTTACTCTTGATAATAGTGGATCAAGGAAGATAGGATCTCTCTTTCTCCAAATAGATGTTAACAATGGTGTGTTCACAAAAATGCTTAATATCAAATGGGGCTTGATCTTCTATATCATCCTCTTGCAATCTTTCATCTTCATTTCACCATTATTTTTGTGTCTCTCATGACTTGTTGTAAATGAATGCAAAATGAGAGTCTATATATAGAGGTTTCAAGGTGAGGCTCCTAGAATAATGTGAGGGTCCATAATTAAAATTTCACCTTGAATTATGGTCCAATCACAATAACCAACAACAAAGGGGAAAAAAATTAAACGAAATTCAAATTAAAACCCTTTCGCATTCAGATCTGAAAGTCTAAAATTAATTTTGGGGCCCTCCAGGACCATAATTTGAAAAGAGGATAAAATCCCAAAGAATTTCACGAAAAACCTTGACTCTACCCTAGGTTAGGGTCAACCTCAACCTTAACTCTAGGGTCTAGATCTAGTTAGAATAGGAAAAAAAGGATCTTAGGGATACCTGAAGACCTAGAAATGATATCAAAATAGGGTAGAGTGCAATAAATAGGCACAAAATTCCATGATGAATATCATGAGGACCAGGTGGACCTATGGCCAAGTCTTACATAGAAAATAGAGCTCTATAAGAGGAAAATTAAAGAGAATTGTGGAGATCCTAACCCTCATTTCACCTAGAATGAAGTAATCAAGGGCATAATGCATCCTAAATGCAAGTCTATCATGATAAATATGCTAAAAGAGGGTGCTAATCCTATCAAGATGGAAGTGCTTCCATTTTGAGATGATACACCTGGTTCAAACTAACATTTAACTTGGTGATCCAAATGCATCTAAATGGTTGATTTGGATCTTTTTTCTTGCTTGACTAGAACTGATATAAGATGTTTTCTTTGAATCATAGTTTTAGTGATCTCCATGGATAATTAGGTTGAAGTGGTTGAATCACCCAACTCATTGACTAGGGTTTCAAAACTTTCATGACTTTGAGTTGTATTTTATAAAGATTTCTTTACCCATTGTTGCCTCATTTGATTTATGATATTTTCATCCTTTGCTTTCTTTTCATCTTGAATTGTAGCTCGATTCATATAATTCTTGGATAGATGACCAAGTTCTTTGCATAAAAAATATCTCTTTTTAGAGTCACTCTTCCTTATGTTAGTTCTTAGGCAATTTTCTCCTATGTGTCCATGCTCACCACACAAGTGATATTTGTACCATGTGTTATAATCCCAACCAAAGATAACTTTCACAATTTGTTCTGTTTGATTCCATTTCTTGGTTTGATATTTGTACCATGTGTTATAATCCCAACCAAAGATAACTTTCACAATTTTTTCTGTTCGATTCCATTTCTTGGTTTTGCATTGTAAAGATTGCATTCACTTTCTCTATGTCATTTCTTGTTACAACTATTTGTGTTTTAAAATGTTATAGGTTTTGAATTTCTAACTCCCATCTTTAATATATCAATTCGAACACCAAGCCAACTATAAGGCTTGACCCTTCTTCACTTCAGGCTTTGCAAAACCTAGGTGGGTGGATCTCAAATTCAATCAATATGGTACTAGTGAAAAAATATACTCCTGAATCTATCAAAGAAAATTTAACCCTTAATTCTCCTATTAACTCATGCAATAACACAAATCTATACTAGCTAGATGCAAATCTATGAAATTCATAAGCTAAATGAGGGTTAGACTATTCTAGCTCTTCAACATGAAAGGGATAAATGTTTGATTAATAATGTTCAATTAAACAAAACCCCTAATATGTAGTAGCATGAACAAGTGATCCTATAAATGATTAGTGCCTTATCAATTGGGAAATTCCATGAATCAATCACACACATATGGATACCTGAGACATATTCGTATCTTTAGATATATGATCTATCCATTCACCTTTTAAATAGACATCTATGTTCAATCTAAATCTCATTCTTACTTGATATCCTCATCAGTAAACTTGCAACCCTATTAATTTCCTTGAAGCATTTACATAACCTCTTGAGTTATAAACAACAATGAAGCAACATATAGCCTTAAGGGACTGCAACTACAATGTAGGCTCTTTGTTCAAAGATCATAAAACATTGAAGATTACTAATAAATGAGACAAGATTTAAGATAAAACCCAACCTGCTATTCTTTGTATTAATTTCCTTGAAATAATACATTCATATGCATGAAATCAAAACATGGAAACACCTAACATATCTGAACTTATTCAATAATCTACACTACTATTGTTCATATAAGAGAATTATGTTGAAGAATGTGGTTTCATAGCCAGAAACATATCAAAAACTAGAACCAATGGTGTCATAGTGAGAAACTGGAACCCCTAATGGTATCACAACAATGAAACTTTTTCTTTCCAAAAGCTGGAACCCCTAAAAAGAATGAGAGAAAGAAAGATATAGCAGAGAAATAATTCTTGGATCTGTTCTATGTCTAACATCTGTCCACTTGAAATTCCCTCCTTTGCAATGAAAAGACTCTCTCTAATCTCTCTCCCCTTTGATCTGATTTGGTTTTCATTAATCTTCTGTTACTGATTTGAAAATATCTCCTGTTGAATGATGAAAACCTTTTGAGTCACCAAAATCTAAAAGCCTACTAAAATGTTGGTAAAAATTGAGTTTAAAATGATTGAAATTGATCAAAATTGACCCCAACTGCATTTCAACCATATTTTACCATTCCTGCAACTGCATTTTCAATTTTTACCCATTCTACTAAGAAGGTCCCAAAATTCACATTTTTGCCTATAATTCAAACCAGTGAATTCTTGCCCAAAAATGAACTCCATAATAAAAAAGTTTGTCTTCTCCTAGTTCTAGTGATATATAACATCACTATATTTGCCTCTAGGAAACCTCCAAAATCTTAGTTTGAAAAAATGTCCCTCTACTATAAGACTCAGGTCTACAACTCATATTTTCAAAAATTTTAAATATCTAAATTTTAAACTTTAGAATAAATACCCTTTTGATTTAAAAGCCTTTTAAACATGCATATGGCATATGATGAAAAATAATTTTTTTAAATGATATTTTAAAATTATTTAATTTTTCCCTCACCCTTTAATTTTGGGGTCAACCCTCCTTTGACTGGGTGCCATGTGGTGGCCTCTAATTGGTTGAACCCTTCCATCAAGTGCCATGTGTCATCTTTTGATTGGCCCAAAATCTATATCTGCTACATCACCTCCAATTAGGCCCAATGCCATGCGTCACTTTTTTGCATCCTTGCATTCCTTAACTTTCAAGCACTTCCATCTTGCGAGGATGTGTTGACCATTGATCTATCCACATGTTAGCATCTAGTGCCTCCACTTCGATCTTGCCACATCAGCATGTACTAGGACCTGCTGCCACATGGCGATCACTCGCAATCTCATATTTCTTAACTAGTAAGCATCTCTATCTTGTGGGCATATGCCAACCCTCCAATCTGGACACGTGTTGTGATCGTGTGCCATACTACCACATCAACACCTATGCATATTCGTTCAAAATTACTCATTTATTACCTCCATCTGGTCGACCAAGGTGGGGTCCTAATACATGGGCCAATAGCTTACAAAAGCCGTGTTTCTTTAAAGACAACACAATGTATGCATGAAATTATATTTAAAAAGAAAAAACTTCCGCTACATGAGCTATGTGGGACTAAAGTACTGCACCTTTTCTCTATTTTTTTACTCCTTCTCTTGCGTGGATCTTCTATATTTCTTCCATGTTCAAGCTTTGCTTTTAGCAATTTCCTGCTATGGAAACCATTTTTTGCAGTTGCTCCAAACGTGGGATGCTCTTCTCCTCATGTTCATTGCTGATGCCTTGGTAGAGAAATGTGGGATGCCTATAGATTTTTCCATGAGGCTCTTCTTTTTAACTAGGCATGGATTCCTCCAGCGGCTTCCTCTAACTTGCACAAGTTTTAATGGAATTTTTACTTGCTGATGCCTCTTCCTTTGATGCATGCTCCCAAATGTGGGGTTCCCTATTGTTTACATGTTCTAGAGTGCAACACAAGAATTCAGTTCTTTGATCATTGCTTATTTTTTAAAAAATTTAATTACTTATTGATCTCAAGTAGATTTTTATGCTCTTCTTCCTTGAATTCTCGATTACTTTGGGAGTCTTTCCTTCCATAATAGCCACACATGAATTTTTTGTCCCCAAATCAATACCAATAACATCATTTCTTGTTGGATTAGAGCTAAAAGCTCTTGTTCCTCTTGCTCATCTTGCCTTGGACTACAAGTTTTATTATTTCTTTAGCATGGGTTCCCTATTTCTTGTTGTTCCTTCTTGCACATGTTTGGGTTTGTGTCTTCATTCTTTCATATGTTGGCTTCTTAATCTTTAGCACCTTTCCACTAAAACTCTTCTAGTGATCTCTACCTCTTCTTTGTTGTGTAAGGCTCCTTTTACTGTGTGGGCATCTTCTTTTGACTGCGAGTTGTGCTCTTTTCTATATTGCATGGGCTTGCCTCTATCCAATGCATGGACTTCCTTTCTCATTTCTTTTGTACATGTGAATAGTGCCTTTTTAACTATGTTTTTTCTTCCCCGTTCCTTTTGTTGATGTCCTCTGCATTTACATGGACTGCCTACATTCTTACTTCTCTACCACATACAAAGCCTCACTTAATTTGGAAAAATTGTCATTAATATGAACCTCCTAAATACCTCTTCCTTATTTTTCTTTTAAAATAACCACATCACAAGTAGAAAATTTATGTGAGGGAAGAAAAATTCCTTTATTTGATTGATATTCCAAAAGCATCTTACTCATTAGTCCTGTCTGCACATCTATACATTTTCGATTAAGGATTGCAGAGCCATATTTCTGAGAAACATCTAGCTTCCATGTTACAATTGTATCCATTGATGCTAATATTTCTACTTCCTTTTTATTGATCCCAATGACTATTGATCTGTAATATATAATGAAACCAAACCTTTTCCATATTATTCAAATGCTTTTTCAACAAAAACGTGATCTAGAACAGTATATGTAACTAAGTCAAAGGTAACCTCTCTTGATTTTGAGATAGCCACCAACTCATCATTTGCACACTCACAACTTGAAGGTGGTATAAGAAAATTTTCATACTACACATACCCTTGAACTTATGAAACCATATTTATAGGAGAAAACTTTAAAAATATGTTTAAAAAATATAGCTATTTGACGATGGAACCCTCAAAATGAGCATAGAAATTGATACTTTTTTCTCTTTCTTTTATATATTGATGCATCATTTGACATTGAATAATGGTGTTCCCATATCAATTACTTATAATAGCTTTTAAAACAACTCCAATCCTGGATACTTTATGATCCTGTTGAAGTCAATCGGACCCCAAAGTGGGTCCGGCTAAAAAAATCCCATTTTTTAGTGACTAACATCTCAAAGTGTTCTACTAATCATTTGATATTGACTAGAATCAGACTCGAGCACTGAAACAATCATTTAGAACTTGTTTGCCCACTTTATGCAAACTGTGATTTTCAACCAATAGGGCCTTTTGGCTGGCTTTAAAAACTGATCCAAACACCTGACCGAGCTCTAAAATCAGAAAAATTAAATATTTGGTATGCCCACTTTTACCTTGTTGAATCTAGTCTAATGATGAATTCTTAGTCAAAAGATATTGACTATCAAAGTTGACCTCTCAAAACTGCCTACAAGGAAACATATTAGAAAACAATAAATTGCATTCGAATTTGTCTTTGAAAACTGGATAAATAGACATTTGGGGGCATGAAAAATGAGGCATTGGTCATGAGCTCATGACGAATAGTAGGACACATATGGTGAGCAGTCAAAGTGGTCTACTTGGAATTTGTAGACTGGAAACAATGTCAAAAAATCATTTTTTGCAAATGGAATTGACCTAGGAAAGTGTGTAGATGGATTCGTCAAGACTTGAAACTTGGCACACTTAATGTATTTCCAAAGTAAAACACATTGGTACAATCCATTTAATATCATCTAACATGGATTAGGAGTGATGACATCATGAATAGGGATTCAGACAAATCTGTACCTTTTGACACTAGTAAAAAGTCAAAAATTGCATTTGGAATCATGTTTGAAAACTGATCAAACAGATTCGTCATAAGCTCAAACTTGAAACATAACAATTCTCTAACCTCTAAAATGTAATGCAAATGGAATTTTAGTATTTTAGTCAATTGGTCAAAATTAATAACTCGTCAAATAGGGCTTCCCAGAATTTAGAATAAACTGCATCAACATGACTACATTAAATTATCAAATTTGAGGGATTCAAAATCTAATCAAAGGGACTCAAAAGGACTCAAAATTTCAAAAATAGGCTCTCATTTATGGACACTAAACACTCCCAAAGAATCAAGTCATGAAACATTACTGGGTGTGAGATATTCAATTGCAAACAAGGCATCATGTTGCTGTTTGACATAGGTGAAAATGTAGATTTAACAATTGCTCAAAATGGGATCTCATGGAATGGCTCAGAATGGAAATTAAACTTCATGAAACAAGTGTATATGATGAATGGAGGGTGTTAGAAGCATTAAAAACCTCCTAGGCTTCTCAAATACAGTTGGGTACATATGTATCAAAAAGTACTTATAGGGCTTAATTTCTTCAATGGTACTAAAAAATTGAGGCTTCAATTTTGACTCCCAACAATAACTATAACATTTTCCATTGAATTGTGATTAGCCATTACTCCAACACTTATTTGATGTATGTCACATCTTTCCACAATGATTACATGTAGTCTTTTCATTATTCTAAGCTCCTTGTTGCAATGATTAACCTTCAAGTGTATAGCCTAATCTAGCTTTTCGTTTGTGTCTAAATTGAGTTTTCTTGTTCAATTGATTCATGCTTTCTTGATACTTCATCATCCTTTCATTGGTTTTCCCTTATATGCTAAGATTATTCTACAATCATACATTATCTATCCTCAAGTTGATAAGCTCTTGATTTGCACAATTGAGTTGATTTATCAAATATGCTTACTCAATAGATAAGTGATGGATTTCATTATCCTTTTCTTCTATATTTTCAATTAGACATCTTTTCTCTTCTTTTTATTCCATGTTTTCACACATTCTAACTAACTAAATTTCTTTTTCTATTTTCAATTGTCTAAATTCTTCATGTAAGTGAGATTCTTTTCAAGTAGATCTTTAATTGCTGCCTAAAATTTTGTCTTGGAAAATGTCTTCAATTCTTTCTTCTATGCAAAGATTGCCATTCATTTGTGCTACTAGTTATTGCCTTCTTTGCAAGGATTTAGAGAGTTTCTCCTTCAGTTTCGTGAATTGTTCCATGGCCATATGTAGATCCAACTTTTCATTTTTAATAGCTTTCTCTAGTGTATACACTTCCACTTTGATCTTTTCTAAAGCTACTAAACTTTTGATATGAGAACCTATCTCTAATACCAATTGTTCAAAATGTAGAGTAGGCTAGGTGACTGAGAGGTGCGGTGAATCAAGAACCAATAAAACTTATACTACAATTCACCATTTAATCCTTTATAAACTAGTCCAATATAATTGCATGCATGAAAGACTAAAAGAAATTAAACATTCATAACACTTGACACAATATTTGGTAACCCTAAAACCCTCAAAATAGAAAGTAAAACTAGGGTGGGGATGATAACCACAAGCTTTAGTACTACAAAATAAAGTTATCCTATTAAGATTTCCAATTGATCACTTCTAGTGATCTTCCCTATTAGAAGCAATAAGCACTGCTAGGCCCACCTTGTAAGAGAATTTACACAATACAATGAAGTATGCACTAGGTTAGGAGATTATTTTTGGATAGAATTGATTAATTGTGTGTTGTCTTTGATGTTACACAAATGTCATATCAGTTGACAGACAATGCTTATTGAGCTCACTTGGTCAGTAAAGATAGTTTTCCTTGTCTATCGAACATTCATAGTTCTACTTTGAATAGATGACAATGTTTACTGAGCTCACTTGACTATTAAAGGAATTCAGGAAAAAAAGAGTGTTAAACAAGCTCACTCAGTTAATGAAGTTAAAATTGGACAAAGTTAGTATTCACCGAGTTCACTCGATTGCCAAAGGATTTATGCAAGTTCGCAGTGTTAACTGAGCTTCTATTTGTTAACATAGATAATTGTTCAAAGTTAGTTTCTACTAAGTAGGGTTGGCTTACAAAGGATTTTTCTTTTTTTGGAATATGAAGCTTAATTAATTTATGTATTGATTCTAGCCAACTATGATAATGAATATTGGTCATTTTAATTTGATTTTTGATCGACTTGATAATTTGGAAGGTATAAATAAAAGGTCAAGTTGAGATTTCTAGTGTGTTAATGCACTACAAGGTAGGAGAATCCCCAAAGGAGATGTCCTAAACCCTAGCTATACAACCATGCAACGGAAACACAACAGCAAGAAATAATAATGCAAGATCTGATATCAAATTACAATAATATATTCATAAAATATAACTGATTACATGCAATGTGTTGGGTTGTAAGGCTTTCCTAGTTACAACCAAATACAAGGCAAGTAATAGTTCTGCAATATCTCTCAAGATCCAATCCAAATCCTAGCTATTCTAGATTCATGCTTTGGTAAAAAACTCCGAGGAAGATCTCAACTTGTGCTCACAAGCCCACCAAGCAATCCCCTTGTTTTCCAAGCCACAACTACTAACTCTTCTCTGAATTTTCTCTTCGAGCTCCTCCTCTTCTCCATGACTTACCCCACAACCCCTAAATATACCAATCCAAGCCACAAGTCCTCAAAAAACACAAATTAAATTCAAATACATAAATTAAATGCCACAAGTTAGCCAACAATAGCAATTCAATGCTGAAAATTGATGTCTAAGTAAAATTGTGATATCTCCTAGCTTTGAATGAATTAGAACTTGTACTTTGAACCATATGTATAAATCTAGGTCCTCTTCAATTCTTGAAATTTTCATCTGCTAACTAATTTTGGAAAATTAGCTATATATCATGCAACAGACACCAAATTCCTAGACCATGCTGAGCAACCAAAGACCATGTCGAGCAACCAAAGACCATGCTGAGCTCCTAGACCATTTTGAGATCCAAAAACCATGCCGAGCTCCTAGACCACGCCAAGCCCCATAGACCATGTCAAGATCTCAGACCATTCTGAGCTCTATAGAACATGCTGAGCTCCAATCCTTCTTTGACCAAGTACCAGTCCAAGCACCCTCCAAAGAAACTATTGAGCCTCCTCCCATGAAGTTCAAAGTAGTTACCAAGAAAACCCAAGATGCTCCTGCATCATGTGTGTGCAAGTGTGTTGATTGAATTGAAAAGAAAAGAGAGGGAGAAAACTTGAATGATAAGTAGGTATCCTCGTGGAGCAAAAAAGTAATATTTGATTTGGAAGGATCAAGATCAAGCAAATAAGATATTTAGATTCAGCAATTTAGTTGCATCACTATCAGATCATTTCATTGTTACTCTCTAACCATTGTAGTAATAATCTATAATCTCTTAATAGAGTTAGTTTAATAGCCAGTTGTAAATACTCTAACAAGGTGGAAATTTTATTGAATTGTTTTAAGACCTCTTGCAAGGCCACTCCTAATAGGGTGATTAAATCTACTAATAGGGTCAGACTAATAGTGTGTTTTGTAACCTTTAATAGGGTTGGCTCCAAATAGGACTAACTTTAGAAGAGCGAAAAATAGTAACAAGTTACATTGGTGGTTTTTCCCAAATTGGGTTTCCATGTTAAATCCTAGTGTCTCATGTGTTCATGTTATTTATTTTATGCTTGCTAGTAACTAATGATAATATCTTAAGATTCAAAAAAGTAATTCACACTCTGCATTTATCGAGTTACAACAATTTATGTTTGTTTATCAAGCATCAGTAAGAATTAGTTTTCTCAGTCTAAATTTTATTGTTGTCTAGGACTTATTTTAGTAGTAACTAATTAAACCCCCCCCCCCCCCCAACCTCCCCCAACTCTTATTTACTTCTTCTATATTTCCAATAATTGGTATCAGAGCTATTGGTGCTTGCAGGAAATGTTTCAAGGACCTAAGCTAAAGATCAAGATGTCTTACAAGAGAGAGATTCCAAAGCTAACTAGAGACAACCTTTTAGCATGGTAGGGACTCATGAAACTTCATCTAGCCACCATTAGTGATTCAAGCTGCAAATACCTTGATAAAGAATACAAAACTCCTACTAGTACATTATATGTTGGAGATCTTGCTGAGAAAACGAACCATAACATCATGATGATCGATATTACATCCACTCTCAACTATGATGAATTTCATGAGATCAAAGACTGTAAAATTGCTTTTGATATGTGGGACAAGCTAAAGGACATCTATGGTGGTGATGAAAATGTAAGGAGAGCCAAAGCAGAAAGCCTTAGAGGATAGTTTGATCAGATGAGAATGAGAGAAGATGAAAATGTTGCCAAATATGTGGAAAGAATCAAAGCTTTTGGAGGAGAAATCAAGGAAGAAACTGTTGTAAGTACTTAGAACATTTCTTCCTATCTATGCAATTAGAGTATCTTCTATTCAAGAAAAGAGGTTTGATCCAAATCACAAGTCAAGTTTGGATGCATTAGTAGGAAGATTGATAGCTTTTGAGCTAGACAACTTCCACAATTATGTTCCAACTTCCAAAAATGTTGAGCCTACATTTGAAGCTAAGCTTTCACTCAAAGAGAAAGGCAAGAAAATAGAGGACATTAAGTCAGAGAGTGAAGAGGAAACGAAGGAAAGTTTAGATAGTGATCTTGGAGTTGTTGAAGCTTTACTTGCAAAGAAATATTCTAGAAATAGAGGAAAGTACATAGGTAAAGTTCCTTTAATCTTCTTTTAATGTGAATAAATTGGTCATATTGCTTCCCTATGCCCAAACAGAGAAAGAAAGGATGAGAAGAAGAGCCACAAGTATAAAGGTAAGAAGGAATCCAAAAGTCACAAATCCTTCAAAGACAAAGGTAACATGATTTGTTTTATGGCTAAAGATTCTAATAACAGTGAAGATCAAATAGTATACATTGTTGTAAAAGATGAATCTGATGAAGAAGAAGATAAGATGACACTTATCTCTCATGTTATTAAAAATGACACATGGATCATAGATATTGGATGTTCACATCATATTATTGGAGACAAAAAAAAAATTTTGAAAACTTTGAACACTATGATGGAGGTAGTGTAAGGTTTGGAAACAATGAACTTTGTTGCATAAAAGGGAAAGGTGACATATCATTAACCAATGAACTTTTATGTGACAATGCCTATTGGGTTGAAGGACTAAAACATAACCTACTAAGTGTGGCATAGCTAATCAAAATTTGATTCAAAGTAGAATTCATGCACGGAAAGGCAAGACTGTTGGATGACAAAGGAAATTTGATTGGATCAGGCAAACAAACAAGAGGTAACATATTTTATCTTGATCTTGGTGATTGCTCATGTTTTATTGCTCAAATGGAAAAAAGTTGGTTATGGAATAGAAGAATATGTCATGTAAACTTTGATAATATGGTCAAGATAAGAAAATTCAAAAAAGTAAGAGGCATCCCTAGTCTGAAGAAACTAGATGTTGGATTATGTAAAAATTGTCAAATTGGAAAAATGGGAAAAAGGAAGTTATAGTGGAGAAAAATTATTTATTATTTTTGTTGATCATTACTCTAGAATGATGACTGTTATGTATCTTAGAGAAAAATCAGAAGCATTTGAGAAATTCAAATGGTATCTAGCAAGAGTAGAAAAAGAAATAGGAAAAAGATTGAAAAGCTTAAGATCAGATAGAGGTGGTGAATTCATCTCCAATGAATTCAATAATTTTTGCATTGAAAGAGGAATCAAAAGGCAAGCATTAGCCCCTGGCACTCCTGAGTAGAATGGAATAGCTGAAAGAAGAAATAGATCCATCATGAATTGTGTAAGGACTCTAATGATTGAAAACAATGTTGCTATCAAATACTGAAAGGAAGCCATCAACACTGCAATTCATACTTTGAAACGAGTACAGTTGAAGAAGGACTCACATAAAACTCCTTATGAATTATGGTATGGCTACAAACCCAATGTAAGTTACCTTAAAGTATTTGGTAGTAAATGTTATATCTTGAAAGAGACTACAAAAGGAAAGTTTGATGTGAAAGGTGATGAAGGTATATTCTTAGGATATTCCTACAGAAGTAAGGTATATAAATGTTTGAATTTGTCTACTCATAAAATCATAGAAAGTTTACATGTGAGAAATGATGAGTTTGCAAAAAAGACTGAAAAGCAAAACAAAAGGGAACCATAAGATTATAAAAGATTTGTTTATTTCGAACCTGATACATTGCTAGGCACATCTAATAATAAGGAGACTTTACCCCTCAAGTCTTTCATAGCTACCAAGTTGCAAGAAGTACAAACTAAGTCACAAGGACCCGAGTCACATTCTGAAGCTACCAAGTCAATGTCTATCGAGTCTAAACAACCCAAGCCTGAAGTTGAAATTCAAAATGAAGACAGTGCAATTTATTCAGAAGGAAAAGAACCTATATTTTCCAAATATGTCAGAAAGCATCATGCACCAAAATAGATTATTGGAGATAAATTAGAAGGTACTATGACAAGAAGAAAATTGAAAGGTACATGTTTGCTTGCTAATTTTGAACCTAGAAGTGTTAAGGATGCTATAGAAAATGAAAGTTGTATTGAGGCAATTAATGAAGAAATAGAACAGATAGAAAAGAACAAAACTTGGGCTCTTGTTCCTAGGCCTAAAGATAAGAATGTGATTGGAAAAAAATAGGTATTCAAAAGTAAGCTGAATGAAGATGGACAAGTATCAAGAATAAAGCCAGATTAGTGGGTAAAGGGTATTCTCAAGAAGAAGGAATTGATTATGGTGAGACTTTTTCTCTTGTTGCAAGATTAGATGGTGTTGGAACCCTACTTGCATATGTAGCTCACAGAGGATTCAAAGTATATTAAATGGATGTCAAATCTACATTTTTGAATGGAATTCTTGATGAAGAAGTCTACATTGAATAGCTAGAAGGTTTTGTTGATTTGACAAAAGGGACATGATCTATAAATTACACAAAGCACTATATGGTCTCAAACAAGCTCCTAGACCCTAGTATGAAAGACTACATAACTACTTGATATAGATTGGTTTTCAGAGAAAAAATGATAATAGTAGTATGTACATCAAGGAGGGACAAGATAACAAAATTGTGTTGGTAGAAATATTTTTGAATGATACTCTATTTATTTGAAATGATGACCTATGCAAAGTATTTTAAGAACAAATGAACAAAGAGTTTGAGATGTCCATGTTTGGTGAAACAAAATTCTTTGTTGGATTATAGATATAATAGAACAAAAATGGTATCTATATCACCCAATCCAAGTATGTAAAAGAGATACTCAAGAAATTTGGTATGGAAGATTCAAATCCAGTTGGTACCCCCATGCGTATTGGACTCAAGCCTACCAAAGATGATGATTCCAAAGAAGTAGATCAGACCTTATACAAATTGAAGATTGGAAAATTACAGTATGTAGTTCATATAAGGCATTATATTTCCTTAGTAGTTGGGATAGTGGAAATATTCTTAGCTAAACCCAAAAAAAACCATATGATGAAAATCAAAAGATTTTTGAGATATTTGAAAGGTATTAAAGACTATGACTTATGGTACAAACTTGGAGGAAGTCTAGACCTAAAGGTATTTACTAATGTTGATTGGGCAAGAAATCTTGATGATAGAAAAAGCACAAGTGGTGGAGCTTTGTTTCTTGGTAAAAGGTTGATATCTTGGACAAGAAAGAAGGAAAACTATGCATCCCAATCTACAACAAAAGAAAATTCTGTAGCAATAGTAGTGAATTGTTCTAACATTTTTTGAGTCAAACAATTACTGGAAGGAATGAAGGTTGAGATTAAAGAGCCAATAGTCATGTATTGTGATGACACTAGTGCAATTAACATATCAAAGAACCCAGTGATGTATTGTAAAACAAAGCACATTGCTATAAAATATCACTTTGTTAGAGAACTGGTGCATGACAAAGAAATCAAATTGGAATATATCCATACAAAGGAATAAATTGTACACATATTCACCAAGACATTACCTAAGGATGCATTCTTTTATCTAAGAGGTAAGCTAGGGGTCATTCCCCTATCTGGAGCTCACTAAATAAAGTTTAGTGATGCATCAACAAAAACCAAGTTAAAGATCAATTAGTTGATGCAGCATAATCAAGACAATATTGCATATGAATTAGTACTCAAGATAGATTGAAACAAATTTAACATGTGTTTTCTTTGGCATGTGTTGTCAAAAAGGGAGAAGTTTAGTGTCATATATTTATCTTTCAAAAATTTTGAAGAGGGAGAAGTTCTTGTGTAAAATCAAAGAGGGAGAAACTTTCTATCAGAGGAAGTCTTGTTCTCAAAAATTTCATTGTGCTATGACATGTTGTGTTGCCATCAATGCCAAAGAGGGAGATTATTGGATACAGTTGATTAATTGTGTGTTGCCTTTGATGTTACACAAATGTCATATCAGTTGATAGACAATGCTTACCGAGCTCACTTGTTTAGTGAAGATAGTTTTCCTTGTCTATCGAGCATTCATAGGTTTACTCTGAATAGATGATAGTGTTTACTGAGATCACTCAGACATTGAAGGAATTCAGGTAGAAAAGAGTGTTAATCAAGATCACTCAATTAATGAAGGGAAAGTTGGACAGAGTTAGTATTCATCGAGTTCACTCGATTGCCAAAGGATTTCTACAAGTTCATAGTATTAACAGAGTTTCTGTTGGTTAACATAGAGAATTGTTCAAAGTTAGTTTCTACAAAGCAAGGTCGACTTATGAAGGATTTTTCTAGTTTTAGCATATGAAGCTTAATTAATTTATGTATTGATTCTAGCCTAATATGATGATGAATATTGATTGTTGTAATTTGATTTTGGGTCAACTTGATAATCAAGAAGGTATAAATAAAAGGTCAAGTCGGGAATTATAGTGTTTGTTCAAGTGTGTTGATTGAATAGAGAAGAAAAGAGAGGGAGTGAACTTGAAGGATAAGCAGGTATCCTTGTGGAGCATAAAAGTAATATTCGATCAAGAAGGATCAAGTTCAAGTAGAAAAGAGTTGGATTCAACAATTCAGTTGCATCACTATCAGGTCATTTCATTGTTACTCTCTAACCATTGTAGCAGTGATCTATAATCTCTTAACATAGTTATTTGAATAACTAGTTGTAAATCCTCTAACAAGATGGCAATTCCATTGAATTTTTTTAAGACCTCTTACAAGGCCACTCATAATAGGGTGATTAAACCCTCTAATAGGGTCACACCTAACAATGTGTTTTGTAACCTTTAACAGGGGTGGCTCCTAATAAGGCTCACTTCAAAAGAGTGAAAAATAGTAACTAGTTACATTGGTGGTTTTTCCCAAATTGGGTTTCCACGTTAAATCCTAGTGTCTCATGTGTTCCTTTTATTTATTTTATGCTTGCAAGTAACTAATGATAACATATTAAGATTCACAAAAGTAATTCACACTCTGCATTTACCGAGTTACAACAATTTTTGTTTGTTTATTAAGCATCAATAACAATCAGTTTTCTTAGTCTAGATTTTATTATTGACATCTAAGGGATTTGGGACTTATTTTATTGGTAATTGATTCACAACCCCCACAACCCCCTCCCTCAATTAGTCCTTCTATATTTTCAACAATTATGCATAAGACTATCAAGTCCACTTTGTTAGAGAATTTGACTGATGCACCTATTAGGATGAACAAGTAGCTAATTTGTGCTATGAAACTCGGTTTGTTGAATGAGATTCCTTTAATGTAGAATGATTACCTAAATGTGATGGATTGGACTCTGCCTTTATCCTATACTTCTTGTATCCTTTAGTAAATCTTTATCTTCATACTTCCTCTCTTTCTATTATTTTCTCTTTTCTATTATTTCTCATTTGAATTTGACAAGATATATCACATGTATACCAATCCAAATAATTACATTTTGAAGTCATCTATAATACCATATTGAAAAATTGTCACCTAGTTGGCTTAGTACTAACACTTGGGTTATGTATTAATACTCGGAAACATAGTGAACTCAAAAATCTCTAGCACTCAATTGATATTGGTGGTCAGTCCACATTGACCACTTAGGATTTGGCATGGAACTCAGTTAACACTAATTACTTGCAAAACATTTAATAGCTCGGTTGACACTGCAACAACTCAGTTACTATTGCAACTTAGCCAACACTACTTTTTTCTCTGCTCAATTAACATTCCTTGACTAGCTTGGTTTACATTATCTACAAGGTTTACACTATGATGCTCGACAATAATGTAACCAACCAAATGACTAAGTGTTTTGACACTAATTGACAACTAGTCTTGCCATAAGGTCAAAAATTCCTCAATTACATTCCTCTAGTGTTTGGCTCTATAATAGATGCAATCCCAAAAAAGGAAAATATTATCCACATATTGTTGGATCACCTCCTGGGGGAGAGTGGTGGATGGCTTAAAACTTTTTATGTGACCACATTCATAAATTTCCAATAGGTTCCTTCCAAGTACTTCAACAACAATAATGAATAAGTATGGGAATAGGGGTTCACCATGTTGAACCCCCTTTTAATTTTGAAGAACTTTCTAGGGGTACCATTCAAAAGTAAATCAGTTTTAATGCAATCAATAGTATATTTCACTAAAGAAATAAGCTTCCCATCAAACCCTAGCCTAATAAGGATGTCAAAATGGATATTGAGATGAACCTTATAGTAGGCTTTAGATATTTTAATATTCAATGACATACCCATATTTTTTATCATTTCCATTGAATATATAACTTCATTGGAGGTGATGACACAATCTAAAATGTCCAAGGATGAAACTACTCTTAGAGAAGGTAATAAATTTATTTAGGAGAGCCTTGACTCTATTAACTAGGATCTTAGATAAGATTTTGTAGAGAGCATTATATAGGTTGATGGGTCTAAAATCCTCCATCCTAGTGGGTTCAACATCTTTGGGACCAAAATGATATAAGTTTGGTTCAACTCTTTGTGGAATCTCCCTTTCTTAATGAAATCCTACACAAGATGGATAAGGTCTTACTTTACAAGGTCCTAAAATCACTAGAAAAAGGTCAAGAGGAAACCATTTGGGCCTGATCTCATGTAAGCCCCCATGGAAACAACTACCTCGTTCACCTCCTCCATCTCCACCTTTCTCAACAAGCTCTCATTTATCACATTATTCACTACTGAGATCATTCACCTCAAGATTTTATCTTGACCATTGTGGTCTTAGGGAGTCAGAGTCTAGTTGTAGATATTTTGAAAATATGTAGATATCTAGTTACTCATGTCCTTTTCCTCTGTCAACTCTTGACCTCGATCATCCACAAGTTTGGTGATAGTGTTCTTCTTTTTGTCTTTTGAGGTTGACCTATAGAAGTAAGAAATATTAGAGTCACCATCTACAAACCATTCGATGTGAGATCATATTTTCCAATATATTTACTCCTTTATGGATATGTCCCTCCATTCCCTTCTCAAGTCCATTTTTTCACCAATAGTCTCTTCGGAGACTGCTCCATTGGAAAGAAAGTATTGGCAATCCTTTGTATTTTTTTCAATGTCTTTATTTTGTTTAAAAATTTCTCCAAGTGAGTCATTTTTCCAATTTTTAATTTCATTTCTAATGATCTCTAGCTTCTTGACAATTCTAAAAATAGTAGCCCCCTCCACTCTAGATTTCTACCAATACTTGACACACACCCTGAAATCCAATTGAGAACATGACATAATCTCATATCTAAATGGCTTCATACCTTGTATGTCATGTTTCTCCAAGTAGAATAGAAGCATTGAGTGATCCAAGATAGAGCTCAAAAATTCCTAGAGGGAGGTGGCTGGGACAATATACCATTTGGCCAATATCAACACTCTATCCAATCTCACTTGGATAAGATTATTACTCAACCTATTATTAGACCAAGTGAAGGGAGGTTCCAAAAAATCAACATCCACTAAATATTTTTGTCATTTGAAACTTTTGAGATCATGCATACTATTAGAGTAATCTTCAAGACCTCCCTATTTCTCTAAAGGATATAAAGGAGTTTTGATGTCCCAACACACATCTAGTTATTGTTCCCATGCATAACCCTTCATGCTTCTTTCGAAACATGAAGCCTCCCACCCCAAGAATTAGAAGCATAGAAGTTAAGAAGGTGTCAATTAATGCCTTTATCCATTAATTCACAAACCAAAAAATGGGAGTAAGAGCTGATCACCTTGCTTGAGATCTTATGTAGGTCCCAAATAGTAGGAATAGCTCCCAAAGCACCAGTGACCTCACTATACATGAGAAATCAATTAATCATATGTAGAATAAATTTTGAACCAAAATCTTCAGTGGCATTTTGAATTCCTAAATAAGAATAATACCCACTCTATGATCTTTAATATTGTTTCTAATAACATACTTTTTTCTAGGGCTATTAATCTGTATAATATTCTAAGAGATAGACTTTATCTTAGATGTCTCCTTATGTCCTCCAAGGTAAGATAAGTAACTTGAGAAATGTCTCTTTCTATGGCTTTAAGTCTTGTAGTTTTCTTTGGAGATCTACCCACCTTAGCCTCCAAACCCAGGTTCATTCTAGAAGAACCTCTTGAATTCCTTTTAACTATATCTCCAACACTATAGAGATCAACCAATGACTATTCAGGGGCCATACATTCCATGTTATTCTTGATGGGGGAAAAAAATTCCTGACATATTGGGATCATAACCATAAGAGATCCACCCTAGTTATCCCCCTGAACCTTATCTCTCCCACCAAGGGAACATGAGCACTCTTCTTGATCTATGAAATATTTCGAGGCACCCATTTCCCACTCAGGTTTAAAACAAGAAAGAACCTCATCCACCCTAGTTTCCAAATAGAAATAATCTTTCTCATAGGAGATCCCTATTATAATTATATACATTGTCTCTATATTCTCTAAGGTTGGCCCCATGGGGTTACTAGACCCTCCATGGGAATGTCTTCTTCTTCTAGCACTTCCTAAAAAACATTCTTTGTAGGGGGTCTTCCATTGCTATGGTTTGTTTCTCTAATATAACTACCTCATTTAGACTAATATCAAGCTCCTTACTTCCCTCCTTCCTGTCAATGTTATCAAGTGGCCTCTTGGAGCTTTCTGCATGGGTAGAAGGGGACTCAGGGATCACTTTCTCCTTCAGTTTTTGGTTCTTTTTCTTTTAGTTAGTGACATTGCACCAAAACATAGCACACTACTGATAGAAGAACTCTAAATTCTTATATGAGATGGGTTGTGACCACTTCCTTCCCTTAATAGTAAGAAAAATACTCGTAGGGAGGGCCTAGTTTATTGCAATGTTAAAATATAATATATCAAAAAACCAAGATGTACTTACTGATCTTTGTGCTATCAGTTCTAATGAAGTGTCCAAAAGAATCACCAATCCATTTTAAAATGTTATCATCCTAAAATTCTAGGAGAAGCCAATATAAATGAAGCCAAATAGGAGTCATACGAAGTAGATCTATAGTTGGGTTGAATTTGGGCTTCCATTTATAAAGGGATAGAATGTGTTTACTAAAGTGTTAAGTCCCTGCCATAACAATCCATTTATCCTCCTTAGAGGAAAAATGAATAAGAATAGATTCTTTGACATTGCAGATATGTTGCCAGATCCTTTAAGTTTCCATCTTGTCATGCACCATTTCTTGACCATCTCAATAAATGGGTGGGAAGAATCAAAATGACCCACTAAAGCTTGGATAAACTCTAGATATATTGAGTCAATAATTGACTATGGTAGACTAATCTCTAGGACATCCACACCCATGGCCACCATAAGAGA